>CM023482.1:42720485-43171451 GCA_013339685.2 Hyalomma asiaticum | reverse complement strand
CTGATTATGCGAGACGCCGTAGTTGAGGTCTCCGGTAATTTCGACCACCTGGGGTTCTTTAACGTGCACTGACATCGCACAGCACACGGGCCTCAACATTTCGCCTCCATCGAAATGCAGCCGCCGCGGCCGAGATTCGATCCCGCGACCCTCGGATCAGCAGCCTAGTGCCATAACCACTAGACCACCGTGGCGGGGGCACGTTAAAAGAAAGCCTGCAGATCCCACGCACTGTGGAAATCGGTGTAATGCGAAGCAGCCAACGAGGCAATTGCCTATGACAAATTGCTTTTCATTCAGTACAACTGTTACAAGCAGGATCAAGGTTTTTTTGTGCAAAGCCGATGCAACCACTCATTAATATGCTTAACATGGGCTAAACAGGAACTTCGGCACACCCTGGTAACTAAACACTACCTCATGATACGATGTGACGTTTGAAGTCACGTTAGTCCGAATCACAGACATCTGTTTTGTCGAGGAAAAATGCACTAAACGGTGCGTTGATGTGCTGTCATAAACGTCGTTCCTTGAAGCATTCCTAACGGATCGAGCGAATTTGCAGAAAAAGCATACGAAATGGTAGCAGAACATCTGTATTGCTATGACAGTGCTTATCACACATTAGAAGCGGAATTCACGTTATACAATCACCACAGTTACATATGTTGGTGCAATAGGTTTATTTACTATATAGACCGAGCGGGAGAAGCAGCCGTAGCTTAGTGGTAGCGTGCTTGCTTTGGCACCTCGAGAGTATTATCTGTAAATGGCAGTCCCTGTGCTGGTTGGCTCACTCAACACTAATGACTAATGTGTCTTGCCGGTGTCTTCTGCAAGACGATAATGAAACAGAAGCATTTATGTAGGCAGAGCGTGGCTTTCGGGTTTCGCAGAGTACCACTATGGGTGTCGTGAACCGTGCTATACGACAAGCTACTACAACATGTATGTGCACAGTACTGAACACCAAGAATGGTGACGCCATACTAAACGTATAGCAGCCTCAGTAATAATGCACACTGCATAAGGCTGAGTCAACAAGCAAGTGAGGAGATCCAAGAGCGGCAGAGATATATGGGTAAAACTTAACTGTACACAATTCATACACTGCATACATGTTTCAGAAAGTCGTGTTTAACATGATTTTCCTGAAACATTCCAAATTTTCCTGAACCTGATTCTCCCCAAACTCCAATACTACATTCTACCCTATTTTTTAATGCTGCACGAAGGTTTCACTCAATATATGCTCTAGCTACCTGTCTTCTAACAAAAATGTTACGTGCTTTTGGGTAGTGTGAACACCAGTGAGGCGAAGTTCATTTAACAAGCCATGTGCAATGCTGTAGACACTACTATACAACTGTCATTTCTAAATATATGCTTGTAAATAGAACCCCCCAAAAAGATCTCATTTCAGTATGGTTCCACAAAAGAAACCCCGATTTCTCCCTAATTACCACATTTGAAAATAGTACCCGATTTTTACACCCCCCTACCAGACTTCAAAATATAAAACCTAAAAATGAACAGGCCTACATATGTGCCATGCGTGCATGTGACACGATAAGCATAACAGTGAAACTACAAAAAATTTATGGGGTGAACAACTGACCGGGTGGCCTGTATCTTTCCAAGTCTGGCTTGGTCGACCTTTGTGAACCAGCAGGCCGGTCAGAAGGCTTCACACCTGCATTCTCCCCGCAGGGGCGTCTGCTTCTGCAGGCGTTTGGTGTGTGGCGACACCACGGACCCGAGCCAACGGGGGGGTTTCGACCCCCTCCCACGGGTCGCCGTGCGTGGCTTTGCCGTGTCCGGGGAAAAGGGGATCCTGGGGTTGAGCCGACGCCGGGTGATTGGACCTTTAAGGCCCCCCGGAAGAGGCACACACCCCTTTGGCCCGTGCTTCCCGTAGACGGCACCCCCGGACTGACCCACCCGGGGGAAATCGGCAGTCGCCTTTTCCTGTCTCTCTCCTCTCACATCTTCGCCTTTTTCTCCTACTTACATCTTTCCTGTCTTCTCCTCTCTTCTGCTTACTTCCAGATTTCCTGGCGGCTAGGGTTAACCTTGTGTGGGTAGCCAGCTTGGATACGCCATATTTGGTTATAGCGTAATGTACAGCTGGCGCTTGCAGGAACTGTTTTCCACACTTCCTGCGGCGTCCCCATGTTGGGCTCCATGGTGGGTGGTTGGCGTTACTGCTGAAACATAATATATCTGATGGCTTCCGCTTTCCCAAAACTTTCCGATCGTCCCCATAAGAGGGGCGCACCGAAGATGTATTTCGCTTTGTTGGAAAAGAAACAGAAGTATTCCCCCGCTTCCATGTCATTCATTCCGAAAAGAAGGAAAGACAGTGAGAATGATCTCACCTTTCCTTGTCTCAAAAACTCTCGCTGAAACTCTGGAGTAGGTTATAAGGCTTCGAGAATGGCTAATGGAGATCTGCTGCTGGAAGTCCAAGATCAAATGCAATGTCAGAAGCTGTCCAACTAAACATCATTTGGGGACGTCCAGTAACAGTCTCCCCACACCGCACAATGAACACATCCCGGGGTGTTGTCTCTGATGATGACCTCATGGGACTAACTGAGGCTGAACTTGTTGAAGGTGGAGCGACCAAAATGTCTTGAATGTTAAAAGAATCAGTATGAGGCGCGATGGCAAGGAAATACACACAAAGCATCTAATCCTCACTTTTGGCTCCAGTGTTTTGCCCGAAACCATCCAGGCAGGGTACATAAAACTTAAAGTAAGACCGTACATTCCTAATCCTCTCCGATGCTTCAAGTGCCAGCGATTCGGCCACAGTTCACAGAACTGTCGCGGCCGGTCTACCTGTGCAAAATGTGGCGCAACTGAACATTCGTCTGAGTCCTGCGAAAATGTTTTACACTGTGTGAACTGTGAAGGGGACCACGCCGCGTACTCGCGATCGTGCTCATCATGGAAGAAAGAGAAGGAAATTGTTGCGCTGAAAGTCAAAGAAAACATCTCCTTCAAGGAGGCACGCAGACGTATTTTCTACCTACCGAAGGGTAGCTTTGCCGATGTGGCGCATCAGGGGGCAGCGTCACAACGGCTCCCGGCGACTGTCCAGCCCACACGTAGTGAGTTGGCAGCGACGCCAAATGCCCCCTTGGCGGCTGCAGCCAGTGCTGCGACGCCACTTCTTAGGAAGGACCCACCAGCCTCTGTGCAGGTGGGCCCAAAGGCTCCGCCCCTCGAGGCGAAGCCTGTCCGGCGAACGTGCAACGCCTCGCAAGAGACGATGGACACTAGTTCGAGTGAGGCGGCGCGAAATGCGCCAAAGGAGCGGCGCGACATTCTCGACCGCCCCAAAAAAGGGAAAATTCCTGTTACGGGGCCTCGAAAGAGCTCCGTAACTTGAGGTATCTTAAAGCACACAGCACTATCCTATCATTCAAAATGGATACGCAGGTATTGCAGTGGAACGTCAGAGGTCTCCTGCATAATCTAGACGATGTTACTGAACTCCTGCGTAAATTCAGTCCAAAAGTGCTGTGTGTCCAAGAAACACACCTCAAACCTACACACACAAATTTTCTTAGACAATATGCCATATTCCGCAAGGACCGTCATGATGCCCTCACTTCGTCCGGTGGTGTGGCGATCATAGTTGATAACAGCGTTGCCTGCAGGCAACTCCACCTCAATACGCGTCTAGAATCAGTTGCAGTTCAAGCGGTGCTCTTTAATAAGCTAATCACTTTCGTCTCAGTATACATTCCCCCAGGCTACACACTCACAAAAACCGAATTTCAAAACTTAATTGATGAGCTTCCGGAACCTTACTTACTGGTCGGAGACCTAAACGCCCATAGCACACTCTGGGGCGATTCTCGTTGTGATTCTAGAGGACGACTGATAGAAAATTTCCTTTTCTCTAGTGGTGCATGTCTGCTGAACAAAAAGGAACACACATACTTCAATGCCACGCACCACACATACTCATCTATCGACTTAAGCATCACATGCAGTCCTCTACTTCCGTATCTTGACTGGCGTGTTATTAAGAACCCATACGGAAGTGATCATTTCCCCATAGCAATAAGTTTAACTAAACAAGACGATGGTTCCCCACAGCTTCCCCGTTGGAAAATCAAGTCGGCAAACTGGGAGCTATTCCAAGAATATACACACTTGCAGTGGGATGACATTGCTCTTTGTAGCATAGACGACGCTGTGTTGTATATAACACATTTTATAATTGACGCCGCTGAAAAATGCATTAAGCAAACTAACGGACTAGTAAGAAAACGCCGTATACCGTGGTGGAATGAAGAGTGCAGGGAAGCAAGGAAAAAACAGAATAAAGCTTGGGGATTACTTCGGGACCATCCAACAGCTGAGAACCTCGTTAATTTCAAGAAAACCAAGTCTCAAGGCAGGCGAGTGCGCCGACAGGCGAGGAGAGAAAGTTGGCAAAAATATATATCTAACATAAACTCTTATGCGGATGAAAGTAAGGTGTGGAGTAGCCTAAACAAACTGAACGGCCGGGAAGCACAACCACTACCCTTACTAATACCTCAGGCAATAGCATAGAAGACCAGGCAGACTTTTTGGGGGAACATTTCCAACATATTTCCAGTGCATCCCATTATAGTCCAGCTTTTCTTCGGTTCAAGGAACGCGCAGAGCGGGAACGCCTTGAACAAAAACGCGCGAAAAGTGAACCCTACAACTGTCCGTTTAATGAAGCCGAACTGAATGCCGCTCTGAATTCCTGCAGGAGCTCTGCACCAGGTGGCGACCGCATCATGTATGAAATGATAAAGAACTTACATACTGAAGCTCTAAATGCACTTCTGTCCCTTTATAACACCATGTGGGCAGCTGGGTACATTCCATCGTGTTGGAAAGAAGCCATCATCATTCCAATACATAAACATGGCAAGGATCCGTCCTTGGCCAGTAGCTACAGGCCACAGGCCTGACAAGCTGTTTGTGTAAGGTCTATGAAAAAATGATAAACCGGCGACTAATCAGTTTCCTCGAAAGCAACAAGCTACTCGACCCCCTTCAGTGTGGATTCAGGGAGTCGGTCAACACTTGACCACCTTGTTCGCATCGAGGGGATTATTAGAGATGCCTTTATCCATAAACAGTTTTTTCTGTCCGTATTTCTTGACCTCGAGAAAGCCTATGACACAACATGGCGATTTGGGATCCTCAAAGACCTGTCCGCGTTGGGTGTGCATGGCAGCATGTTCAAGACTATAGAAAGTTATCTGTCTAATCGCACGTTCCGCGTTAGGGCCGAAATGTCCTCTCGAAATCGTTCATGCAAGAAGCTGGTGTGCCGCAAGGGGGTGTGCTTAGTTGCACCCTCTTCATTGTGAAAATGAATTCGCTTCGTACAATCATTCCTCCCACCATGTTTTACTCGGTCTATGTTGATGATATCCAAATAGGCTTTAGATCATGCAACCTCTCAATCTGTGAGCGACAAGTTCAGCTTGGCCTCAACAAAGTATCAAAGTGGGCAAGTGAGAATGGTTTTAAGATCAACCCCCTTAAAAGCTCGCGTGTTCTTTTTAACAGAAAAAGAGGCCTTGTATCAGATCCTGAGGTCACACTGGACGGACAACACATACAGGTAAACAATGAACATAAGTTTCTAGGTGTCATCCTTGACTCAAAACTGTCCTTTATCTCACACATCAAGCACCTTAAAACTAAATGCCTAAAAACAATGAATATCCTAAAGATACTGTCACATACAACGTGGGGAAGCGATAGGAAGTGCCTAATGAACCTGTACAAGAGTCTTGTCAAGACACGTCTGGACTACGGCAGCATAGTCTATCACTCTGCCACAGCAAGTGCGCTGAAAATGCTTGATCCGATACACCGTCTAGGCATCCGTCTAGCCACTGGGGCCTTCAGAACAAGCCCTGTCGAAAGCCTCTATGTGGAATCGGACGAGTGGCCGCTCGATTTACAGAGGTCGTACCTATCCTTTAAGTATTTTTTGAAAGTAAATGCAAATGCTGATCACCCCGCATATCCTGCTGTAAATGACCTGTCCAGTTATCAGCTCTTTAATCACCGACCGGCAGTCAAAGAACCCTTTCCAATACGTGTACGAGCACTAGCTGAGGAAACAGGTGTCCCCATACTCGAACATCGCTTAATGACTCCTACATTACAAGCCCCACCATGGCAGTGGCAGATGATCGACTGTGATTTGTCTTTTCTTGATGTAACAAAGCAAGCGCCGGTTGTGCATATTCGTATGCACTTCCGGGAACTGCAGCAGAAGTACGCTTGTCCGGAATATTTCACTGACGCCTCAAAGTCCCACGCCGGTGTGTCATACGCTGCGGTTGGTCCGTCCTTCTCGACTGCCGGCGTTCTAAACCCAAACACAACCATCTTTACAGCGGAAGCTTACGCCATCCTGGCGACGGTCAAACATATAAAACAATTAGCTATACCCAAGGCAATCATTTATACCGACTCTTTAAGCGTGTTGAAATGTCTGAATACTCTCGGGAGGCACAGAAACCCCGTAATTATAGCCCTTTACTCAACTATCTGTATCGCGTACGCATCCAGCCAGCAAATCGTGCTGTGCTGGGTGCCAGGGCACCGCGAGATCGAAGGCAATGAGATGGCTGACAAGTTAGCCACATCCGTTCACACGGACGTTGCCACTTCGTCGATGGCCGTCCCTGTGATGGACCTAAATCCCTTTATCAGGAAAAAGATTAGGGCCTATTGGCAACGTCTGTGGGACAGTGAAATAAATAATAAACTACACACTATCAAGCCTCATCTCGCTCATTGGCCGCCAGAATCTAAGACACGCCGCACACAAGTTACTCTCTGTAGACTCAGGATAGGACACACGTACAGTACACACACATACATATTGTCCGGTAGTGATCCGCCTGTATGCAATTGTGGTGAGCCGCTCAGCGTACTTCATGTCCTCCTGCAATGCGAAGGGGTCAAGGGCTCGTTCTTTATTTGTTAGAAACAACTTAATGAGCAAACAGACAATGAAGCCTAGGAAAACATAGGGGAAGTTAATTGTGGTATTGTAATTGTGGAGAAAGTAGAAAGGAATTAAAGTGGACGAAAAGACAAACCTGCCCTCGGTGGGACCCGAACCCACGACCTTCGGATGTCGCGTCCGATGCTCTACCAACTGAGCTACAAGGGCGGTCGTCCCCCCGTCCACTTTATTATGTATTTATATAGGTATTATCCTGGGAGTGTTAGGCAGCGCCACTCGAGGCCAAGGCGGCGTGTGTAGAACACACTTTCTTGCCAGGAGGCGTCACGTAGAACGTGAACTTAGACGAGATGGCTGCTGCCCAATAAGCCCTCGCATGTTACCTAAGGCACCAAGTCTGCCGCAACGAGGCCCAAGCTATGAAATAACGAAAGGGAAGGGGTCAAGGGCTCGTTCTTTTATTTGTTAGAAACAACTTAATGAGCAAACAGACAATGAAGCCTAGGAAAACATAGGGGAAGTTAATTGTGGTATTGTAATTGTGGAGAAAGTAGAAAGGAATTAAAGTGGACGAAAAGACAAACCTGCCCTCTGTGGGACCCGAACCCACGACCTTCGGATGTCGCGTCCGATGCTCTACCAACTGAGCTACAAGGGCGGTCGTCCCCCCGTCCACTTTATTGTGTATTTATATAGGTATTATCCTGGGAGTGTTAGGCAGCGCCACTCGAGGCCAAGGCGGCGTGTGTAGAACACACTTTCTTGCCAGGAGGCGTCACGTAGAACGTGAACTTAGATGAGATGGCTGCTGCTCAATAAGCCCTCGCATGCTACCTAAGGCACCAAGTCTGCCGCAACGAGGCCCAAGCTATAAAATAACGAAAGGGAAGGGGTCAAGGGCTCGTTCTTTATTTGTTAGAAACAACTTAATGAGCAAACAGACAGTGAAGCCTAGGAAAACATAGGGGAAGTTACTTGTGGTATTGTAATTGTGGAGAAAGTAGAAAGGAATTAAAGTGGACGAAAAGACAAACCTGCCCTCGGTGGGACCCGAACCCACGACCTTCGGATGTCGCGTCCGATGCTCTACCAACTGAGCTACAAGGGCGGTCGTCCCCCCATCCACTTTATTGTGTATTTATGTAGGTATTATCCTGGGAGTGTTAGGCCTAACACTCCCAGGATAATACCTACATAAATAGCAGCCTCAGTAATAATGCACACTGCGTAAGGCTGAGTCAACAAGCAAGTGAGGAGATCAAAGAGCGGCAGACATATATGGGTAAAACTTAATTGTACACAATTCGTACACCACATACATGTTTCAGGAAAATCGTGTTTAACCTGATTTTCCTGAAACATTCCCAATTCTCCTGAACCTGATTCTCCCCAAACTCCAATACTACATTCCACCCTATTTTTTAATGCTGCACGAAGGTTGCACTCTATATATGCTCTAGCTACCTGTCTTCTAACAAAAATGTTACGTGGTTTTGGGTAGAGTGAACACCAGTGAGGCGAAGTTCATTTAACAAGCCATGTGCAATGCTGTAGACACTACTATACAACTGTCATTTCTAAATATATGCTTGTAAGTAGAACCCCCCAAAAAGATCTAATTTCAGTATGGTTCCACAAAAGAAACCCTGATTTCTCCCTAATTACAACATTCGAAAATAGTACCCGATTTTTATACCCCCCTCCCAGACTTCAAAAAATATAAAACCTAAAAATGAACAAGCCTACATATGTGCCATGCGTGTATGTGACACGATAAGCATAACAGTGAAACTACAAAAAAATTAATGGGGTGAACAACTGACCGGGTGGCCTGTATCTTTCCAAGTCTGGCTTGGTCGACCTTTGTGAACGAGCAGGCCGGTCAGAAGGCTTAACGCCTGCGTTCTTTAGTGCAAGCTGCACAACACAAGCAAGACATCTGGTAGGCACTCACTCACATACCCTAGCAAAAATTCCCAATAGAGAAACCAATAGCCTATCAGATTATTGACACCAATAGGCCTATTTGTCTATTGGTTCTGATTCACCTATTGGGGCTACTGTATTGGTGTATTGGCTCTGTATTTACCTATTGGAGCTATATTAGTGTATTGGCTCCGTATATGCCTATTGGAGCTATATTAGTGTATTGGTTCTGTATTTGCCTATTGGAGCAATACAGGTGTAGTGGTTCTGTATTGGCCTGCAGGTGCCTTAATCGGCGCCCACAGTCACGCAGAAGGGCCACAGTGTGGCAACACCTCTGGAACGATAAAGAGTACAGGAATGAGCGATGCACACATATATTTTCAATATCACTGTTAGAGGAAAACTTCCACTTTTGTCCTCAATTTTGTCTTCAATATTGCAGGCGACTATTTTTCTGGGTCGTGTTGAACCGTAACGCAAGAATGCATGTCTATCAGATGCATTATATATTGCAAGGCCGTATTCACCAAGATGCATGCGTGGCAGCGTGCACTTAAAATTTGTGTCTCTTTTTTAGTACTCGTCTTATTTTGTGCATCAACCCCTCATGGAACTGCAACAGCTAGACTTACAGCAGACACTACCAAGGCTAAAATGCAGATGCGCACCGTTGTAGCTACACAGCATCTGTTTACTGGAAAGATCACATTTCGTACATGGTAATTATGGGTATTCCAGATAAAAATGCCAATTCCTTTTACATTTCCTCCATTTTGCATTTCACAAGCTAGGACATGACCACATTCACGGGCGACCAGCAAAGCCACATGAAAATGACACATGCACAATGTTGTTCATTATCAATGTGACACGATTTCTCCTGCTAAAACTGTCACACACGACATCACTCAGTGCAAGCCACAGTTGAATGTACCACAATGTTCTGATTTGATTGATTTGTGGGGTTTAACGTCCCAAAACCAGTTCTGATTATGAGAGACGCCGTAGTGGAGGTCTCCGGAAATTTTGACCACCTGGGGTTCTTTAACGTGCACTGACATCGCACAGCACACGGGCCTCAACATTTCGCCTCCATCGAAATGCAGCCGCCGCGGCCGGGATTCGATCCCGCGACCCTCGGATCAGCAGCCGAGTACCGTAGCCACTAGACCACCGTGGCGGGGCCCACAATGTTCTTGAATGTCTTAGATTTTTATAATCATGCTGCATGAGCAACATGCACAGCAGGGCGTCTCAAACACACGGCCCACTGACCTATCACTAGTGGCTCGACCCACATACTGATCGTATTCGTACAATTTTTTTGTTTCTTACAGTATACTATGTTCATGAGCCTGCAATCTGCAACAGGCAATCCAGACACCAAATTTCAGACTTCGGAAACAACCCATATGCGAGATATGGGAAAGGCTTTGCGAAGTTTTCTTCAAAAGGCAATGCTTCCTGGCATTTTGTTATTTTGTCCAAGCTCCCTAATCCCCTCCCCCTTTTTTTTGCACTCTGCTGACCCCCCCTGGGACTCCCATTTCACAACTGCAGCCCAATAGCTCAGGTGAGTTTGAGACACCTGGTGTAAAGTGAGCAAGATTCATCAATTTACATGAGAACCAACAATGCCTGCACCATAAGTCATGAAGTCAAGTACTGCACATGAAAAACCTGATGCAACGTACAACTACAGATTGAATATTATTAATGAACATGCTCGCCAATGGATGCACGTCAGCATCTACTTTTTCTTTTACTGCACTAGGCACAAATTCACTGAATAAAGATTGCAATATACGGCTTTGGCCACTCATTCACTATCATCACCGCCATGCGACAAAATCAACTGTCACAGGGACACCGCAGGCATGGCAGGCACATACAATCACAGTGACAGGGTTTCGAAGTCTTCTCTGTTAGGGCATCAACCATTTCTCCAGGGTAAACAAAAAAATACGAGAGAGGGAGGGAAACAGGAGGCAGACACTGTTATGGATGCTGTACGATAAGCTACAAAAATCTGCGGGGCCCACAATGTACAGTGGAGCAACACAGAGCACATTGCTGCGCCACTGCCGCCACAAGGTATGACTGGTACAGAAGTGACAGGAGCCTTGGCACCATGCAGGTGGCACCAGATGGCATAGGAATGCAGTTTAAGACTCCATGGCACACACTAGAGATTTTGCAAACATATGTGAGTGACAGTTGCATAAGGACGCTGTATAGTGTGCATGTATATCACGTAGATTAAGTATGCATTCCCCAGAGCGAAAAATAGAGCACGGAGCAGGAACTTGTGATGAAGCCAATTTCCTTCTCCAGCTATGAATATATCTAGAAATTGACCAACACAGCTGAAGCTTGCAATTGGTGTTACGAACTTTCCTTTTGAAACCACGACTTCAAGCTACATCCCCTAATGCAGCAACGTTGCTGAGATCACCGAACGGCAGCCTATTGCTTCATGGTGGCTCTGTCAGGATAGCATGACCTAATCATCGACATTGTGGGATGATAAAATTTGCCTGCCTGCCCCTCGGTATGATGCACACAGTAATGCTGTTTCCATAAATGACGTGAAAGATAAGAAGAATTGTCTAGCCATGCTTCGCTGCAGATAGCAGCACATATGCAACGACCACCTGTGCAGCCCCAACGTCTCATTGAAATAGCAAAACTGATTTTCTTTCTACTTCGAGCGGGAACTGTTTTATTTCATCTGTCCATCTCCATCAAGACAAAAAACAAAACAAGAAAAACAAGAATCATCTATGGCTCAGCACATCCTATTCCCTCCGCTCGAAGTGGTTGACACTCTGCAAAGCCATTCTACTCCCATGCCATGAGATACAAGTTGTTGCATGTCTCGGAAAGATTCTAACAGATTTCACGGGTTCAGTGCCTTTTCAGTCCTGACCACCACTAGCTAGTAACGTTTGCTGCAATCTTTCAGGTAAAAGAAGCTGGCAAAGGTCAGTTACTGAACAGCTGATATGCAGCTTATAAAAATTTAATAAATAAAATAAAATAAAGCACTCCTACAAAATCCTGCAGTGGCATGTTGTATCAGGCAACTAGGAGGCCATGAGACTAACAGAGACAGAAAAGAAAAAAAAATATTAAAAAAATGCATGCAGTACTGTAGAGAAACAGACTAAAAATTGGTGGTGTGTACCACATCAAATAGTATAAAAAAGAATACTTCATTCTGGTGAAATCCAAACTAGAAATGAAGCTCATGGGAGGATGGAGGCTTTAATCAATGAACATATGAAAAATAATGACGAACAAGGACTGTTGCAAAAGCCAGCATTTCGACAAGTGGACTTGTCTTTCACAGGATGGCAACTAGCTGTTGCCAGCTGGCAACAGCAACGGCTGCCATCCTTACAAAGACATCATCCACTCATCGGAACATTGGCTCTCGCAACATTCACTGTTCTTTATCATGTTTAGCAATCTGTTCATCCATTCATTCACGTGAAACACTCAAGTTTTGACATTCAATTGCCTTTCTACTGGCTGCAGGAAGCCTGTCTCCACTATGGTTTGAGGAAGAGAAAACATATAGTGCACCACCAACAGCAACAGAACATCCAAAACAGCGAATGGTGCACCATGTTGAAATTTCCTGCAAATAACATCACAGTTCTGCAAGACAGTGCGCCTGTGATGCTCAAACAGGAAACAAGTGGCTCGAGCCACCACCAAAACAGGTGCCATGTTAAAAGGTGCCCATCAATAAGTTCCCTCACCTTGAGCTTATTTCAAGCAGCACTGTTCATAGATCCTTTTTAAAATTCACAAGCATGCTTTTCTGCACAGCGCCTTTGCCGAACTAATGGCAGTTACTGTGCATTTAAATTTATGCAGTGCTGTACATGCTAGGGCTTTATTTTGTGCAGGCTTTTATATCATGAGGGCTGAGTTTACATTTTCCACATTAAAGCACAGGCCGTCTGCGCTAGCACACATTGTTCGCAAAAGTGACTACGAAGCCATTAGCTGGGCATACTGCATGGCGCGAAAGGCAACTTTACAGTATTCAAAAGGGTCTAATGGCGACTGGTGCTTTGGTTGCTGACAAACTATGCACCATTTGTTCTACAGTCAAAGCTCGTTATAATCGAATTCATTAGGACACGAAAATAACTTCGTTATATCCAACAGTTTGCTATAAATGCATGCTCACAATACCGATGCACCAATACTATTTTTACTTAATTCGTTATAACCGGTAATTCGTTATATCAAGGTTCGACTTATTTGCACCTATGATGAAATGTGAAATGCACCAAACAAAACAAGTACTGTCGGCTCTGCATACCAGTCGTCGATTCTCCATCTGCGCCTGCTGGATCTTCTTCATGAACCCGTGCGTCAAGTCGAGTCCCGGAGAAGGCAGATTCTGAGCTGGTTTTCTCTGCATGGCTAGTTTCTGGATTGCAGATTATTGTCTAACGTCACCTGTCCTGGCCTGCGCGGTTTGTCCGTGGGCTCTCTGACTAACCACGAACAGCTGCGCAAGAGAGAAGCACTGTTCATAGACAGACATGCATATGAGACATTCTATCCTCAATCACCCCAAGAAACTGAGTGAGCTCATGCTCAGAAACAATGAAGAGAATGTGTCGAATCAGATATATATAGATGCAAATCGAATAAACAATGAACCCTTCACATGTGAACCTTGCCACATACCAAGGCATGTTTTTAGGTGTCTTAACGATGACAGGTCCAGAGGATTCCGAACCAAAAATTGATTCATGCTTTTGATGAATGGCGACGCAAATGCAACTGGTACCCGCCGAGCACTACTGGGGAGATAAAGTGCCCAAGTAGTCACATTGTGGGCGGCCTTGTTCACCAGTTGCACGCTCGAGAGCAGCGTAATAGTAGTGCACACAAGCGCTGTTATGTGGGTTTTTTCGTATTTCACAGGCTTTCTTAGCAAAGCAGGAAAAAGGTCCACATGAGACATATCACACAGCAAACAATGCAATTGTTGGTTTCTAAGGGTTCTCTACACTTTTGTTAACATAAAATGGGCATTCAAGCAATAATTAAAAACTTGGGTGCTTAGATATAGTAGTTAATTAGGAAGAAAACAGGAAAATTGCCTAACTATAGGCTAGTGCAAATTGTATGCACTCAGTTAAATACGGTACACCGAACCAAGCACTTTGCACAAAGACATTCATCTTACTCATAACACTCGGCTGAATGACAAACAATTCACGATAGGCAACCTGCTTGCTGACTGCTTCGCATGACACCAATTCCAACATCGCGTGGGATCTGCAAGATCTTTTTTATTTGGATGCTTTCATTCCATAACACAATCGGCAGGTGCCGCACAAGAAAACAGTGTCACTCACTGCTCGTGGCACTAAAGATAAACTGAAATCCCTGATGTCACAAAGACATTAAGGTGCCAACGTTTTGGAGCGGAATTCAAAAATGAAGATTTCATCTTTATTTCCTCTTCTAATAATGAACCAATATGTGGCAAAATTAATGACAACAGACTTGACGGAGAACAATATTTCACAGTGTAAACTGTTTCAGCGTTTGACTCTTTCGCTTTTTGCTACCACAGGAAATCTGCCGTTTTTCTTTTTATAAAGTTTGGTTAGGAATTTTTCTTGCAAGTGCTGCTGGTTTAACATGGACGTGCAATATATCAATGTTAAGAACAATAAATGTACTCTCAAATGGCTTTCATTTTATTACAATCGATAAAGTACTTGCTTTCGAAAAAAATCGCTACGAAAAATGTTCAGAGGTTAATTTCACAAAGGCTTTTCGACATGGAATTTCTCTGGTAAGCTTTCTTTTTTTTCTACACTCTGGTACAGATCAAGGAAAAAGCAGCGTCTTCCCCGTCAAAGGACCCCCTCGTCCAGCCAACGGTGCCGCTCTGCCAACGTGACGTCGCGGAAGACAGTCTCCTTGCCACACTTTCTCTTGAGCGCGATGCGGAGCCAGTCTGCCGCGCACTGGCACTGAAGCTAATCTAGTAACGCTGCCTGCAACCAGCCAGCTAGAGTGCGACGAGAGAAGCCGGAAGCGCTACCATCCCTCCACCGACAGGCTATGAACATGGAGAAAAAAAAAAGGGCCTTATATCTTTACGAAACCGCTTTACAATTTGCCTCTAATCCATGTCTGGTTAAAGCAAAGGTATTCAGCAAGCTTGCTCTTAAATTAACATAGCGTCCCTTTCACTGCAGCCTTGGTTCTCAGCTGATGATGATGATGATGTGGTGCCATTCCCTTTGTAACGGGTGGCTGCGTATAGCGGCTTGGCAAAAATAAAAAAACAAAAAAAAAATAGATAGAATTGAGAAAAAGTCAAGAAAAAAAAGAGAAAAAAGGAACAAGAGTGACGAGGGGAAATAAAAGCTAGAGAAAAAGGGGAACACGAGTCAAGCCACCAAGCACACCTTGGAGGGATGGGGCGGTCTGCTAACTCACACACTTCTGCAGCGATACAGCTCTCCACCTTTCCAAGCGCCGCTTAGTGCACCCTATCGCTCCACTGTTTATCTCCCCACCATCTCCCTCGAATCCCAGTGCGACATGCAGGGCTGTGTCTCCTCTACAGTGGGGTTCGACTGCACTGCACTGCATCACTATGTGCTGCATAGTTTCAACAGTACCGTGACATGCTCTCAGCGGTGGTACCGCCACCTAGGACCGAAGGAGCGAAGTCGTAATTGTCGTATATCACGGCCGCTCGATTAGCAACGCACGAGGTGCGGCCTGCTACGTCGCGTGGCGAACAAAAGCGGGGCTGTGAAGGGAAAGTTGACAGTTTACGCCGCTTTTTCGGAGGGGGCGCCACTGCTACGCGACAACTCTCCGACTCTCCCGGCTCTCGCCGCGCTGGCCGCTCCGCGAATCAGTACGGAACGAGTTTTCTGTGTGCGTCCGTGAAATTCTGCACCTCGCTCGCACGCCCTGAGGTACCTTTCGTGTTGTGTCAGTGACTGCTTATGATTTTGGTTGAGCGTGGCCTATTATGCCATGCAACTATAGCGTGCCGCTGTGTGGCACAAACGCAAGGAATGTAAGTCGACCCTCAGATTCGGTACCATGAGTTTCCGTGCGACCCGTAAAGTATGGCTAAATAAATAAAATTACACCATCTCCCGCTAAAGGGGACCATGAGGCGATGCGAAGCAGCACGGGGGGTGCACACCGCGTTTGCATCGGTTTGACGCTAGCAGACGCTGCCTGCGTCAGCGTTGTCTCTCGAGGGCGAGGGCGCGTTCTCGTTCCTTGCGAGCTGGGAAGGCGCTCATCGAAGATTTCCGTCAGGCGGCAGCTGCGGGCGCTGCGGCGAGCGCGCGGCAGGCGAGGGAGAGAGTGACGTCAGCGCGTACTGCGAGGGGAGCGTAACGTCAACGCGCAGCTGCGGCGTGACCTACTTGGCAGCGGTCCAACACCTGCGGCGAGGGGAGCGCGTTGCGGCGCGTTCGTACGGACGGAGGGACAGCGTTACACAGGCTAGTCAAAGAGCTGCTTCGTATCTAAAACATTTCTCGACAGGGAATAACTGGCAAAGGAAGCGCGTGGGAGCAAATTAAGTGACAGTTCGTTGGTGCGCTCACGTCACTGCACTGACGGGGACTAGCCCATGTCCAGTATCCAACGGATCACCTTCCCCTCGGTTCGCGAGATTGCCACTTATGTGCGAAGACAGGTTTTACTTTGGTGTTATACCGACTCCTATGACAGAGGGACCAACCGCATCTTTCTTATGTCGCGAGAGGCGGCGACGCCAACAAATTACTTTTGGCCAATCGATGGACAGTCGGTATAGCACGTGCATACGACGAAGCAACGGGACAGCTCAGCCGCTCCACGTAGGCTAGCGGTATACATTCTGTTTCAATAGTTCCGTGCAGCATTGCTAAGGGCCTCTTCGGTTAATCAGGAGGGCGAATCACATGTTAAACGTGTCCCTCCGCGCCATGGCGTCTGCCGATAGTGGGCGCGGCAGCGGCAGCCTTGTAAAGACGAGAACGACGTGGTGTCCCTATATTGCAGCATGCAGCGGCTCGCAGGTGCGGTACGCCACAGTGGTTATATGGTGCTCAGCTGCCGCCCAAGGAAACGCGGGTTCGATCCCGACCGCAGCGCTCGCATTTTCGATCGAGGCAAAAATGCCAGAGGCCCGTGCGTTGTCAGTGCACATGTTAAGGAACCCCAGGTGGTTAAAATTTTCGGAGCCCTCCGCTACGGCTTTTCTCTCCTTTCTATCTCTTTCAATCCCTTTCCCATATACCCCAATTAAGTACGCTTAGCCGTTCTCCCGACATGGTCTGCAGAAATTAGTGTCAACAACAATAACAATAAATTATTAATAATTTGTTCACTTACTTATTGAACGCGCCCAGGAAAAGGCCTTTGTGCTGGAGCACGCATATGATACATAAGCGGATAAGAACAATAAATAAGCGATTAATGAAAAAAGCGAAAGTGCACAGTAAAAAATGACAACAGAGCAGCTATACAGTTAATAACACAACACAATATCAAAGGAATGACAAATGATCGAAATCGCAAATAATGTAACTATGCGCAATTAAGACAGCCAGTCTAAGAATTTGCACAACATCGTGTTAAAACAGTTTTTTTTTATTCACACAGCGTGTTGGCTGCAGGCGCCGCAGGGCGCGCTCCTCATGAATATGCACGACGCTGCTGTATGTCATACTCTCTGATATCTCGGAACCGTGTTGACGGTGTGGGACGTTCAGGCCTACTAGAACAACGGGTATAGGCTCCTCCCGGGAAGTAAGTGCGCGGGCCAATGCATCTGCAGCTTCGTTACCGCGGAGACCCTGATGGCCTGGAGCGCACATTATATCGTTTTGGCGTAGGATCACTGTCCCGGACGCCGAGTCTCAAGATTCTGTTGACCAGCGGAGAGATATATCCCCTGCGAAATAGCTCGCGCAGGCCCTTCGAGAATCTGTAATTATTCACTTTGATTTAGGGTCTGAGGCCGCCAATGCGACGGCAACCTCTTCCGCTTGAGTTGGGTAAAGGGGGAGAACGTTAGCACTGCAGGAGCGCCGAATGGCGTGCAGGACTGGACGACGTTGCACCGTGCTCAGCGACACCATAAGCGTTTTAGTTTGAACTTTATCACCCCGTGGATAGCGCAGGATGGCATAAGTCGCTTTGCTTTTTGTGACTCAATTCAAGTCTAACTCATTGTAACTAACCAACCAATTTCGATGAAACAGTTAACGGAAGCGACCATGACTGCATCACGAGACTGTTGGCATGGATGGATGTATAGATGCAAAAGTGGGTGGGTGGGTGGACTGATGGACGAAAGTATGGGTGGACGCACGGACGGACGGACGTACAAGGTCAAAGTGGTTTTGCTACGCCAAGGAATGCTTTGCATGTAATATTTTTTACACGGAAATAGTGGGATCTCCACTGCGTGGGATCTCCACACAAGAACCGACAGAACGCACTTACAATCGCAAGCATGTTCCATCGGCATCTGTCCTGCACACCACACATATGGGAAAGCAGAAAGATGGTGAGCGCTTCTTCTGCAAATCTGTGGGGCATGAAACGGAGGTATGACACAGTTCTCTAACGATCGAAGAGAAGAAAGACAGGCTAGCCAGAAACATGAGGTGCTATAAATGCACAATACCGGTACACCAAGCCAGAGATTGTCGAAGACGCATACAGTGCAGGTCTTGCAAAAAAAGGCATGCAACAACTATGTGCAATCCAAACGCGAATGAAAAGCATAATAAGAAATTGCGCACAACGACAACATGTGTTAATGACACACAGTCAGATCAGAATGCAAGATCAACTGCCGTAACGAGCTGCCAACTTGACGAAGGTGTGCATCTACAAACCTTTCGTTCCTGGGTGGGAAGAGAAGGCTTGCTACATAAGAGGAATTTTAGACAGTGGCAGCCAGCGTTCATTTATAAAAGAAGAACTCGCTACACATTTGCAGCTAAAGGTAATCGGCGAAACAAAGCTGGCAATTAACACGTTTGCGTCTGAAGTACCTTCCCAACCACGGCGAAGTAAAATAGTCGAAGTGCACGTGAGAAGTCAGTTTGGTGACAAAGAACAAGTCATCGAAGCTATCACAATACCAGTAATTTGTCAAGATGTCGCACTGACGAATACTGACTGTTCCTTTGGAAACAAGCTTCGAGAACTAAAGATGGCATTAGCGAATGAGCTTACCATTCCTATGGCGCAAGCCGAGCCTAGAATAAGCTTGCTTATTGGATCAGACCAAGTATGGAAGATCATAACCGGTGAAGTGATCAGAAGTCAAAAAATTGAAGGACTAGTGGCTATTAACACCATATTGGGTTGGACGCTACAAGGACCTGTGATGAAAAGGAGCTTTGTGCAAAGCACATCCAGGGTAATGGTATGCGTATTAAGAACGGATATACATACGCAGGCGGAGATTAGTGGTCTGCACTCCTTTTGGACTTTGGATGTTATTGGCCTCTCCCCAGAGGAAGGACAGCTAACTTCTTCAAGCACGTTGTCCAGGTTACTAGAAAATATTGTAAAGAAGGATCGACGGTACGAAGTTGCAGTGCCGTGCAAAGAACCTGACATAGACCTCATCGAAGACAACTACCTCGTAGCACGTAACCGCCTTCAGAGCCTTATACGACGACTATCAGCTAAAGAGGGCCTGCTGGAACGCTACGACCACGCCATCTGACAGTATGCCGATTCGGGACACGCGGAAGTAGTTTCCAAAAGAAAATCCAACGAAGATCGTACCTACTACATGGCGCACCGAGAAGTTATCCGTGAGGACTCACTCACTACGAAGTTGAGGGGGTATTTGATGCCTCCTTACATGCAAGAGAGAAGAAATCGCTGAATGCCTACAAACCGGCCCGAACTTGAATCCTCAACTGCTGCAAGTCCTTATGCGATTTCGCTGGTACAAAGTACCAATGACTGCAGACATAGAGAAAGCATTTCTGCAGGTTGGTGTTAGAGCACAAGACAGGGGTCTTTTCAGATTCCTGTGGTTTGCTGAGAAGCCGACGTTACCACTCACGGAAGACGACATACAAGTCTGGCGAATGACCAGAGTACCTTTCGGATCAACGTCAAGTTCATTCATGCTTACAGCGACCATTCAACATCACCTCAAAACAGGTGTAGCAAACGAACGGTACGGAGGGGCCCAACTACTTGCCAAGTCATTCTATGTAGACGATTTGCTATTTGAGGCGGAGAATTTACAAGCTGCCGTAGAGCTATACGCCACGGCGAAGGAAATAATGAATGACGCTGGAATGCCACTCAGAAAATGGACAACAAGTTGTCAAGAGCTGCAGGAAATATTTGAATCAAATGAACCAACTCTACCTAACAACAGCGGACAAACGTCATTCAATACAAAAGTGCTCGGAATGACATGGAACATGAAGTCCGACAGCCTTACTTACAGCTCTCAAAATATCTTGTCATTTCTGGAGAAGGCTCAAGATACAAAGCGCTTCCTTCTGCAAACGGTATCTAGAGTTTATGAACCACTGGGACTAGTTGCTCCTTTCGTGGTACGAGGGAAGATGTTATTTCAGAAGCTCTGGGTCCGCCGAGGCTGTGGTTAATTCCCGACCGCTTACTTATGCATGCCTCGAAGCCGGTGAGCCATCCGCGATTACACCAGCACACTTCTTTATAGGCCAACAATTTACCACTTTGCCGGATGGTGATTCAACAGTAGATTCAGTGAACCACAGCAATGCGAAGGAATATTCACGCCGTTTACAACACCGCCAAACTTTATTGGATCATTTCTGGAGTCGTTGGCAGCACGAGTATGTTCTCACTCTACCATACGCACATCGTTCTCCTGGATCTTCTTCCCGTAACTTGACAGTTGGAGACATCGTGATTGTGGACACACCCAACAAAGCGAAGTTTATGTGGCCTCTGGCAAGGGTTGAAGAAGCTCACCTTGGCAATGACGGAATTGTATGCGCCTGCCTGTTACGCCTGGGTAGCGGAAAAGTTTTGGAAAGACCCGCGCAAAAGATACACTACCTGGAGATCGGCGCTACCACAACTGAGGCCCCGGAAGATGTTGGAACCTAGGAAAGAAGACGAAGGGGAAGCGGAGGGGCGACCCACTACGCGCCTGCTTCTTCTTCTTCAGATTCTATGACGCCATTAAAGCGATCGTAGTACAGTCCAGTACGCGTCGAGTTTTTTTTTATTGCCGTGTGCTACAGGATCGGCTTTGTCGTGCCATCACACCTATAACAGAGGAATCAGCCACACTTTTTCACTGTATACGTGCAGGGGCGGCGCTAGGGTTTCTTTACGATACGTGTACATGGATGAAGGAAGACCGCAGACCGAGGGGGGGGGGCGTCACAAACGACATGTGTGTGCGTGAGTTTAGCCTGCTGTCTCACATCACACTTACACATGAAAGGGGGGAGTGCAGGCGAAAATGATGGGAGGGAGCAGCCCCCGTGCCGCTACTTGGCGCCGCCCCTGTATAATGCATGTGTGTAATGCGTGGCTTGAGCTTGAGCGCATTGACTTAAAGGGACCCTGAAACGCAAATTACGGGCGTCGCTTTTACTGTACGTTTGCTTGATCCGAGACTCGGTGATGTCCGTGGCACCAGCGAAAGTGGCGAATTCCAAGCGTATTATATTTGATATTCGCACATGAAATCGGCTCCCGCGCAGACGGCAGCGTCGTACATCAACAGTTTCCTGGAGCGGATGTTACGCTCCTGTGCTGGCTACGATGTCGGTTCTCATTGGCCAGGAACAGCCGGAAATAAAAATGTGCATCGCGCATGCTTATCAATTTAAAAATGTAAACATGTTGTGTGCTTGCTAAAGCATGCTACAGGGCTCAAATCTGTACATTACAACTTCATTTTACCTGTAACTGGCACAAGGAGCGCTGTGCGGCCCACGTGGTTGCTGTGTAGCAAGGCCACAGTGGGCAACACAGTTCCGGTTCCGCAAGATGTAAGCCGCGTCTTCATTGGAAGCAGCGTGGCACGTCTCTGGGTGAGTGAAATGCGTGAGGGGATACCCACATCTGTCGTCTGCTTTTATTTTGAGTTTGTAAGTTGAATGTCTTCCATTTGGCCGCGTCGATATCGAAAATACTTCATGTATTTCGATCGGGACGATAAAAAGAACCCGTTTCAATGGAAAACTCTGCGAGTAAAATATAGTTTCAGGACCCCTTTAAATCTGGAACCACTTTTGGCAACCAGAACAATTAGGGTCGTCACTCGCGAAATCCATTTTACTTGTTAACCTGCTCGCGTTGCCTTTGTCCGCAATTGTACGTGTACGCTACTTTTTTCTTGCGCATGCCAGTAGACAGAAGCAAAAAAAAAAAGAATGTTTACGTGCTCAAATGTGGATACCATGCGTGAAGTGTTGTTGTTATATCACCGCTAGTGTCGCTGCCCTCTGCTGCCTCAAGGAGAAACCTACAGCTGCTAATGAAATCAGCCAGGCGGTGCGATAAGTACTTCTTTCGGTCTGCGTCTCGGTGATTGCTGAGGCTCGTCTCTCGTGAAGAAGGCTCATAGCAGGGAGAAGATAAGCCCAGTTGTTGCTCTGTATTTGAGTGTACAAGCGAGAGAGAGAGAAATAAAGAGTGAAAGCAAGCTAGGTCAAGTAAGAACGTTCCCGATTGGCCACCTTACGCATGGGGAAGGGTAAGTGGAGAGATCACGAAAGGACAAACAGTACGAACACACTAACAAGGGGAATGTTTCCTTCAGGTCACAAACATTCGTACAGTTCACTCGCTTTCAAGAGATGTAACGTCTTTCTGTTGCCTTGTGTAATGATGCTTAAGACAACGCTCCAAGGACGTTTTCCTCCGAAAGCCACCGGTCATCTAAGCTATACAGAATCTAGCTCGCATAAAGTAAACTGTTCCACTTCGAAGCATTGGCAGCACAGGTAGGTAGGTAAGCAACTTTATTGATTCCCGAGAGAATCATGCGAGGGGGGGAACGGGAAAAGGGGAGCAGGACGGCGATGAGTCCTCTGGCCACTCTAGATGGCCGGGCACTTTTGTGCTTCGGCGACCCTCCTTGCCCAGCCCACTGCCCGAAGCTGTAGCTCCCGTTGCGAGCTGTGCAGAGCAGCCTCCCATCGCTCCAGATGTTGTGACTCTTGCCGCGGGGGCTTGGACTTGTTAGGGCAATATAGGAAAATGTGATTGAAGTCGGCTCTGGTGCTAAGACACAAGTTGCAGTGCGGAGAGGTTTCACCATGCGTGATAATGGAGAGGAGGAAAGGGGTCGTGACTGTGGCAGTTTGAAGTTTGCGCCACAGAATCTGGTCACTCCTGGAAAAACAGTGCCCTGCCTTCGTCCCGCAGTGCAAGGAATCGACTCCTCGGCTCCCACGATTTTACTGGCAGCACAAGAACATATATCGGGCAATTTTAGTTTATGATGTGACCATATCGAAACGCCTACGCGCTGAACGCTAAACGATTCAAAGCCCCTTCACTGCAAAGGTTCACTGCAGCTCCCCCCTCCTCCTCCCCCCAACCGCGCGCTTCCTACTGAGGCCATTACAGCCAAAATACAGTGCAATGATAGGTAAATGAGGGAGATTTAAAGCCCCCTTCCGGCAATTAGGGGGCGGTGACCGTAACAACTATAAGGTTCAAATAGGAGTGTGGTGCCACTACGATATGTGGTGACCCTCTCTACATCGTTGGGCATCTTGCATTCTCAGTCTCGGCACTGATATGCTAGGAGAGGTACAGTGGCATACGCCCATGGCTCTCACCACATGACTGAGCATTTCGTTTTCTCAGCCAAGACTTCGGTTTGTATGACTGGTCCTTCAGGACATTGCACGTATGTTGCCAGCCGACGGCTATCGTTTCGTCAATAAGGTTAAAAAAAAACACGACGTCGATGAAGAAGGGAAAGGAGATCGCGAAGAAGAAGAAGACGACGACGCCGGAAAAAAAAAGAACGAAGAAGAGGCGGCTGAGAAGGACCCGATAAAAATAATGTTTGACCCCTGTGTCATAGGAGTGAAACGAAAGTGAAACGAGCCTTCGCGGAGCTGTGGAATACATGAGTGGCAGTCGAATAGAGGAGCGGTAGAAGGGTTGGGTACTCTGGACATGTGAACCCGTTGCATGCAGACATCAGCGGCACCTCGACACTGCACAGGGGTCCTCGACAGTTGCCCACGAGAGAAAGTTCTCGAAGGAGTCACATTTTTCCGTAGACACTGCATTGCTCGCGCCAGGGCGCTGTGAAAACCTGCCATACCAGATGGCCAAATTACTTCCAAAAGTAATTAACTAATTACTACTTTCTTTTATTATGTTTGCAGTTCAATACAAAATACGGAAGGCTGAAAGGAATAACATTACGTTGCTATCACTTTTGAGAAGTAACGAAATTACTTCGAAATTGCATTGAAAACAAGTTCATCATTGATGCACTAACTCATGTGCGCTTTATTTAAGCGGGCCCGCCACGTTGCTGTAGTGGATATGTGACACTTGACTGCTAATCCGAAGATCGCGGGATCGAATCCCGGCCACGGTGTCGGCTTTTATATCGTGAGCGTCTCTCATGATTATGTCGTGGTTTTGGAACTTAAAGCACAAGAAATTATTAGTAAGCACATTTGCATTAAAGTCGGCAGCTATGCCATCTTTCCCCTGTTTTAATGACGCGTACCACTAATTTGTCCGGGAACTTGATTGGCCTTGGCTGACAAAATGAAATTTGGGTGGCCGGTGATTACGGAACTATTGTAGGTTCGTCTTTAAAAAGTGTAGGCAGCTTGTACTAGTGGAGCGAAGCCTGTCTAACAGCAGAGCTGGTGGCCACCGGCTTCTACAAGCCCGACGAGCTGTTACATGCATGGTCTTGGCGAAAACATCGTACGTGACTACCTGTTACGTAGTTTTTGAGGCAAGATGTCACGTGACTATAGCTGTTACATTGTTTTGGCGGGAACATTTTATGTAACAAGCGGTAACATCGTGTTACATCATTTGAGTCATGTGTCAAAGTTCGAACAGGTGTCCGGTCACGGTGGTATAGTGCTTATGGCACTCGGCCGCTGATGCGAAGGTTGCGGGATCGAATCCCGGTTGCGGTGACGCTGCATTTCGATGGAGGCGAAACATTGAGACCCTTGTACAGTGCGATGTCAGTGCACGGTTTAAAGAACCCCAGGTAGTCGAAATTTCCAGAGCCCTCCACTACGGCGTCTCTCATAATCAAATCCTGGTTTTAGGACGTGAAACCGCAGTAATTATTACCCAGCTTATATGCCATTGTGCTCTCCTTGTCTAGGAAATTTTTTTGTGCCATGAAGGAAACGTTCACGTACTGCTTAGTCAAAAGTAATTGAAAAAGTAATGAGTAACCTGCTTGCAGTTATTCGGCCGAAATACTTCATTCCATTATCAAATTACCAATCCACCAATCTAACTCGCTATACACATAACCACCGCGATTTCGTCACAGCAATGTCATTGCTGCCAGGTTAGTCTAGAACTGTAAGAATTACCGCGGCGCTTTCCGCACATTCCGAGGCTTGCTTTGTACTGCATTGTCGTGTCTCCCCGCCAAGCTTAGACATTGCATAACAACCTAATCTTGTTTGAAGTTTAAAGTTGATCGAATGAGAATTCGTTAGACTGAACCATTATTATACCCGTATGCATTTATACCAGTGCTGAGCCTTCATTAATACCTCACGTAGAGCGCTAGAAGAGTTTCCTACACCAGCAGTGATGATGGGAATCAGTAGCAGTGTGTGATGTACACTGCTACTGATATATGTATGTCCTGGATTCATTTACATGATATACTCAACATGTGCATTGCCTTCTCCTCCTCCCCTTCTCATTGCCTTACCTGAGGCCTGCAAGGTATTCTTAAGTAGGTAAGGTAAACAAATAAACTCTTAAGCTGCTTCACAATCTCGAGTATACGTGGATTTCCGGTTTGTTGTGCACTGCATTCCTACCTTCGGCTAATCCTTATTACGAAGGCTCTTGCACTAACATTGTGCAGTTGAGAACTCTGGAGTTCTGAACTGCACCTCATACTCTCAACTCTCTTTGATGTGTTGACATCTCTAGCTAAAAAGGTTCTGGATAGTCAGTCATCACTGTATGTCACACCCTGGTTCCGTGAGATCACTAAGCTCCATGACAGTACACAATGGCAGGGAAAAACAAGGTTTACTACAAGCGGTTCGCATTTTAAATGTCACTCAGATGCGGCGTACTTGGATCCAGTGGTCCTCTCCTACGTCACATTTCTGCCCGGCTACAGAGACCACAGGGAGTTAAAAACAGTAAGGATAGATGTTGTTGGCAGGTATACGGCCGCCGTCAGTACCGGAGGTTGTTAGCTTTACGTACGTTACAATAAATGTTCACATACTCGCTGGGCCTGAAGACATATTCAGGTAGACGACAGCTTTAAATTTGTGACGCCACACTTTGCACCCGTTGATTACACGAAAAATTTGCAGTGCGACCTTAGTCTTCTCTAGTAATATTTCCGTTGTGCCGCGGCGGTCGCGTTTCGACGGAGGCACTATCCTAGATGCCCGTATACTGTGCGTTTTCGGTGTGTAACAAAGAACTTTAGAGGGTCGAAATTTCCAGAAACCTCGGTTACGGCGTCTCTCACAGTCATACTGCGGTTTTGGCTCGTGAAACAGCAATAGTTATTATTTAGCTTCAGTTTTTACCGAATTATGGGACATGTGGTTGTGAAATAGTCTACTTTATGCGATGAGAAGTCATTTTTGAGTTCCCTTAAGTTCGGTAAGCTTCTATACATTTCCAAGGTGGATGTCACGGAACCTTTGGGGGCCTATTCCGTAAAACAGAATACTGCTGCGTATTAGTGCTCCCTGATTGGTCATTTCTGCTTGACAAGGCAACCAATCCCGGACCAATCTCACCTGTGTTATTGGTCATTCCTGCCTTGACAAGCAGAACTGACCAGTCAGGGAGGACCAAGACGGAATAGTATTCACTATTCCGTTTTATGGTACAGGCGCCATTTGTCGGCATCGAATGCGGTCGCCACATTACAGCATGACCACCCTGTGCGCCCATATTTTGACGGCACACAGGTCGATCTGAAAGCGACCTCAGTGGTGCAGGGTTAAACTGGAAGCGATTTCAGCGACGCAGTTGGAGGGTGGCTTCAGTTGTTGGAGCCACAAGGGTTTCGGTATTTTGCTAAACTTACGGGCCACTTTTGCGGCAGGCTGCAACAGTACGTCTTTCCTCGCTATCGAAACACTTATTGTCAAGTGTGCGATGCCACTCATTTAGGTCACACAGTGTGAATTCCGCCCGCTGAACGCTTTTTTTTTTCTATGTCCTTGCTTTACGGTTAGCGTTGTTCCTCCCTCCCACCGACCTCGAGTGTACACTCAATAATGACCGGCTGTCGCCGCTCTTTGTGTTCACGCTCGCAATCGTAATCCTGCATGCGTAAGTACTTATTCATTATCTCAGATACCACTGGTCCCACGAAGCTGCTTGTTACGTTCCTTTGTCGCTGACTCTGGCACTCTTATCCATCTCTGATACTTATTAATTTTTGTTTCCTCTTCTTTCGTTCTCTCTCTCTCTCCCCCACTAGCGAGTAAGTGGATAGGAGCGCATCTTATCAACATTGTGAAGGCTTGACGTGCGCGAGAGAAACGGGGCGATTCCGTCTCGCACACCGTGTTTGTTCAGTCAACGTATACACACGCTCGGAAAATGACGAAACTCGCGAGGCGACTCGTGGCATTGGCCCTTCTTTCCATGTGTTCTTTCACTCGAGGTAAGTGCGAATTCCTGTTTCATCGTCAACAGCCGAGCTTAGGTACATTTGCTCCTACTTAGTTCTAGGCATTAAATTTCTTTAGCGTGTAGCTGAGCTCCCGTACTTTTCCGGCCAGATTTCTGCGACTTCACAGGATGATCCGCGGATGTCTGGTGGCGCTCTGAGTCGCTGTAGTACAACGCCTGTAAGTGCCATTGGGGCTGCTAATCTGGCTGTCTTCGTGGCCCATGCTCTTTGTGATCTTCTCGGGAAGAGACGTCCTGGGGACGAATTCACATATCTCCTCTTTCGTGACTGGTGTTTGTGGCTGGCTGATCGGCGATATGCCCAGCATCAGCATTGGCTGGAATGTCCTCGTGCAAACGTTTTTAACGTAAGACGCTGTTCTGCATTCGAGCCTTGGACGATTGTTCACGAAAACAACTTACGATAAAACTGTCCGTAAGAGAAAATTGCAACCATTCCGAATACTGCACATATCATTAAAGAAGCCGTCTTGCCAATGGTAAAACGCACTTAACAAAGAGAACTTTTGTGAATTTGGCCTCTGGTTCTCAGAGAAGTGACCCGTATTCCGGCATCATTCCTCGCAACCTACGGCCAGCTGTATAGGTCGATGGCACGCGTCGGCGCTGGTGTTATCTTCGCTTTTCGGCCCTCTTTCAAGGCACAACGGAGGTGTCCCGTATGTGAACGCAGGAGCGCATCAAACATGTGTCACGTGGTAACGAATTCTATATTGGGCGAAATTGCGCCTGCCAAGGAGGAGTAATACTACACAGAGACGATAGCGGCTAGTACAGTCACGTCTCTGTCGAAACCGGTAGAACGCGTCGGCTCTTTACGGGGGTTTGGACCATGGGGCGAGTTCGTTCATCGTCGACTTGAGAATACAGTGCGAAATAAAGGAGACCTTGACAAAAAAAAATACGGTAGACAGGGCAGCGCAACTCTTCCTGTGCACTGCGTTTTTCTGTGCCAGTGTTACTGCGTGCTGTATTCTTTTGTCGGCTCTTTAGTCATGCATCATTGTACTTTGCAGCGTACTCGATGTAACTGGCATAATTTATAGAATGTCCACTACTATCGGCGTCGCTCTTGCAATCGGCCTATTATCAAGCAGCATCCGAGGAAGTCAGTTGGGCAGACGAAATCCATAAGTTTGTGGGGGATGACGGTCGGCGCACTATATCACAGCACCGGGTGAACTGGAGAGCTACGAGAGAGGTCTCTGCAGCAGTGGTCCCGCGAGCGCACGCACGCACGCACGCACACACACACACACACACACACACACACACACACACACACACACACACACACACACACACACACACACACACACACACACACACACACACACACACACACACACACACACACAGAGCTTTAGCGCAGAGCATATTGACACGCGAACTTGTTTCGGTTTGTTTACGGCGCAACCCATTATCAGTTTCTCGCGACGCGCAGCGTAGGCCGCGCTTATCTTGCACGCTGCTTCGAGAATGGTGTCGACCGTTCTACAAACCTTGCACGATTTGCATGGCCGACGTGAACTTTTGAGGGCCTTCTGGAACATCATGTATAATACCAGAACGCGCTGCGACGAATGTATAAAGGCCGACGCGTTCCTCCGCTGGTCATTTTTACCGTCGAGCAGCGACTGTTCACGCCGCTATCGTCTTCGTGTGTGACGTGCTGTACGACGATTAAATAAGTTTGATGTTGAGAATGTTGCGGCAGTGGATTTTGAACACGGTGCTTCTAGCACGCAAGTGATTGAACTGTAAGGCGGTTTATTGCCGAAGCAGGAAAAGCGATCGTCTCAGGCGAGCGTCAGACACCGAGAGCGCGAGCACCTCTTCGTCAGTGAGATGGTGATGATCGCACCTACTCTTCTTCGCTACAACTTCCCCCTGGAGAAGAAGGAGCCATCCTAGCGACTCAAGGCGTAGTTAGGACGAGAGGGTCATAATAAGGTTTCAGCCTCTGGACGTGCACTGTGTCCCGTCCACGACGCCTTAAGTCAGAAGGCGTGACCGGCTCGACAATGTAGTTGACAGGCGAAGTCTGTTCAATGACACGGTAGGGTCCATGATATTTGGCGAGGAGTTTCGAGGAGAGACCAGGGGTGCTGGAAGGTATCCACAGCCAAACTAATGAGTCCGGCTGGTAGGCGCAAGGAGTGCGGTCGTCGTCGCGACGGAATTTTTGGAAGCTTTGGTCTTCCGCCGTGAACGAACGGGCAAGCTGACGGCATTCCTCGGCGTACTTGGAGGCTTCGGACAGAGGGGTGCCCTCTGAGGGGTCAGGCCGGTAGGGAAGAATGGTATCGAGCGTGGAGGTAGGTTCACGGCCATACACGAGGAAAAGTGGTGAAAATCCCGTTGTGGCTTGTGCGGCGGTGTTATAAGCGTACGTTACATACGGCAAAACAAGGTCCCAGTTGGTGTGGTCCGATGCAACGTACATGGACAGCATGTCGCCCAATGTGTGATTGAACCGCTCAGTTATGCCGTTCGTCTGCGGATGGTAAGCTGTAGTAGTGTGATGGACGGTGCGGCAGGCTGTCAGAAGAGCGCTGAGAACTTCTGACAGAAATGCGCGCCCTCTGTCACTCAGAAGTACTCGTGGTGCGCCGTGATGAAGGATGAAGTTATTCAGAAGAAAGAACGCAATGTCGCGGGCAATCGCTGTTTTCAATGCTGCCGTTTCTGCATAGCGCGTGAGGTGGTCGACAGCGACTATAATCCAGCGATTGCCAGCTGGTGTGTAGGGAAGAGGACCGTAGAGATCTATGCCGACGCGGTCGAACGGACGAGACGGACAAGGAAGTGGCTGCAATGGACCAGAAGGACGAGGAGCAGGAAGCTTGCGGCGTTGGCACGCTGTACACGAGCGAATGTACTTTCGCACAAAATTATACATGCCGCGCCAATAAAAGCGCGTGCGGAGCCTGGCGTAAGTTTTGAAGAGACCAGCATGGGCACATTGCGGGTCGGAATGGAGAGCAGAGCAGACCTGTGTGCGCAGTTGGCGGGGGACGACTAACAACCATTTGCGGCATTTGGAATCGTAATTGCGACGGTGGAGAACTCCATCCCGCAACTCGAAGTGAGAAGCTTGGCGGCGGACAGCGCGGGAAGGGCTAGTTGTTGAAGTGCCAGAAAGGTAATCCATAAGCGCCGCAATCCACGGATCTTGGCGTTGTTCCTGACCCATGTCGACGACCACGTGTGATGAAAACGCGGTCGACGGCGTCTCGATGGCAGAAATGCAAGCCGTGTCACGTGGTGTAGGCGACCGAGAGAGAGCATCCGCGTCGTTGTGTTTACGGCCAGACCGGTAAATGACGCGTATGTCAAAGTCCTGTAACCGAAGAGCCCATCGTGCAAGGCGGCCAGAGGGATCTTTTAAAGTCGATAACCAACAGAGAGCGTGGTGATCTGTAACGACGTCGAAGGGGCGACCGTACAGGTAGGGTCTGAATTTCGCAAGGGCCCAGATGATGGCCAAGCAGCTCCTTTTCGGTGACGGAGTAGTTAGCTTCCGCTTTGGTTAGCGTTCGACTGGCATAAGCGACGACATATTCGTCATTGCCACTTTTTCGCTGGGCCAAGACTGCACCAAGACCTACGCCACTGGCGTCGGTGTGTGCTTCCGTGGGGGCCGAAGGGTCGTAATGGCGCAGTACGGGAGGCGAAGTTAGCAAACGGCGCAATGTTGTAAAGGCTCCGTCGCAAGCAGGAGACCAAGTAGAAAGGTGTGCGTCGCCGCGGAGTAGCCGAGACAAGGGAGCAATGATGGTCGCGAAATTCCGGATGAAACGACGAAAGTAAGAACAAAGCCCAATAAAGCTTCGGAGGTCTTTCAGGGACGTGGGTTTTGGGAACTCGGTGACGGCGCGAAGTTTGGAGGCGTCTGGTAGAATGCCATCTTTTGATACTACGTGTCCGAGTATTGTAAGCTGCTTGGCTCCAAAGCGACATTTCTTTGAATTGAGCTGGAGGCCTGCGTCAGTGATGCACTGTAGGACTTCTTCGAGACGGCACAGATGAGTTGGAAAATCTAGAGAAAATACGACGACGTCATCGAGGTAACATAAACATGTCTTCCATTTTAGTCCACGAAGGAGAGATTGTCCATCATTCGTTCGAAAGTTGCAGGGGCATTGCAAAGCCCGAACGGCATAACGTTAAATTCATATAGGCCGTCTGGCGTTATTAAAGCGGTCTTCGGGCGATCGGCCGGATTCATAGGTACTTGCCAGTAGCCTGAGCGTAAGTCGAGCGAGGAAAAATACTCGGCGCCTTGCAGACAATCGAGGGCGTCATCGATGCGTGGTAAGGGGTAGACGCCCTTACGAGTTATCTTATTCAGACGTCGATAGTCAACGCAAAATCTGATGGAGCCGTCTTTTTTCTTCACTAGAACAACCGGTGACGCCCAGGGACTGCTGGAAGGTTGCACGACGCCACGCTCAAGCATTTCGGTCACTTGATTTTCAATAACACTACGCTCAGCATGGGACACACGGTAGGGCCTCTGGCGCAATGGCGCATGGGTGCCGGTGTCGATGTCGTGATACACAGTCTTTGTGCGATCTAGTGGCTTCTGGTGACAGTCGAACGTGGAGAGGTATTTCCGCAGCACGCAGAGGAGCTGGGAGCGTTGAGAGGGACTCAGGTGGGCATCTAGTGATCGATCAAAGATATCTGGCATAGGCTGGGAGCGTAATGAGCTGTAAGCCAGCGTATTCACGTTGGTACAGGTGCTGTCGAATGGTGCGTCGAAGGTAACCACGGACTCGGCACACTGGAGACGTCCAAGGCACTCGCCACGATATAACGTGAGGGGACGGCCTCAGCGTTGGAGACGAGGAGTTGAGTGTAGCCACGACTTACAGTAAGGACAGCGAAGGGTAGTGCACATCGTCGTCGAACAAAAATGGACGATGGCACAAATAGTGCAGTAGTATCGGTGACGAAATTCGTGGACGCTGTCGCAATCACCGAAGAGTGCGGCGGAATCTCGATATCCGCGGTCATAACCACTTTGTCGTTGAGATCGTCGGGCGCATGTAAACGGATATCAGAAAGCGGAGAAAATTCAACTTCGGCGCGAGAACAGTCGATGACGGCCTGATGATCGGAAAGGAAGTCCCACCCCAAAATCATGTCGTATGAGCAAGATGAGAGGACGACGCACTCTACTGTGTACGGATATCCTTGAATCACGATGCGGGCAGTACATGCAGCAACAGGGGAAATGCACTGTGGACTTGCTGTCCGTAGTGACAATGCAGAGAAGGGCGTCGTTACTTTTCGAAGCCTGCGGCAGAGACATTCTACAATCACGGAAACGGCAGCACCCGTGTCCACTAATGCAAGTACAGCGACTCCTTCTGCAAGTACATCGATTACATTCGCCGGAGATGATGAGCGAGGCCTTGTGTTAGTCGACAGAAACGCAGTTCTCGCCTCTGGAACTGCGGTTGTTAGTTTTCCTGCTCCGAAGAGGCTGGTCGACTACGCGTGGGGGACAGCGAACGACGTCGTGGAGATGGCGAGCGAGAATCACGGGCAGCAGGAGTAACGTTGTATGTAGGCGGCAAAGGCGAGTCATTTGGCGGCGAGAAGGGCGAAGATGGAGCACCGTAGGCCCGGACAGGTCGGTGATTACCTTGAAGACCTAAACGACGGTGGAAAAGCCACGCCACGTGACCAGGGATACCGCAGAAGTAGCAGACCGGGCGATTGTCGGGTGTACGCCAGGATCCCGTGTTAGGTACTGGTGCGGCGGCGTACACAGGATGTACTGGACGTGACGGTACAACAAACGGCGGAGCTGAAAAGGTCTGTGGAGGTGGCTGTGCGGCAACCTCGGCATAGCTCAGCGGCGCCGGTGCTGGTGGCGCTGCACGAGGCGACTGGATTGCTTCCGCCGCTTGCTCTTGAAGCACCTGGCGGAAACACTCGCCGCCATGGCTACGAGTGCCCCAGCCTAACACTTCCAGGATACCATATACGTAAATACCCAGTAAAGTGGACGGAAGGACGACCGCCTTCGTAGCTCAGCGGTAGAGCATCGGACGCGATATCCGAAGGTCGTGGGTTCGGTTCCCACCGAAGGCAGGTTTGTTTTTTCGTCCACTTTAATTCCTTTCTACTTACCCCAAAATTACAATGTCATAATTACGAATTGGAATAACTTCCCCTATGCTTTCCTAGGCTTCAATGTTTGTTGTTTCATTAACATATACAGGGTGTTTTTTTTTTTTGCCTGCAACACATTTTTAAAATTAGAAAAACATAAATCGCGGGGTTGTCTTGTGTACCATTATAGTGTACGGGTTGGCGGCCTCTAGATACAGAACAATTACCGCACTTGTATGCACAATTAGCGAAATTACGCTAATTAACTTTTAATTATCAGCAATTGGTGGCTATAGTAAATGAGTACTTTGGAGCCCGTCCTCGACACTACCTGTCCCAATGATCAAATTTTGAATAGCGGAGTGCATGTCGTAGCTACGCGAACAATTAGTTCCCCGTGGCAGGCTCCTTGAAACCGAAATCGGCCGGGAAAAGAGCGTCTGTGACGTCGATGTCGCCGCCCCCACGGCTTTCGTCACTCGCCACTCGACCGTGGTCACCGCCGCTCCGGCCGCGCAAGCAGCTTGCGTTATCTCCTTCTTATCTGCGGCATTGGTCGCCGCGGGCGAATGACGAAAGCCGTGGGGGCGGTGACATCGACGTCACAGACGCGCTTTTCCCGGCCGATTTCGGTTTCAAGGAGCCTGCCACGGGGAACTAATTGTTCGCGTAGATCCGACATGCACTCCGCTATTCAAAATTTGATCGTTGGGACAGGTAGTGTCGAGGACGGGCTCCAAAGCACTCATTTACTATAGCCACGAATCGCTGATAATTAAAAAAGTTAATTAGCGTAATTTTGCTAATTATGCATACAAGTGCGGTAATTGTTCTGTATCTAGAGGCCTACACTCGAATGGTACACAAGACATTCCCGCGATTTATGTTTTTCTAATTTTAAAAATGTGTTGCAGCTAAAAAAAGACACCCTATATATATACAAAGTATAGGCACGTCCGCTGTGTATAGGCTCTTTCAAAAACGCAGCATTTATTTTGCACAGTGGCATTGCTACGAAGGGGTTCGGCCCGCCTGTGCCGGGAAATTCACATTAAAAAATTGGCAGATCCCACGTGCAGTGGGAATCAAGGAAATGCGAAGCACGCGTCAGGAACGTAAAATGGATTTGCATTGTTGTCTCGTTATGCCGAGTTTGGTACATATGAAGTTAGCGAAACGGCCGCAGGAGCACCATGACTATGGCATGTAAACCATGCCGCTCTTACACGCATGTCATGATTATAACGTTATGACCTGTAATTTACGTTCGTCATGCAGTCATGTTCTGCCATAGCAATTTTGGTACACATCCCGTTAACGAAACGAGTGGCATGTAGATCATGCCGCTCATGACATGCATGTCACGATTTTCATGTTATGACCTGTCATATATGATCGTCATGCACTCATGTTGTGCCAAACCAATTTTCGTATACATCCCATTAACGAAACGGCATTATAGCGCCAGGACCATGACATGTAAATCATGCCGGTCATGACATATAACATGAAGATCATGACATGCATGTCATGATTTTCATGTTATGACCTGTCATTTAAGAAAGTCATGCAGTCATGTTGTGCCATAGCAATTATCCTATATATTCCATTAACAAAACGGCTGCAAGAGCACCCGTGGAATGTAAATCGTGCTGCTCATGACACGCGTGTCATGATTCTAATGTTATGACCTGTCATTTACGTTCGTCATGCTGTCACCGTGTTGTGCCATAGCAATTTTAGTATACGTCCCATTAACGAAACGCCTGGCATGTAAATCATGCCGCCCATGACATGCATGTTTTCATGTTATGACCTGTCATTTATGTTCGTCATGCAGTCATATTGTGGCATTCCAATTTTCGCATACATCCCATTAGCGAAACGGCCAGGAGAGACCAAGACCGTGGCATGTAAATGATGCCGATCATGACATGCATGTCATGCTTTTCATGTTGTGACCTTCCATTTATGTTCGTCAGGCAGTCATGTTCTGCCATACCAATTTTCGCATACATCCCATTAGCCAAATGGCCACGAGTGCACTAAGACCGTTGCATGTAAATCATGCCACTAATGACATGCATATCATGATTTTCATGTTATGACCTGTCAGTTATGTTCGTCAGGCAGTCATGTTATGCCAGACTAATTTTCCCATACGTCCCATTAGCGAAACGGCCAGGAGAGCACCAAGACCGTGACATGTAAATCATGCCGCTCATGACATGCCGGTCATGATTTTCATGTTATGACCTGTCATTTATGTTCGTCATGTAGTCTTGTTGTGGCATACCAATTTTCGTAAACATCCCATTAGCGAAACGGCCAGGAGAGCACAAAATCGTAGGCGGCTAGAGAGATAGATACGCTCAAACTCGCCGAAGTTCGCTAAGAAATGCTTCGCATTAAAAGTTTTTGCTGGATTCCCATCCGAGCCACCCTGTTTTTGGCATCATTACCTGCAACGCTGCCTACCCGAGCAGGCGGGCCGTCTAAAGCACGACCCGGTGATAATTTAGCGTTCGAATCGTCTCTGTGAAGTTCAGGAGAGCTCAATATATCGTTGGATGACATTGCCGCTGTCATTGGCTTCAGCTCCATATTTCTGACGGCGGGGAGGCAGGTGACGTCATCGCATGCGCTGGACGAAGCGTTTACCCGTTTCGGTTTCGGTATGAACGCATCGTTTATTCGGTTATTTAAAATTATTGGTGAGTTTCTGAGCAAGTTGAATGGCCCTGTCTGCTTCAGGGCTATAAATAATATTGGAGAACATCGATATCAGAATGTGGTAGAAAAACCGCCGGAGTTGGCCTTTAAGAACATCGGCAAGGAGATAGTTTCTGAGCGCCATCCAGAATAGATCGACTTGGCAGCCTTAAAGGGCCCATAAACTCCCAGAGGCTGAAACTTAGTTTCGGTGTTGCAGTTGTACACAAGTCGGCAACGAACACGCAGCCGCGAGAATTTTTCTGAACGGTGCAGTAATGGCGGAGTTACACGTGTTTTATGATCGAAAACTGGTCCCCGCTCATTTCGCTCTTTGCTATGCGTTGTATGGCCGCTGCCATCCTTTCATCACCGACTACTCCAAACGTCACGTGAAGGGCTATCTCCAATGAGCTCTGTTCCTTCGTGCCGGCCTCTCTTCCAGCTAGGGGTGCACCTAATGACGTCGCCAATACAATGGGAACCCATGGTGACTACTGGCTGCATTGAAGAACCTCACAGGGAGATCCTTCTGTCGGCGTTCCTGATCCTTGTCCCCACGGGCTGCCTACAATGTCACGGCGAGAAATGCGACGAGGAAGAGGGAGCGGCGTGCGTAATTTCTTGCAGACCATGCCGACAGTCGTCCGGCCAGCGGCAGCACCAATCGCTGGTGGCATCAACAACACTACCATGCTAGCCACCCTAACCATGCTGACGTGAGCACGAGCTGCGGAGCATACACAGAAATGCTCCGCAGCTCGTCCTGACGCGGCGTGTAGCGCTGCTGCGTTTGGCATCGATGATCGTGATGGCATTCTGCCACCGATGTGCATGTTTACCTGAAATGTGTAAAAAAAAATATTAAGGGGTGGTTTAGGGGCCCTTTAATAATGCTACCCTGCAGTGGGGAAGGAACGAGACAGAGATTGAATGTTGAGGGTGCGGACAGAGAGTGGGAGGCGGGGAGTGCATACAAAACGTCACAGACCGTCACAGTTTAGCGCGGTATGGGACACCACCCGCCAGTCACGGTAAACGCAGTCTAGGCAGCCGCTTGTGCAAGTCTATTGTCCTCGAAAATTTCAGTAATGCCTTCGTCACCCTGAGCTGCGTTAATATGGGTAAGCGACATTCCAGAGTTGTTTATGCTGATATTGGTGTACGGGCAAGTCGAGATAGAGCAGTTGTGAGCGATAATAATCGCTGGGGTTTCGTGGCGACAGCACGATGCATTTACGAGGCACGGGTGTATGGCGGGCACTTCCGGAAATTTTGACCAACCGGGGTTCTTTAAAAGTGCACTGCAAAGACGCAGCGCACGGGCATCCAGTATTTTCCTCCGTCGAGAATTCGACGGCATGGGATCGAACCGGCATACTTCCGGTCAGCAGCCGAGCACCGTAACCGCTGTATAACGCCTCGGCGGTTAGCAGTTGCGAGGGGTCGTCTCTGAACATTGTAGCGAGAACAGTCACGTGATGCGTGTTTAAGGGTCTGCATGGCTATAACAGCTGTCACACAGAGCGTTGTCAGCCGTTTCGATGGCAAATGAAGATGACTGTCCCACAACAGACAAGATATAGAGTGGCCTTTCTACGGCGCAGTCCAGATAGCTTTCGGAAAAGTGGTTAAGAGGGCTCCCGATAATATTGGGTACTTGATGTGCTCGACACGCATAGCGTGATGACTGCGCGAGCCCTCGAAATTGGCTTGTAGCATTGGACCTTGATATCTATATAACCACTTTCTTGTTGCCTTGAAGAGCTGCCCTGGCAGCTATCTGTGACGCCTAAATGAGTCGGTAGCCACTGAAATGTCACATGATGTTTTTCACAGAATGGAGCGTGGGTGAGATATCTAGTGTGGAATGCCGTTCGTAGGGCTGATAGCACAGATCTTAGGGCTGATTCTGTTGACGACAAAATGATAGGAGGATGCGACCTCGCACATGTATATAGCGGAATACCTTACACGGGCCATTTGCAAGTGGCGGAGAATGCAAATTCTTGTCTCGTTTCCCGTAGCATTACTTGAACGGTCGTAAGGGCGAAAGGTTCTCGCTTACTTTGTGAAGAAGATAATCTTGAAGTTCATGTGTTATAAAATATCAAGGGTCGTCATCCAGCCTTATATTGAGGAGGGGCTTTGTCAAATCAGGTTTGTTTTCATTCTGTCATACGGAAAGAAGGGCTGTGACAACAGGCTGCCATTAGAACAGCTTCACTAGTTCAGAGAACCGTATAAATAAATAAATAAATAAATAAATAAATAAATAAATAAATAAATAAAAGGAAGACGGAATAGTCGGAGCGGCCACAGCACCCCGCTGAGTAAAAAAAAAAAGATAAACTGACACGTGTAGAGGTAGCATACTATAAGGCATACACAATAAACGAATGAAAACATGAGACTCGTACCTGATCACCAGTTACAAAAGAAAAAAACACAACCGAATAATTAACATCTGACCAATAAAAAAAAACTTGGACCATCTCCCCGAAGGGAACCCGGATGGGATGCGAAGCAGCAGCGTTGCGCACGGGTGGCGTCGCGGGTTGAACGGCGCTAACGCGGGTGCTGGAAGAACAGTTTGAAGCGAAACTCGGTGTAGCGTTTACTAGTGTAAACGTTTGAAACGCAGACACGGGAGGCGAGCGGGCGTTGGAGCCGGCAGCTGCGGGCGCTCCGGCGGGTGAGGGAGAGAGTGACGTACGCGCGCACCTGCGAGGGAAGCGTGCGAGGGGAGCGTGACGTCAACGCCCAGCTGCGGCGTGACCTACTTGGCACCGCTCCAACACCTGCGCCGAGGGAAGCGCGTTGCCTCGCGTTTGTGCGGACGTACGGACAGCGTTACACAGGCTAGTCAAAGAGCTGCTTCGCATCTAATAATTACACATCATTCTTTAGAAGCATGTTCGTCTGATACTTATCTAAGTACTCATATGAAGAAAAAAGCACACCGAACACACATAAACACTACTGAGATCAGGATTACCTTGTCGCTTTGTTATCCCAGATAAGTCCGCGGTGTGCTTGCTGGTCTTCATAATTTCACACAGGTGAAAACTCCCTGAAATTTCTGAATATACGACCACTTGTTCACCGCGACGCCTGGATGGTGTACGATGTTTCAGCTACAATGTCGCGGATCACGTAAGCATCAACAAGTCACCACCAGTGACAACGCGCAGCATGGAGTAATCATGTTCATCTCGTTTGTTGATTGATTTCTGGGGGTTTACATCCCAAAACAACGACATGATAATGAGAAACTCGGTGGTGGAGGTCTCCAGAAATATTGAACATCTGGGGTTTTTAGGGGCGAAGCTCCTTAAGGCGGCACCCGTTCGTCCCTCGTCGTAGTGCGTAACCAGTCTTACGCTTTGACCTTCAAGGTGGTGCCGGTGGGAGATTTCTCCTGTGCGTTGTTGAACAATAAAAAATTCGCAGCGTGCGCGTTAACTAAAAGCCGAATTCTTCTGTCTCTCATTCCCCATTAGCAGCCATTGGCATGTTCCAGTAGGAAACGTTAGTAGAAGTGTAAGTGTTAGTTAAAAGCCGACTTCTGTCTCTCATTCCCATTAGCAGCCATTGTTTACCTCCAAGGTAGTGCCTGGTGAGATTTCTCCTGTGCGTGATTAAACAATAAAAATTTTGTTCAAAACGCCGTTGATTGATGAAATAAACCAACGAAAGACGCCAGATGTTTTCTAAAAGCAAAACGAAAAACGCCAGATGTATCTAAAGCAAAACGAAAAGACGCCAGCTGCTTAACGAAAGACGCCAGGTGTTTTCTAAAGCAATGGTTTCATATTCAAAACCATATCGCTATACAGGTTTGTAGTTGACGCTGCTCGTTGCCGTCGGTGTGTGCTCGTATGGATAAGGATGCCGAAAGGCGGGCGCGAAGGGCAGCGGCGGCGCGCGCTCGCAGACAGGACCCTGAAGTGAGAGCCCGCGAGGCATCTCCTTTGAAAACCCCAACCCAACCACCATCAGAGGCACCTGCATCGACATCGTGCTTGCCAACTTTCATCTGCAACCAGTGCAAAACCACTTAGCTTACATTTCACCGACCACAAAGCGGTCATAATGAAAGGACAACGGAAACCAGCAATAAAAGTTTGATAAAACATTTAATCAGTCGTTTCACGTCAATTTTATCGGGCGAATTAACGAAAGAAATTTCACGGTTTAACCGATGATTACTTCCAGGAGCTTCGCCCAATCTCATCATCATTCACCTCGTGGATCTGCCGTCAATTTTTTTTAACGTGTACTGACGTCGCACACGGCACGGGCCTCAACATTTCGCGTCTGTCGAAATGCAGCCGCCGCGGCCGGGATATGATCCCGCGACCCTCGGATGTGCAGCCGAGTACCATAGCCACTACTAGACCACTCTGGCGGGCAGGTATACAGAGCTCCACTGCAGCGGCGACTGTCGCGCGAAGCGCGGCACGAACCTAATTCTCTTGTCTCTGCGTGCAGTAAGATACACCGATTTCTTGGACGCAATATATGTGTGTGACTGCGGTACCACTTTTACTCTCTCTCTCTCTCTCTCTCTTTTGTTAGAACTTGTAATTTCGATGGGCAATTGTGATGGGCATCAGGGGGGAATGTTCACAAATTTATTTCGTGTGAGTCAGCAAGTTGAAATGCTTGGCACGTTTTTAGATGCGACGCATTTCTTAGCGAACTTCCGCGACATTGAGCGTATCTATCTATCTATCTATCTATCTATCTATCTATCTATCTATCTATCTATCTATCTATCTATCTATCTATCTATCTATCTATCTATCTATCTATCTATCTATCTATCTATCTATCTATCTATCTATCTAGCTGCCTACGACTTTGTGCTCTTCTGGCCGTTTCGCGAATGGGATATGTACGAAAATCGGTATGCTACAACATGATCGCATGACGAACATAAATGACAGGTCATAACATGAATATCATGACACGCATAGCATGAGCGACATGATTTACATGCCACGGTTTTGGTGCTCTCCTGGCCGTTACGTTAATGGGATGTATACGAAAATTGGTATAGCACAACATGACTGCATGGCGAACGGGAATGACAGGTCATAACATGACAATCGTGACATGTATGGCATGAGCGACATGACTTACATGCAACGGTCTTGGTGCTCTCCATGGCCGTTTCGCGAAGGGGATGTATACGAAAATTGGTATGCCACAACATGAATGCATGACGAACATAAATGGCAGGTCATAACATGAATATCATGACACGCATGGCATGAGCAACATGGTTTACATGGCCAGTGTTCGTGCTCTTGCGCCCGTTTGGTTAACTTCATACGTACCAAAATCGGTATAGCGAGACAACAATGCACATCTATTTTACGTTCCTGAGGCGTGCTTCGCATTTCTTTGATTCCCACTGCACGTGGGATCTGCAGTATTTTTTCAACAGCGCCGTAGTGTCGCAGAGTCATCGTTCACTCGTATGCGGCGCAGAAAATGCTTTGAAGACTCACGTGTTCAATCGGCAAGGCTATATGCCTTCACCGTGGTAATCAGTCATTAAGTGCTTGCTTCTATGATATAAGTTGTCTTTTGCGCTTCTGTGGTGTATATATAGTAATAATTTCTCGACACACTGCGTATCTCATGGCCACCGTAGTTGTTTTCACTGACAAATGAAACAAAACAAACAGGTCTCATAACTAAGAGGCAGCGTGGTGCGATAGAAATCGCTGTCGCGTCGGTTCACACGTTGCTTGGGAAACCGCACGCGAGATAACTGTTGCGAAAAAGGCGCGACGCAGTATAAGCGCGACGCGACCGAGGTTGCTTAAGAGTTCGTTCGGCGTCACTCGTTATGGTGAGCGTCTTTCCTATCGCTGTTTCTGCTCCGGTTCGTCCCAGAGTGAGCTGTTTACAAGCAACCCCGTAATGTGCTGCCGTGGCCTATTTCGCGTCCATTTCTCAAGTGGCGATAGCGAATTGGTGCTTCGCAGGGGACAACACGCGCAAGCAGTGGGTCACGCTGCACTTCGCCTAATATATTAGAGATAGAGATGGTTTTTCGGTTATTAAAGAATGGAAAAATGCTGTTCGTTTGTTACGTGAACAGCAGCATTAGGCCTTTGTAGTGAAGGGATGTAGGCGCCTCGAAGAAGCCCTCTCATGCATAGCAAGGAGTGGATTGGTCCAAACCCCGGTGCAGAGTAGAAATATACAAGGGCCAACTCAAGGAGACACTAAGTTGATACGGTGAGGTGGTTAGGACTGATGAATTATATTTTGGGAACTGTACTGTCGTCATCTTCCGCTAACTTCGCCGTTTTGTGATCAATATTAGAAGAGAAAATGAGTGGCAAGGTTACGTTTTTTAAAATTTTGGGCTGGAACATAGGCCTTATGACACCGGAAGGCCCATTTCTCCTCCTCTGCCGACCACTCTTCGGGGGTGATGGGAACAAGAAAAAAAAACTGCTGCGTTAGGCGCCCAAGCACGACACCGACAACGACGTTGACGGGTCAATGTGGCGCAGGAAATATGATTGATACCTTTGTCGCGCGGCATTTGCTATCGACTTTGTCCAGTTATTACGTAAACTACTTCAGTTACCACAAGGAGTTGGCCCTTGATGTTATGGAGGCGATGCCTGCACGTGCGTTCATACACGTCGAACGAGGCCGTACCAGCGAAACACCGAAGCTATGGGCAAGTTCACCTCGATGTAAGAATAAACATTGGACTGCTTATGCGAAGACACATTTCACTTTCGTGTTATACCGATTCCTTTGATAGACGGATAAGCCACATTCCATCCCCCCCCCCCCACCTCCCTCCTTCGGATTCGAATACTCGGCAATAACATCCAAGGCTCGACGGCAACCCGTGTGGCCTGTAAAATGACTGGTGAGTATACGCGAACAGATACACCGATCAAAAAACATGAATTTATTTAACGTTTCAGCTCGCCGTATACGGGAGCCTTGTCCACAATCTATCAAAGCGTCAAGTAAATCGATGTTTTTTGGTCGGTGTACATTTTCGCGTCTACTCAGAATGCTCGCCAAAGGCGCTCAAACTTTTTGAAACACGCTACATTGAGTCTCCGGCCTCTTTGGCCCATAATGCGCGTCTTTGTTTGCCGACAGAATGAACGTGCGAGTGTTATCAGACGCCGTCAAGCATCGGTGAAGGTCTGCCAATGGTCTGCTAATGATCAGAAACACACCGTGGAAGCTTAGAGGATAGAGCGTTCGCTTGCTCAAGGTCGCGGTCCGCCACTGAGGCCGTATTTCGACGTGGAACAAATAAAAAAAAACAAGAAAAAGGACGTACACTTAGATTTTGGGGGACGTTAAAGGGCAACTCCCGTGATCTTTCAGTGCCCGGGGATCTCAATTACGTTTTTAGTATATGTTCTCATCATCACTGTAATAATATATGCCAAAACAGGCAGTTGGAAGTCATTTAGTTTTCCAAACAACGAATTTTAAAGCTTTTTACCGGATTAGAATACGGACCACCCTGTGTTTTTGACGTCGTTAATGTCTACGCTACCTACCCGAGCAGGCGGGCTGTCAACAGCAATACGGCGATACTTAAATGCTCAAATCGGCGCTGTCAAGTTCAAAGCCGGCATATAACTCAATATATCGTCGGATGACACCACCAATTTCATTTTTCTGGCACCAGCTCCACATTTCTGATGGAGAGGACACTTTTGACAGTCACCGCATACGCTACAAGGAGCATCCACCTGTTTCGGTTTCTGTTTGACACGTTGTTCATTCGATTATTTAAAATTATTGGTGGGTTTCTGGGCAAACTTAACCACCCTGCCTGCAACAGGGCTATCAGTGCCAGCGTAAAACAGAGATATCAGAATATCGAGAAAAAGCCGCCGGAGTTGCCCTTTAACGCATCCCAGCTGTTCAAAACGAATCCGAAGCGCTCCGTTATGGCGTGGCTCGCAATATTATCATCGTTTTGCCGCGTAAAGCCCCATAAGTTAGTTACTATTACTAATAATCAGAAGGACTCTCATTACCGGCTAAGTGCGTGTGTATGCTTAAATGGCTTAGTTTCACATAGCATATATGTATGTAAAGAGGCGAAATATGACTTTTCAAATGCGAGCGCAATGTTGAGTTGCCGGAAGGGGAGACGTCGCAGAGTCGGTCGTGCCTGGACTTGCGAGAGGCGACCCGGCGACTGGCCCACACGCCATCGGAACCCTCAGAGGAGTTGTGTCTTTGGATGCCGTTGGAGCAGGTTGTGCCTGCGGACAGCTTGAACAATCCTGGCTTCCGTGGCGGTCTCTGATGTGGTCCGCATGCGTAAATCGCACCGCCTGCGACACTTTCACCAGATAGGTTGCGGGACTGATAACCTGTGTCACGACGCCGTCTTCCCACGACACTGTTTCACCTCGCACAGTCTTCACTCACGCAGCGTCCCCCTTAAAAAAACATCAAGAACCCCCACCCCCACCCCGCGACATGTCAGTTTGCACTCTGGTACGTTGCTGCTGCTCTTGCATCGAGAGCTCGAAATCTGGTTTTAGCAATGATAGCTTTACCCGTGACTGTCTTCTCAGAAATAATTCTGCCGGGGTCTGGCCAGTAGTACTGTGCATAGTATTCCTGTAACTCATTCGATAGCTGTTGAAGCATTCCCGAAAGGGGTGTTTGTGGTGGTTAGCTTTGTCCTGCAAGGCATGATTTGGCAGTACTTGTTTGGTAGTCTGCACTAAACGCTCGGCCGCTCCGTTAGAAGCCGCGTGATACAGAAGTGTCTCGACTTGCCTTACACCGTTTACTCTCAAGAATGCCGCGAACTCTTCGGAAATGAATTGCGGTCCATTATCACTCACCGGTACCTCTGGCAGACCATACGCGGCAAGCACACTACGTAGCTTCTCAATGGTTTTGTTAGCCGTACTGGATGACATAGGCGAGATCTCAACCCATTTAAAGAACGCGTCGATGAGGACCAAGAGCGCCTGCGAGCCCTTTACCGCACAGTCTACGTGCACGCGTTGCCATGGCCTCGTGGGATAATTCCATGGTTGCAAAGGAACCGGTGAAGCAGCTTTTTGGACGGCCTGACACTTGACATTGTCGAACGTAGCTCTCAACCGAAAGGTCGAGGCCAGGCCACCACACAAAGCTTCTTGCTAACGCTTTCATGCGACTCGATCCTGGGTGGTCCTCGTGCAATAGCTGCAAGACCTGTATATATCTGGAGATTATCAGGTATGATCACCCTTGATCCCCAAGTTATGCATTCTTGCTCTACTGATAGCTCGTCACGCCGGGAATAAAATGGTCTATATGCTTCACAGCACTCTGAAGGCCATCCATTTAGAATGAAGTGCGTCACGCGAGACAAGGTGGGACCACGTCGTGTGGCCCGCGCCACGTCATCCTCTTTGAGGGGCATGCTGTCAAATAGCAAGAGACACTCGGAAGGTTCGTCGGCCGCTAGAACAGGCCTACAAGGAAGCCGAGACAGAGCGTCAGCCACTTCAACATTTCTTCCTTTTCGGTATTTTAGTTTATATTGGTACGCTGCCAGGGTAATTGCCCATCTTTGCATTCGAGCTGCAGCAAGCGCAGGCACAGGCTTTTGGCCTATAATATTCCGAGCAGTGGCTGATATGTATAAGCGTGAACTCTCGTCCATACAAGTAGCGGTGGAATTTTTTTAACCCAAACATCAGTGCTAATGCTTCGCTCTCGCACTGAGCATAGTTTTTCTCCGCTGCTCTAAGTGTTCTAGATGCAAATGCCACTGGCCTTTCGTGCCCCTCTGCGGTCTCATGAAAAATGACAGCACCCAATCCATACGACGATGCATCACATGTCATAGCAATTGGTTTCGCCACATCGTAAAAAGTGAGCACATTAGCTGCAAGAAGCAGAAGCTTCGCTACACTCCCGTGTCCACGACCACTTTTCGCCCTTGCGCAACAGACGGTACAATGGCTCTGCCACGCAGGCAAGGTTACTTAAGAACTTTGCATAAAAGGGTAGCACGCCTAGATAAGTCCTTAGTTCTGTTTGACAAGTGGGCTCTGGCGCTTCTGTGATAGCCTTTACCTCTTCTTCTGTGGGATAGATACCTTCAGCGCACACAGTGTGACCGAGATAAGTCATAGTGCTCTTATAAGAAGACGAACTCTTCTTCTTTCAGTGTGACGTTGTAGTCACTAAGCCGCCGCAGGACCAGTTCCAACGTTTTTTTACAGTCGGCGACGTCTTTTCCCGACACAATGACGCCGTCTATGTAACATCCCACGTGCGGTACGCCCTTGAGCACCTCATGCATGAGCGACTGAAAAATAGCTGGCGCGATGGCTACCCCAAATGGTAAGCGCTTGAAGTCGAACAGCCCCCTATGCGTATAATGGTTAGTAGTGGTCGGGAATCGGCAGTGAGCGAAATCTGCTGATACGTGGCCGAATGATCCAACACACAAAACACTTTGCCGCCAGCTATTGCGGCCGGTCTAGGCAATGGGTAATGGTCGGTCTTTAACACAGGATTAATGGTGACTTTGTAGTTCCTGCACAACCTCAGGGAACCATCTTTTTTTTTAATTACGGACTACTGGCGTTGACCCAATCGCTCTGATTCACAGGGCGTATAACACTGCTTTTCTCTAGCCTTTCTAGCTCGCCTTCCACTTTATCTCGAAGCGCAAATGGGACGTTTCTGTCCTTGCCAAAAATAGGCGTACAATTCTGGATTAGAACTATACTTGCTTGATACTTTTTTTATTTTTCTGGGTTGCTTGGAAAACACCCCTAGGAACATTTTTTTCACCGCCTCTACCTTGCGAGAGTCGCTTACATTCATAGAAAACACACTTTTCCAGTCAAGCCCGAGCCTTTCAAGCCAACTTCGCCCCATCAACAATGGCAGCTGCTTGCCGTGGTCCTTCACGATAATAGCGGGTAGTCGCAAGGACTGCTTTCCCATCGTAACGGAAACGTTGCATTTCCCTTTTACTGGAACAGGTTCCCCAGTGTATGTCTTTAGGGTGACTCGAGATGGCTCGCACTTGACATGAGGAAATGCGTTGAGCCTCAAACTCTCGGGAATTAGTGTTACAGCTGCCCCCGTATCAATCTGCATGCAGCGGTCTTGCACTTCTACGTTTAGTTGCACTTCATATCCAGAAAGCACTGTATTGATAACATGGTAAACATCTCATTCAGAGTCACTGTCATAGTAGTCCACCGCGTTTGCAGTCCTAAGTTCTCTGCGATTACTTGGACACATCTTCTGTAGATGGCCGATTTGAGAACGTCTGTGACAATGGACGTTCTTATACCAGCAGACACTAGCCGCACGCGCCTTGCCACATCCTTCGCAAACTCGTTTGGCTTCCTTGAACTGCCGAAGCTTCCATTTCTATTCGCTTCCTTTTCCTCTTATCGCTATGGTATGCAAAGCCGCTTGCTTGCCTTCTGCATGAAGTAACACTGTCGCGCAGCCTGCTCTCGGTCCAGGGCTATCTTGCATGCCTTTTCGAAGGTTAAATCTTCAGCAAATAGGGCGAGTTGCGTTTCTTCGCGTCTTATGCCTGCCACTATCCTGTCTCGCAGCGCGTCTTGTAGAAACTGACCGAAATCGCACTTCCTTGCTAAATGCTTTAAGGCCACTATGAAGTCCTCGACGCTTTCCTGTTCTTCTTGTGCCCGCTTGTTAAATTTGCAACGTTCGGCAATGACCGAGCACTATGGGCTATAGTGCTTCTTCAGCAGCACTGTGACCTCTTCAAAGGACTTTTCCCCAGGAACAGCGGGTACTACCAAACTTTTGAGCACCTCGTACGTTCGTGGTCTTGTCACGCTCAAGAATATTGCGAGCTTATTTTCCTCTTTGATGTCATTCGCGGTGACGAAGTGCTCAAAACTCTCCAGATAGGTTTAAAAATTCTTATCCTTTTCGTCGAACTCGTCTAACTGGCCTAGTCGCGCCATTGTTCAGTAAGTGCAGTATACTTATCGGGTTGCTTCCCCCGACGACTGCGTTGCCTCGTGCCGAGGGTAGTGCCGCCGCGTTTAACCGTCCCAGGCCATGGCGGCCGTTGTTTTCTGGTCCGTGGCTGTCGACTGCCGATCGTTCGCAATACAAGTACAAAGGGGCGGATCCCATCCTCGTCGCCAGTGTAATAACGTGAGCAGCAGACAGACTACCAAGAAGCAACTGATGTTTATTAGAAGGCGCGCCATATATATAGGCGCAGAACCACGTGATCGGTCGCACAGGAATGCGCGCACTGAGTGCGCAGTGATATGTGACGTCACGCTACAACACCCCGTGATGTTCTTTGTCTGTCATGCTGACAATCAGAAAAGAAAAGGACATCCTTACTGCTTTGCAAGCAAGTGACTCATGGCCGCAACATTTAACGCGTTTCTCACCGGCATGACCGTCCAATATAAAGGTGTCCCTGACATCTCGGAATTGACGTCCCGGTGCGTGCTCCACACTAACAATCACCAGATCCACGTATCATCTCACTAGACACTCAAAAGAAAATATATAGGAGCCTTTTCCTTATGAGGAAAGGGGTCAAGCGAAGCTTGGCGTGTGCGTGCGCCTTTCTATCTCTTTTCCTCATTATTTCGCTCTTTCTCTCTTTCTTTCTTTCTCCCTCTCATTCGCTGTATCTATTTTCTATCTTGCTCTCTTTTCATTTCTTTCTTTCTCTCTCTCTGTTATTTTCCCCTGTCTCCTTCTCTCTCCCTTATTTGTGTCTTTCACTCCCTCTCTTTCTCACTTGCTCTCTTCCTTTCATTGCCAAATGGGTCACGGTTCGACGCCGGCGCGAGCGCAACGAGGAAGAAAGTGCGTGCGCACCACTGCTTTGACGATGATGAATGCTTCCGCGTGCGCAATCCCATGCGAAAATTCGCTTGAAAAAGGAAAAAAAATCTGGCTTATCGCTCTACCAGAGGAATGGGTATAACACGAAAGCGAAATGTGCCTTCACAGAAGCAGTTGAATGTTTGTTTCACAGCAAGGTGAACGCGGCCCTTTGCTTTCGGTATTTTGCTGGCACGGCACCGTTTGACGTGGATGAACCCACGTTTCCGCATTGCCTCCAAAACGTCCACGACCAACCCTTTGTGATAAATGAAGTAGTTTGTGTAATAACTAAACACTGTCGATAGTAAATGCCGCGCGACAAAGGCATCAATCACGTTTACTTGCGCCACATTCACTCGTCAATGTTGTCGCCGTACTTGGGCGCCTAACGCAGCAGTTTTCTTGTTGCCATCATTCTCGAAGAGTAGGCGGGAAAGCGCCATCGACGACGAAAGGTGGCCGGTGCTCTACCACTATGTCATAAGGATCATGCTCGGAGCTGTATACGAACACGCCTTATGTTCTTTTTAGCTTCTTTCCCTGATACGGTCGTTCGGCTCCGCGAGCGTGCATCGTGACGCACTTTGGAACGCGCCTTGAATGGTACCGTCATCCAGAAGAGGCTAAGTGAAGCAGTAGTGCTTTATTTTGCCTCTATGGCGACACCGTTCGAGGCAAAGTGTGCCGTTTTAAGTGTTTAGGCTAGCGTGTGTTTTAAGTGTTTAAGTGTCTTTTAAGTTTTTAAGTGTCGAGCTTGATGTTTACCTGTGCATTGTACGGTATGGTGCCTACACCCGTGTCTCCCTCTTCTAAGTTGTACTTTATCTTTCTTTCTCTGCCTTAGTCCCCCTCCCCCATCCCCCGCACAGGACGGTTGAGGTGTCCTCCTCGACGAGAGACAGTTACTATCCTGTGCTTTTCTCTTCTTTTCAAATAAAGAATCTCTCTCTGCGCCTCGGTGCGCACACGCTGAGCCGGACGAGAGCGTTAAGAAAGAACGAACGAAATAACAATACATACAAGTCCCGTTTGTAGAGTTTCGAGCCTGAGCGCCGGCCGGCACCTTTGGTTACGGAAGTGATTGTGGGGCCGCGACGGACGCCAGCACAAAACACTTTCGTGTTAAAAAAAGAAGAACCAGGATTATTTCCGTGGCGCTGGCCCGACACTCACTCGTGACAAATTTACCCAAAGGGAAACTTCGTAGCAGTTCACCTTCAGGGGCCACTAATCAGGCTGATTCGGCGAATTGGCTGCTGGCGCAGGTTCCCACAGGGAGCAACCCAACTACCCATCCGATTGCCACCGGAAGGCACTGCTACAATTCTTCGACGACTTACAGGACTCTGTCCACACCAGAGATGACGGCGATCTCGCGAACTTCATTCGGCACTTTTGCAAGTAAGGCTAAGGCGACGCATGTTGTCATGTGTTCCTTGTTTGTCGTTTGTTGGTTCTCAGCTAAGGGAGTCGTGTGACGCTGATGAATTTCTATTGGACAATATGTTGCGCAGGAAGAAAAAAATGCCCTTCCGTGTAATAGCTCATCTTGTACGCAGCTCTGGTATACCTATATGTATGCATGACTTATATGTATACCTATATGTATGCATCAATCTCATGGCTAATTAACTGTGAGGAAACTTATCACGTTAAAAAAGAAGGAGAGAAAATGCTCTAAGGAGCTGACTGCAGCAGGACTGGCACGCTTCTACCTTATGCTTGGGCTGTAATTTATTTACCTTTTTCGTCTCCCAATGTCAGTGAAGAAGTGTCGCACAACCTCCAGAAACAGCTAACCGCCAGCATGTGTGTCCCGCGGTGCTCTCGCTCGCCCACAACGGAAAATGCACCCGTCGTTGTAGCTTAACGGCTATGGTGTTGACTCGCTATATGCCCGAAGTAGCGGGTTCGAAACCCGGCCACCGTGGCGTAGTTTCGTTGTGGACGGTATGCAGGAAAAACACATGTGTACTTAGACTTAGGTGCACGTTAAGGAATTAACCCTTGGTAATAAAAGTACACTACGGACCCCTGCGCTACGGGGCGTGCTTCACAAGCAGATCGTGCTTTTGGCATCACCACCATCAGTTAATTTCATTAGTGACAACAGATAATGTGGAGTCTGTATGGAGCGTAGTACGATGACCGACGAAAGCTCTGACAGGCGTGCGTTTGATGCTGTCCCATGTGCGCCGTTATGTGCAGGATTTTTCGTATTAAACGTACGCCAAGGAAGTACCGTGTGGTTCTAATCCAGGGAAAGATTCGTTTTCGCGAGAGTTGTGCCGATTGTGAATTAGTCAAGATACGGCGCCCTGCAGAGTGTTTCCGGTGGTGACAGACTCGTTACTGGACCACAACCGTAGGCGATGTCCGACGATATCAGAATTTTTTTTATTAAATCGAAGGTCGTTTGACAAAACACAGCATGGAGAACGACAACAAACCAGCTTTAATGGCGGATATCGTCACAGTGGTCTCACTTTGTTATCACGGATTCCCTACAAACACGCCAGTGTGAAGGTGAATAACCACCTTACAGAACAACATACACAGGAAACAGAGAGGTCACTACCAAGTTCAAGTAGCAATTGAACAGCAAGTGAACTAGCAGGTGAATGGCGGGGTGGGGGGGGGGGGAGATAAGGCAAATTAGCAACCGCCAGAAGCCGCCGCACACACAAACGCAGGAACCTCATCTAGGAACACGTACAAGAGGGCACTTGCTACAACTCGCAGACCCTAATTCCTTTTGCTGTAAAGTACCAGCGTAGGCATCAAGTAGGAATTTTGAATACAGGACCGAAATGCTCTCTCGCAACTGATATTTCTATTCCAACCACACTTCCATAGGTAACCTGCTTGAACGGGTCGCCATTGAAAAACACGGCCGCATCAAGCCGCATGAATTCCGCATATAACGCGGAATATTTTCTATGCTATTTCTGCAGCAGTTGTTTTGCTCATTGTAGCTCTTCATTCCAGTTCCGAATTACTAGTGTTATCTATATGAATGTGTTTACATTCTTTCCTTTCTGCTGTCACCTAAGAAGTACAGCTTCTTGGGCTAGTTGGTGCATGTCCTTGCCCGCATGAGTTTCTTTCTTGTGAGTGTGCGTTTCTTAGCACATAGTTCATAAAATAACAACTCTATCATTTAAGTTAGGCTGACCGATTGTATATACACGGTTATGTACCATAAATGTTCAAGGTAATTCTGTGTGTCTCACAGAAGGCACTTTGCAGCCGTGAAACAAATTTCCTGAGCAAAGCAAAGCATTGTTGACACTGAAAATTCAGTGGCTGTGAGAAAGCGAGAGCTGTGTTATTTATCCTTCATGTTAGTAAGGCTGGCCAGAGGTCCCCCTTAAGGTACCTAGATTTCCCGCAAAAGGCTATCTAGGGACTTTAATACCAGATAGGTGTCTATGAGTTACGTTGTATTTGCAAATTAACGTACAAATCTTCCGCAGTTGGGAAAGGAATGTGCGTTCTTCAACGTGACGTCGACCTGACTCCTTATCCACTCTAATTCTCTAAAGAACGTGGTGCGGCAACTTTCTGGTAGCATTAAAACTGCACCGACGACAAGAATATTTTTCTTTTGCGAAGAGTTGGCCGTATGAGCAATGAACGCCTATATTTGAACGTTAGAAAATGCATGTCGTACCGAAGAGCGGAAACGAAGCGAAAAAAAAAAACAAGAAAGGAAAGGAACCTTCGTGCAACTTTTTAACGTCTGACGCTCATTGCGTTTATACATTAAGCTTTCATTAATTGAAGCATTTTGCACACTTATGTTCCCTGCCATATACCACATATTCAGGAAAATAAACGCCTTAGAACTGTTCGAGGAAACATTCCTTTAACGTTTTCTTATCAGGGCGAAGTATACAGAAGTACCACCTTGTGAACTGGACGAAGGCGTTAAGGAGCTTGAGCCTGTTTCGTCTCGGGAGTTCAAGCACCTCTACGCAGCACTTCGGCAGTTTGTTTGCGAAGGCGAGCTACACACATGGCAAGGCAAGTGCATTCACATGCGAAATATCTCTTCATCTGGTTATTATTATTATTATTATTATTATTATTATTATTATTATTATTATTATTATTATTATTATTATTTCGAAGTTTTTTTCACAGCTTACGGTCTGTCTTCCTCAGAGCTTCGCGCTCCTGCTAGAGCGCTGTCGGTACAAATGAAAAGAGCGCAGAGTTCACCACGGTCGCCTAGCGGGTAAGATGTTTCACTGCTGAGTCGAAAGACGTATGGACTCCATTCTCCGGCTGTGGAGCTTCGCATTTTAGATGGGGACAAAAATTACAGAGGCCTGTGTACTCTGCGTGATCGTTAACGAACCCCAAGTGGTCTAAACTAATCTGGGGCATTCCACTGCGGAGTGCCCCCATAATCATATAGTTGTTTTGGCGCGTAAAACGCTGCCAGAGATTGAAAGAGTGAAAAAAGAGAGGGGTGTGAGTGCAGGTGGGATGTAATCATTGGAAAAGGCTTCACACTCCAAGGGTGGTTGGTCAGCGAAGCAGTGAAGTGACCTGATCCGGTAGAGAAATATTACGTCACATTGAACCATTCAGCTACGCACAGCACGAAATGATTGATAGCAACACAATTACATGTACTCGTACTATGTCATCGGGGTACACTGCTCCTTGGGAGTGCTAACTATGCGCGCGGTTCTTTCCTAGCGCTCTCACAGCACAAACGAAATGGGACCTCCGAATATGATACATATCACGATGTTACGTTGTATTAAAAGAAACTAAATTGAATAAAATTGAATTGAATTGAACCGAATTGAATTTGCTAGACGGATTCTTCTCTGTACCAGAAACGCGTGTGGCGAGTAAGGCTAAGTGTTTGGCATTGTTCGACCACTCCTCATTTTTCTATCGTGCGATTACGAAACTTCTATCGTGTTTTTGTTTAAGCGAATAGGGCGGGTGTGTCTTGCTCGAGTGGTTCCAATGGTGCCACCAGACAAGTGCCACCAGACGTGTCTGTTGGAATATAACGTCCCATTTATTTTAAAGAAGCATAAACACTTGCGTGGAGCTTCGTTGAATACATTACTTGAAGTATTTCTGAGCATTTAATTTACTTATGCGCTTCAATTTATTCATAAACTTATGGTATATCGGCAATTGATTGTGTTGTGCATAATAGGTACGACGCAACAATCTTTTTATTTGGTTTAAACGTTAGTTTTATTGTTTTGTTTAATTTAATCGCAGAATTATGTACGCATTTTACCCTATTTCATCCTGTATGTTGTCGTTAGTTCTTGAATTCGTAGTATTGCCATTTGTTTCTGTTCAAGTGGTCCTGAAACACTTTTTTAACAGTCTGAAAGCGGTGCCGATCAGTTGCGGGCGTTCCTGTCAAAACATGAGCTGAATATTAGTACGTCGCACACACCAAGGAATTCGCAATGTGGCTTCGAATACAGCTGGAAACAGCTTGCTCTTCTTTCAACTAATGACGCCATAAGGAACATTAACTACGTTGCTTGAAGAATAACTGGCATTAGTGATTCCACAATCACTGAAATGTCTTCGGCAATGGTTTATTTGTTGGAATTGAGTTCAGCAAATGAAATGCATGTTCCTTTTCTTCAGAACAACAGTAGTCAAGCCCGGTTAAGCGACTGAGTCGGTGCTACCTGTGACGTGATTTGTTAAAAGGAGAGCAGATGGTTTCCAGCGATATTGGAAGCCAAACTGGGGATTTCCTGGTGCTTGAAGCGCACTTATATATGGCTCACGTGTTCTCAGGAGTCTCCATGACTGATCGGCGCTGTATACGTTCGAAAAGTTTTGCTGTGGCCCTGTAAGAGTTCTGAGTATTATGTATACTGATAGTCTTAGGGTTACCTGTTATAACAGTGCTTTTTGTTTTCGAACGAAAAAAAAAAACCAAACAAACATGTTTCTCTGTTGCAGTTGCAAAGGCAATGTGATCGGTTTGGTATATGTGTAATAATTTTTCTACTGCGTCTGTAATGACTTTTTTTTTACGTATGATTCTTTTTTAAGCCTTGTATAATTCTCACATGTTGCCATATGAATGGTCTCCGGCTCTGTCATGCTGTTTTCTTGCAGTTTTTAGTTCAGGAAGCCTTCCAGACTATATTTCTTGCTCTGCTTCTGGTGAATAGAAAGAATTGAAGTTAACTGAAAAGGCAGTGGCGCAGAAATATAGGCAGACACGGATCCTTCCCTAGCTATAATTTTAGAATAAGACTTCGAATGGCCTGATTGATATTTTGCTGATCATCGACTGACTGGAACGGCCTGCCCGGCCATATTGCTGAAACCACCTGCCCATTGGCATTTGCTGAAATACTGAAATGGTCATTCCCTTCATGTATATATGTGGGTACTAATTCTGAACGTTGCATTTGTAATCCCACCCCTTATGTTATACCTGCTCCTAACGGCGTCTTTAAGGAAATAAAAGTGAAGATTTGCGGTGAGAACAACAATAAGACAAAGTTAATAGTTTAGCCTTGATAATGCAGCTTTTATTTTGTAAGCAGCCCAGCATGTAAGATCAATAAACAAAAGCACTTATTCTTACATGCGTGATATCACTAGATACCCACTTTTCGGTTCTATTCGTGGAACTCCATTCTGTCCATGTTGACGGACGCGAAGTACTGGGATCAGGGGCACATACACTTTCTCTGTAAAAGAGAAACAAAAAGGGTAAATTTCATTAGGCGTACATTCGCGCTAAGAATAGCGCGATTTAGCCCAGTAATTTTACGGTACGGCATGACCGGATACTCCTGTTACACTTCTCTTAGACTATATCGGTGACTCAGTGATTCTAATAACGAATTGCATTATGTTAGGGCGTGTTCGAACAAGCGGTCAGTAACATTGTCCCAATCAATGAAGCATTTCCTCGTGGACCACTAGAACGTTCGTGCCATACACCAAAGTTCAGAAAGGCCGCGATTATAGCACCTCGGTGTTTAAGCGCCATAGATATAGCCGGTCCGACGGATACAGGGACGAACAAGTAATTAATTAGTGCGTTGCTTGTGTTCTACGTGCCAAAAACCACGATATAATTAGCAGGAACGTCGTATTGAGGAACTCTGAATTAACTTCGAAAGCCTCGTGTTTCTTTAACCTTCACCTAAACTTACATCTCGTTGCGTTTGGGTTTCTCTGCCACACTGCTTTATCCGGGAGACAGAAAGAAGAGGCAGTGTTCGTTGCCCGGTTTTCCTGCTTGCCTTACGGGTGTCAAATAACTAAAATACGCCTTGTATTATAGGGCTGAAACGGACATTTGCCGGCGAAAAGAGAAACAGCTGCTGGAGAGCGTTTGCTGCACTGGGAAACTGGTCACTTCCAAGGGCAGCCCTATGCAAGTAAGTGGAACGTTAAAGTCCTTTGAAGAAGCTCCAGTGGTCCCGAATAGAGACAGAGAGAAGCGAAATACGGCCATAACGGCAGTCGCTCAGTAATCAGACCTTTCCGTTAGAAACTTCTTGCCCTTTACAGCAAACTCGGGAAACGTCTGCGCGTCTGGACCCCCCCCCCCTCCCTCCCCCTCCCCCAACAGTGCTACAGAAAGGAAAATTTACAGTGGAACTTCAGATCTCGCCGTTCGTCATGGGTGTGCAACGGTACAAGGCAATGATATAAAAGATGAAACAAAAAATGTGGGCAGCTTGCATTAGAGCTAGGAAGTAAGCTGGGACTAAGAGCGGGGCTTGCAGCCGACCTAGCTCTAGCTTCTTCTGGCTTATGTAACTGCTCTTCTAGGTCATGTGATTTGTCACGTCAGTAGCTGTTGCGTGGTTTTGGCGGGAACGTGTCGCGTGACTGCCTGTTACATGTTTTTCGCGAAGAAATATCACGTGACTAGCTGTTACACGGTTTTGGCGGAACCTGCGACGTTATTGGTTATGACATCATGTTAAGTGATTTGAGTCGCGTGTCTATAGCTCCAAATTGGCTTGGTGGGCACGGCCCGGTTGTGACATCCTCCTCCTTTCCCTCCTCCCCCTCACGTCATTCCTCTTGACCCCCACCTCCATCTCCCTCCCCTTGCTGTACGATACTGTACAAGCCTACGCTTCTCCTCCCCCTTTCCCCCCTACCCGTCCTCAGTTTTCTTTCCCAAGCCCTTGTTATATACTTTACTATATGCTGACTACGAGCCTCAACCGACGGGAGTCATAGCGAGCTGCCTCCCCGATCGAACGGCCGTACCCGTGCTATGTGAAACCCCCCAGCCTACACGCCTCGGATTCTTCGCTTGCGTGTGCGAAACGAAGAGGAATACACTTTCAGCGACACAGTAAGCTGTTGTGATCGTTGACGGCTGGTCTCCGACGGTAAAACTTCATTCGGGCCTAGTTGGTACATGATCTTAGAGGGAAAATTTCCAGCGCAAACACAAAGACACACCACAGGAAGGAAATGACACTCACAGCGCTTGTGAGTGTCATTTCCTTCCTGTGGTGTGTCTTTGTGTTTGCGCTGGAAATTTTCCCTCTAAGATGGTCTCTGACGACTCACTGGATATAACTCATACGTGTAAAGAAAAAGGCTTCGCTACGACTTCGGCATCGAGCCGTATGACGGCCATGAGCGCGTTGACGGTGAAAATACCGTGACTGCGATCCGTCCCGTTCGCAAGTGTGGTAAGTACAGCATAACACCCTAAACACTTCTGATGGCAGAGACTATATTTCATCTGTGTGCAGAATCGATGAACAAATCGCAAGGTACGATTTAAAACAGGGAATGTCGCGGCAGCCAACGTTTCGACAAGCGGACTTGTCTTCGTCAGGGCGGCCAAGTCCGCTTGTCGAAACGTTGGCTCCCGCGACATTCCCTGTTTTAAATCGTACCTTGCGATTTGTTCATCGATTCAAGCATCCATCTTCCCCTGAGCTTCTCTTCTAATCTGCGTGCAGAATAACAAACAGCGAGGAGTGCATATTTTGTGATCGCCAGCAGTTGTTCGCCGTACAGACGTGCTCGACGGACTCGTAAGGGAACGCCATCGGAATGAAGCGGGTGGTAGCGGAGCACCCGGCTGCCGCTTTTCTTCGCTGGCGTTGATGAAATTCAGCCGCTGTTATGTTCGTACTCGCTTCCTCAGGTGCATTTTACATCGCGAACCAGCACTGCGAACTCGCGTTTGCCCGTAAAACGGAATGCCAGCTCATAATAGGAATGCGTTAATCTAAAAGGCATTGTATATGTTCCGCGCGTTTAGATTAACAGATCTGTGTGGCGAGCGGCTACCTATGAGCCAACGCTAAATATACACCTGTTCTATGCATACTTTTTGTTTAATTACGCAGAACAGTACCTTACCACTGGCGCTACATAGCAGGTCAAGTATAGCGGTTATATATACGGGACTTCAGTGTAAGACGGTGTATCGCGAGTGTGTTGTGGGCTTTGTGCTTTGCTGTGGTTGTGTTATTGGCGTGTATGTGCGTTCGTGTCATGTTAGCCTGTATGTTCTATGCTCAGTGTGATGTAATTAAATGCCTGCTAATTGTAGCATGGTCGAAAAACGCATTGCTTGTTTTTTTTCATTTTTTTTGTTACTCCCTCTGGGAGTACTAGCACCCCGCTCGGTGGGGTAGTAGAGCTCTCTTCAAAAGAGTCTTCGAATCCCCTTCGGAGGCGTCCTACTACTCTCTCTTGGCGAGAGTACCGGTACCCTGCAATGGGGTTGATTTACTCTGAAAAAAGGAGTTAAATTTGGGACACGAAAGTAGTCCCCCAAAGTGAGTGCGCAGCACTCCCTTTGTTTTTAGTGTGTAGCTGTTACACGCTTTTGGCGGAACCTGCGATGTTATTGGTTATGACATCATGTTACGTGATTTGAGTCGCGTGTCTAGCTCCAAATTGGCTTGGTGGGCACGGCCCGGTTGTGACATCCTTCTCCTTTCCCTCCTCACCCTCACGTCATTCCTCTCCACCCTCACCTCCATTTCCCACCCCTTGCTGTACGATACTGTACAAGCCTACGCTTCCCCTCCCCCTTTCCCTCCTACCCGTCCTCAGTTTTCTTTCCCAAGCCCTTGTTGTATACTTTACTATATGCTATGCTTTACTTTTTCCCCTCCTCCTCACCCTCACTTCCGTTTCTCACTTTCTTGGTATATACTGTAGCATATACCAAGCCATGCCCAACCGATGAAACGCATCCGCCTTTATGTAGTAGTGGTATGCTGTGCGTTTCATAGAAGTGCACGAGCGCATATTTCATGATGATGATAGTTTTCTGTTCGCACGTAACACCTAACGCTCGGCTTAAAGAGCTCCGCTCTTAAAATGGCGAATGCCGTTAGAGCCAACGTTTCGCCAGATCCGCTCGCACCCTTCGCTTCTGCCGTGCAAAAGCTCAGTGTCTTGACTCCTCCCACGTTCCCACGGCTTGCGAGCGACGGCCGTCATCCGTTGCCGCTTTACTACGCGGAGCTGCTTATGTTGCTTCCCTCAATGACAACTCTGTGCTACTTCCCTGATTGTCGTCGTGGTGGGATGTGTTGTGTGTTTTTTGTTTCGTTGCTGCCTGGAAGAAGACGCTGAACCAAGGATGCGTTTGTGCATGTGCGGACTGAGACTTGACGCCCTGGTCCGTGGAACCGAAGACTATCCAGCCGATATTTACTAAGCTCTTTCTTTTTGTCTATAAGTATCTTCGTGGAAGTGGCACTAGACCTGTTTGCTATCATTTTCCCAAATTCAGAACGTAGCCCTGGCTGGCGTCACGATATCGCCATCACGAAGAAAAGTCCTCCTGGTCGAAGGAAATGTTGGCTTTAGCGACGTTCGCCGTTTTTCATAGCTTTCGACGACCACCTCTGTACTTTCAGCTTTGACTTGCCTGTGAACTTTTGTTCTTGCTTGAAAACTCTGACATAAGCGCTTCGAGCTGAGACACCGTACAGCCGATGCAAGTTTGTTCCGCAGCACTTATCGACGTTAATTAGGCGTTATGAAGGGATTTTGCAAATAAGCGACTGGAAATTTGCATCGATAAGCCCACATTTTGCGATTCCCGTCTTTCTCTTATTTTCTCGCAGCGAGATCGAACGCAGTACAAGATCGTGCAGCGGGTACGACAACGCCGAGACTAAAGTTCTAACTTTGGCCGCAACGGCGATGAAAGCGTTCAACTGTACAGTGCGAGCCGAGGAAGACGTCCGTTACCTGCAAACTGGTAAGAGCCCGTATCCACATTTAAAGTCTAACAGCGGGAAATTTGTAGGCGGCTGCTAATCCTTGGTGTATGCACCTGTTAGTAGCAATCGCGCCTCAATGGCGTTGTGAACGTTCTGTCGCTTTATGTGCACTCTAGAGGAAGAGAGAGAAAAAAAAACAGACGTTATTCACATAAAGCAGTAGGTGGACTTCCAGGCCACCGCCGGCCACCCACAAATGGAATGCGGATATGACCTATCACCTACATGTGACTTCTTTCTTTCTTTCTTTCTTTCTTTCTTTCTTTCTTTCTTTCTTTCTTTCTTTCTTTCTTTCTTTCTTTCTTTCTTTCTTTCTTTCTTTCTTTCTTTTTTTCCGAGCCATGGTGGTCCTGTGGCTATCACTCGGTTGTTGATCCGAGCGTGGCCGGATCGAACGCAGGCCGTGGCGGCTGCCTTTCGATGGGGACGAAATGTTGGGTCTCGTATGCTGTGCGATGTCAATGCACGTCAAAGAACCCCAGGAGGTCGGAATTTCCGAAGCCCTCCACTACAGCACCTCTCATAATCACACCGTGGTTGTGGGACGTAAAACATAAGAAAATATTATATTATTTCAGCACGTCAAAGAACCCCAGGTGGTCGAAATTTTCGGAGACCTCCGCTACGGCGCCTCTCATAATCAAATAGTGGTTGCGGGACGTAAAATACCAGAAGATATATGACTGTTGCAGCATGCAAAGTCGCTCCGTATTTTCCACTGCCGTCGGCCCACAGACATTCTGCATGTCGCACGCTTCAAGCGCTGCAACTCTCCGGTCATCATCCAATAGCGAAAAGCTCAGACTTTTCGAATAAAAAGGAGGATAGAAAATTTCTTCCCCACATTAAATGTTGCCTCAGTATTGGTTTTTTACCTTCCTTACGTCGCTTATCCCATAATATAAAGGTCACATTGTGAGCAACGCCTGCTCAGATTCCTTTTTGGTTTTCGATTTGATGGCGTCTTGTGTTCCCCTTTATTTAATTTTTGCTTATAGTATAGTTAACAGAGATAAGTATAAGTTAATGACATTCAGCCGCAAAAAGTCGAACTCCTCCTTCAATTATTCACTGAATAATACCGTAGTGTCTCATGCCTGCTCTTACAAATACCCCGGTGTTCATTTCTCCAATAATATCTGCTGCTCCACTCATATACAGAAATTAACAGCTAAAGCATCACGCACATTAGGCTATTTTAAACCGAATCTCCATGGATCTCCTGCAACTACCCGTAAGCTAGCATATGAAACATTCATTCGCCCGCAATTAGAGTGCGCATCACCCATTTGGTTGCCCTGTCAGGCTTGTTAAATTAATTCACTTGAAGTTATTCAAAATCGCGCCGCACGTTTCATTTCCACAAACTAAGACCGTCACTCCAGCGTAACAAACACTAAATCATCACTCTCTCTTGCCACCTTGCAATCACGCAGACTAATTACCTTGCTCTGCCTATTTCATAAGATCATTTACAGCCAATCAGTCAACGCTGCCTCTGGTAAAACCTTTTCGCACCTCAATTCGCTTTAATAACCCACTAAGCTCGCAACGCATTTCAAGTAGAACCATTCCATTAAAGGGGTCGTGAAACGTTTTCTGAACATTTTGTACTAAGTGCGCATTCGGGATCCTGACCCTCCAATCAACAATATGCATTGTTCCGTTGCACCGTGTGCGTTGAGTTAGAGCGATAGAAAACGCGGTTTCGTTTTCACTGCGCGCGTTCCCCTCAACTCTGCAAATGACGTCATCTTAGTAGTCGTCATACCTCCGAGATTGGCGCGCCCTCGGAGGCCATGGGAAAACAAACCGTGCTGCCGCTTTTCTTCCGAATGGTGGCACCGCACGGTTTCCAAGTATTTTCTTCATTTCTAGCTTTCAAGTAAATCGATTCCTTTAGAGCAAACGCGAGTTCACTGTGCCTTTGAACTTAAAAATATCTTAACTCAATGTCACCAAGTAGTACGACGCCGGCCGGTAGTGTCGCATAGTTGTTTCGGGAGAGCAAGAAAGCTGAGATTTAAAACGGTCGTTGTTAAATGTGCACTAAATATTTCGCCGAAATATTTGGGAATCGGCTTGTCGAATGCGTATTGAAGCAGTGAAAATTACAAACCGGCATCTCCAAATTCTTTTCACGACCCCTTTAATTCATCCCCGTTGCCGCAGGAAACTATTCACTGTAATGGTCTTTCGGAGCACATCGTAAACACTCGAAATGCAACCAGTTTTAGGGCCGAGGCAACAGCCATCTTTTCTAATTGATGTGTTATTTAACAATTGTATAGAGGTGTTTTTTTTTGTGTTTTCATTTCAGTTCCATACTAGCAGCCTATATGCATTATATAACGAAGTTCTCATGCTCCTATTATTGTTACCGCTCCTAATGTAATCCCCTCCTCCCCTCACACATTACTCCGATGTAGGAGCCTGTGAGGTGATTTATAAAATTAAAATAAATTTCAGCACGTTAAATGGAACTGAGAGACTGATTCCTGCTTCATCGTTCTGTTCGTCCAAATAGCCTCTTGTACTTACGCAGTGAACGATTCTAAACTATATAGTTCGCAGAACTAAGCATATGGATATTTTCTAGTGTGCGAACTGCAAAATGGTATTTATTTATTTATTTATTTATTTATTTATTTATTTATTTATTTATTTAAAGACAATGAGATGTTACAGAAAGAAGTTGTGCAGTTGTGCTACATTGCTGCAGCTGCATATCTGAAACGCAGATTTACCAATGTCGCTCGTTATGGAGGCACAGAGGCTTTCGCATTTCGATGTCGTTTTTCGCGCGAACGGATGAAAGTGTATTTGAAATTTCAGTGCGGAGAGCTCTTGACTTTGTCTTCCACGGCCTCGCGGTGGCCACTGCGGTGCACTTTACGCCTAAAGTACAGCAAAAATCAGCGGGATAGAAACAGGTGTAAGGAAGGCACACATCACGTGTGCAGACTGCTAAGCGAAGGTTTATTGCGGAAATACACATATATAAACCACATGATACGAAGAAAAATTGCAGTCAAAGCGGTTAGATAATTGGTTCTCAGTTTACGCAACATCACCGACGACCTCGCGATGCATACGTCACCATACGTATCAATAAAGAACGACTCTGATACCAACTTGTCCAGCGTTCCGGTCTTCTGAGCTACACCTAAACACCCATAGGGTTTGTGGCACTTGGCAATGAAAAATATTGTGAGTTGTGTAAATTAAGCGGCCCGAAATAATGCGCTGAAACTATGTCTCACCCCCCAAACCATGCGATTTTTTTTTTTCAACCGGACAAGAGGTGTCTTCAAAGCGTCACCGAACCACGTGCCAGTATCGGAGGGCGATGAACTGCCAGACAGATTTCGCTACAATCTACACAAGCAAAGTCATGACTGTTGCCAAAAAGAAGCAGGCGCTGAAGCAGAAAATTGTTGACGACATATGTCAGTAAGTACTTTCTGTAAAATATAATCGGTTGCCGGCATTCTTCAAATTATAGTTAGTGGCAAACAATGGATTAACCTAGAGGATTATGTGGACCACCCATAAGCGGAACTATGTCTTTCGGTACAAGAGATGGTGGTGATCTGGGGGCAAGTTGGAACAGCTGTTTAGACATGGATGCGACCAGCCCATTAAGCGAACGGAAGAAAGGAACGATGTTTATCTGCAGTGTCATGTTCTCGTGTTGTTCTCGTCTTGTTCTTGGTTCTTCTGTGCAGTATTTGACGTAGTCAAAAGTTTATGGCCGTGAAACGAGATGGTCTCGTCTGCCACGGATTCGCGATGCATGCACGAATCTAACTTTGCAGCTGCAACACATAAAGCAGTATCGTTAGAGCATAGCGATGCATGCATTTATTCAAGCTACATTGCTGGTCTGGCTAAATTCTCAAGGAATTAACATTTGCTCGTGTCCGTGGTGTAATCACTCGTTTAAATTTTAATGGCTAAGGAGGAGGTAAGGGTGATGCTATAGCGTGCAACTTCGCTGCGATATGGCTAACCACGCAAAATCCAGCTCCGCCAGAATCGTTGATGTCAGTTTAGATATTATGTGCGCAATATTTCTTCAACTTTTCACTCGTATTATCGCATGATCTTTTTCCTAGGCCTAGCAACAATGAATAGCCGCAATTCATAAAATAGCCAGACGCCAACATGCTGCCCAGATGCAACCGCTAACCTTGTATCGAAAGCATGAATTCGGCCGTTTGAGAACCTTCTCTCCCTCCAGTACACCATCTTCGTCCATCATAAACGCTGAGCGAACCACATCGGTGGCCTATATCGCGTCCGCCTCCAGTGCGGGAGGTGCTGGGTTTGATTGCCATTGTCTCCGGGCACTCACTGGTTTTTCTAGTGGGCACTGTGGTACCCTGACCTGGCGCTCGGTGGTGGGGGGGTAATGGGTCTCGAGAAGGTGGCCTCTTCTTTCCCTACACCTTTTCGCGTCAGTGCTTAAAGGGGTCCTAACCACCCTCCGGGCTTGGTGAAAAAACATATTCTACGGCTTGCCTACGCTGCAACGAACATCTCAGCCAAATGCTGTAGTCATCCGCGAAGCGTAGCGTTCACAAGCGGAGCACAAAGCTTCCACTTCTTCAGGAGCCCTCAACTCAAAAAGCGGCTTCTCCTCACGCTCTTTGAATATGCTCTATTTCGTCATAGAGCATTTACAAGGAGCGTCGCTGCTATTGGCCGTTGGCAGACACGCCTGCCTCGGCTGTGTGCGGGCCCTTCGCAGCGCGCCTTTTTTAAAACCGTAAGCGCGTGCGTGCCGTGCGTGCCGTGCGCTCGCTTTTCCTTGCGTTGTGAGCACCTCTATAGGCAAAATAGTTGCTAGAAATATGTAAAAATATATTTGTTAATGCGCAAGCCTCATAGATGCCATGGGAAGGCATCCGTAAACTACCTCGGCGTGGACGCGAACGGTGCGGTGCAAAAGTCACCATAAATATAGTTTTCCAAGAAGCCAACAAATGCATGCCTGCAGCCCGTAATACATCACAAATTAATCCCAAACTTTAATTCATCAGTGCTTGTGGATGGGTTTATTCCCTATGGTACTCCAATACGCCACCTTCTAGTACTCGTACTCAATAACATGGCTGGAGTCGAACCCAAAATATTTGTTCTATAAGGTAGATTAAAGGACGATGTCTGATTACGGTGTACTTGAGTGGATTAGAGCTCATTAAGGCGCGTTAGGGTGGATTAAGACAGACGGAGGTGCATTAAGGTGGACTATGGCATATTATAGAGCGGATTACGCTAGACTTAGATTAGGGTGAATTAAGGATTACAGCAGATTAGGGTTGACTAAGGTAAATTAGTTTCGAATGAAATCATTACATCTGTAATGTTTGGCTTAATTTGGCGTAACTTAATAATCTGAGCTTATTGAGGCTTGACTTAGTCTTAACTTAATTATCCAGGACCTAATTAGTGTTACGTTAATTAGACTCAGTCTAATTAGCTTAACCTAATGATACATTGTTTAATACGCTGGTATTCATTACTCATGATATAATTATGCTTGCGGTAATTAGTCATATCTTAAATATACATGGCCTAATTAGTACAGGCCTAGTTACGCTGTTCTTTGACATATTATCTTAATTAGATATCGCTTGATGAATACTACCGGAAATAGGCCTGATTTAATCAGTGTTAGCCTAATTAGTCCTGAAATGTTTAGTCTGAACTTAGTGAGGCTTGACCTTGAAGTCTTAGCATAATTTACCTTCGATTAATAAGTGCTAGCTTAGGTTTGACCTAATTAGTAATAACCTAGCTATGCGTGATTTAATTAGTACTAATTAATTAAACACGGTCTAATTAGAAGCTTGCTTACACTAGATTTGTTCATATCAGCTAAATTAGGCTTCGCATAATTAGATTTACCTTAATTAGACATGGTTTATTAGTATCGTGGCTTAATTAATTATAAATCATTAGTATCCGCTTAATTAGGTGTGACTTACTTGTCATAGCTCAATTCAGGTTGAATTAGTTCAGTTTGGCTTGGTTTGGCTTAGTTTGATTAGTCCTGTCTGAACTAGGCTTCAATTAATTATTCCTAATTAGGCTCCTTTGAATTAGACTTAGCCTTACCTAACTAGTCCTAGGAATCTTAATTAGGCTCCATTGAATGAGACTTAGCCTTACCTAACTAGTCCTAGGGAGCTTTGTCTTTACTACAGCGTGGTAGTGTTATGCTAGCATCACATAGCTTAGCGGAGTTTTCGGCAGATTTCCCAGTTTGACCAATAGCTTAAACAGCTTCACTGTTAAAATTTAACTAGTGTATTCACACATTAAATCAATCCATCCATCTTACCGCATGCCGACGCACCTTATTCCACATTAACCTGTCGGCAAGGGTCCGAGTTGTGAAGGTCTTCCTTTCGAGTCATAGTAGTCACGTTCGAGCCCGGCAGCATGATTATCCCGTCTGCAATCACTAATCAACAATTAACTAACTTGGGGTTATGCAGGACAAGGTGGAGCAGCGTTGGCAGTTGCGCTGTTTGTCCTGACGCCGCGTTATGCGTAATATCGACGACACGCAGCGCACTGGCAAAGTAAACGCTCACACCTGCGAGCCTAAACGTATGTGATGAACGAAAACAAAGCTTCGGAGGATCGAAAAGAATAAAAAGAATGCGGTGATCGCGATGGCACGCGACCGAGCCCAGGCGCGAAGCGAGCAGGCGGCCACAAGCGCGCTGCGAAGAAACAGCCCCTAAACAGCCCCCGGTAGTCGCGCGCTTTTCGTCAGCCACTGACACGTCGCTGAAGTCTGGTGACGTAAAGCGGTGGGCGGGGAACCTCCTTCGACGCCGCCCTAAGGAGCTCTGTACCCTCTATTCCGCAGAGTAGAAACAGGACTGGAAAGGGAAGTTTTCCGGTCGCAATATCTTCGCTCCTAACAAACCGTTTTAAAAAATTCTTTCGGCTGTGAATTTCTAAGAGGCATTCAATACACACCCAGCCGTTTTGAAAACCAAGCCCGAGCGGTGGTTCAGGACCCCTTTAAGGAGTTACCAATGTCGCTATTGCTGGATTCGCGAGAAACCCAGGGAAGATAACGAAGGTCAACAATAAAGTAGATGCTGGAGGAGCCAGGTCACTTCGCTGGACCATTTAAGTGATAGCAGCAGAATTCTGAACGAACTTACTCTAGTTGCAATCTGTTACTTTTGTTTCCCCAGTAATATGTACGAGCCTGTTATGCAGGCTGTCAGTGTCAGCGCACTGCAACCGAAATGCACTACAGCGGCAACCGCTACCAGCGAAGGTTGGCAGGCATATAGCCGCATGTCCCCGATATAAGCTGACCACGCTTTCACGACAAAAGGCAAACTGCTACTCCAGGAGAGCGTAAAGTCGGCAATCTCAAGCGACATGGATCAGATGGCTCACTTATTCACTAATACTACGTTTCGCTAATCGCCACGGCGCTGTCACTCGAACATATTGCAACAATGCAGTTCGTTGTCTCCACCCCAACTAAAAAAATCAATAAAAAGAATTATGTGCTAGCCGAACGTACCACCACTGACAAGAGAGAGAGTAAACATTTATTTAAAACACAATGAGGGATCTTCCCCGCAGGGTGGAGCCCTTAGTTCAGGCCCCCATTGGCTCACGCCACTCCACGTGCCCACTAGATCAGCCGACGCTGCTCCTGCGGCGCTGAGCGCTGACAAGTTGGGGCTGGAAGAGGGAACGCGCCAACATCGGCGCAGTTTTCCATCTGAAACTAAGGAGGCGGGTGAGCGCTGACAAACCGCTACCGATGACGTCACGGTGACGTCACGTCGGTAGCGGAAGCTGCAGTAGCCGCGTCATCGGAACTCCGCAAGGGTTTTTCTATCGGGCACCGAGTGTTAAAAGCACACAAAAGTGAAAATGAGAGGTGCTTTAGAATGATAACTTATATTTCGAGAACGCCATTGTCCTTAATTTCGCAATTTTATATTCAGTGTCAAAAGAGAAAATGAATGTCAACGCTTCACTTTTGAAATTGGCGTCGGAACTTTGGCCTCGTGGTGTCAGAAGGTCAACTTCAATTTTTTTTAATTCTCGCAGGGTTGCTTCCATCAAATGTTCTGAAACTCCTTGCGTTTAGTCTCGGGCTTCCTTGGAACACAATGTATTTGTTTTTCTTACCGATAAATACTTACGTAGGCCTTAGCAGACACCGTCAAAGATCTGTGAGGTCAGGCTGGATCTTCAAAGCGGCTTCGCCACCTGTATTTCGCTTTTGCACGTTTCATACCTTACCGACGGCCTTCTTGCAAGATTGGTGCTTTTGTTATTGTGAACAGCTATCTACTAATTCCACGAAATTGTCTTTCACTTCATTGTCGCTTTATGTGGCTAAAACGGGCAAAGTTCATGCCTAAGAAAACGGCGCAGCACACACAAACGAGATACTATAGAAGAAAACACGAAGGCGAACGCCGTGTTTTCTTCTTCTATAGTATCTCGTTTGTGTGCGCTGAGCCATTTTCTTAATCATGAATACGGACCAACTCGCCCATTTATCTAGCATAGAGTTGGAACGTGGTGCTCGGTAAGAACCCGCCGAATGCGTCCAGGACGCTCGCTTTATATCAACCGGATGAAATTCGCCTCGTCGTAGTCTTCGAAACCGACAAAGAGAATGTACCGTAAGCCTCACTTTGCGTGTATCGCACTGCGTCACTCTCAGAGCGACCGCCCGTCACTGACACCATCACAACGTTTCCAGTTACGCACTTTGACTGCGCGAGAGTTAGGGCACACGTGGGTGAGCTCACAGTCATGATGGTGGCCGCATCTCGCGGCGTCTGATAATTATCAATTCGTTGACTCTCCAGGCGACCCCCTGGCACCTGCGCCTCCACTCACTCGACGGAGGACTGTGGCCCGAGTCAGAAGAATGTCGTGACACGTTTTGAGGACGCACAGAGTTCTAGCCTCGCCGTCGTCTGTCGAGAAGACGCCGCTTTCCTGATGAGTGGGTACAATGTTTGCCTCTTTGGAGCCGTTAGAGCAACGAAGCAAGGCTGAAAGTCCGTGCACAATGGATACAATTACGCACTCACTGAGTGTAATACCGCTGACCTTTGTGGCGTACGTGCTGCTGTTGTTTGCTCACGTCCTTCCGAGCTGAACGAGGACTTCACCAATGGCACTGGTTACAATAAGGCGGTCGCGAGGGGAGGGGGGTGGAGCAGGGAGCTATTTAAGACCTGTCCATATTGGAACCAATGCATCCACCCACCCTCTCCCTGTGGCGCGTGTCATATCCAGTATAACAGCAGCGCAGGAAACGAGGACTAACCAATAACGCACACACACAGTACTGTGTGTGTGTTTTTCGTTCGTCTTTGTTTCTTACACTATTGTATTCAATGAGATGTACCAACAAGCCCAGAACTAGGCCCCGCACACATTGTGAGCTCCGATTTTCGGTTTTGTTCTATAGATATGGATAGCGTAATGCTGAAAGGAGCTTTGTGTGAATTAATTTCCTAATTTTGGTTGCGACATTAACTTGTGTTGCCCACTCAACAGTGTAAAAGTAGGGCCCCTCCCTCTTCCACCTTCCTCGCCCTCGGCGACGGCATCCGCATCGGTCGACTCCCTTGGGAAAATAGAAAGGCTACGCTTCTAGCCTCTACCACATTACTACCTAGTCTGAAAAGAGTATCGGAACACGCCAGACGCCTCCCAGAAATACATTGTTACGGCGAGATAAAAGAAGAGGAAGGAAGAAGAAGATCGGGAGAAGCTGCCTGCTATGTTCTGTTGCTGGTTGGCCATCTTGGCCAGATTGACTATGTCTGTACATAGCCTGTAAATACATCCTGTATATACCTCCAACATTCCCGTAACAATATTATTCAACGTAATTCTTTGAAATATTTTGGTGTGAAAGGTGAAGTTACGAGTGCAACGCTTACGTTTCCAGTCTCCCCCATCTCCCTTATTTCATGCCATTCTCCACGACTTTGCGCTTAATCCTTGTAAGAGAGTGTCAGCCAGCATTAGCACACGAGAACCGTTATTTCTCAAAAGTGCGCAGTTCTTATAGAACTTTTGAAACGCACGTTTCCGTCTGTTTTCCTTTATTATGTCGATTAACGTGGGCAGTGAGGGCAGGAAGGAGCACGCTGGTCCAAGTACTCCTGCCTGCTTCCTGTCAAGTGTTGGCTGAACCTGGCCGTGGCGGCGCGGCAGCATTTCTATTGAGACAATATGCTAGAGGCCAGTGTGCTTAGATTTGCGTGCACGTTAAAGGGACCCTACAACTGTTTTGTTGATTTTGCACAAATACGTTGCTCTGGTAGTACGAGTCTTGAACGTTATGAAAGCAATATCAGCGCTCTGCTTTAAGCGCGTATTTACTACAAGGTTTGAAATGCGCGCATCCATAATGATCGGCGGGACTAAATGTTAAGCGTTTTCAACCGCCCTTAGCCATGGCCCTACAAAGAGCACGCAACGAGTGATGTGAATGGTTTCTCCCGACTGACGTCACGACCATCTGACGACCTCCTGCAGTATCGTCGCGGCACCTGGCGGCGAACACTCTCGTCGCTGTTGTATCAAATGCTCGTCGCCAGCGCACTACTAGGGTAGTATTATAATCACCTCAGCATTAATGAGGCCGGCGAGCCTCAGTAGTGATATAGAGGCGCCATGTCGTAGCAGCGGCTTTGGCGCAGCAGCTGCCGCCGGAGGCGCAGCCGTCGTTAGCGTGCACTCCGCAGCTAAGCAAGTTGCGGAGGACAGCAGTTGTGAGGACGAAGGCGACACAAATAAGCCCATAGGTGTCGTGGTGTAAGGTGCATGGCATGCATGATTTGATAATGACGTAGACTAACCAGCGACACAATGTCAAAACTCTGTTTCGGGGACCATTTAAAGGGCAACTCCGGCGGTTTTTTCACCATATCCTGATATCGCTGTTTCTCAATGGCACTGATAGTGCTCTAGCAGGCAGGGTGTTTCAATTTTCTCAGAAACTTCACCGATAATTTTAAATAACCGAATGAACGATGCGCTTAAACCGAAACCGATACAGGTAGATGCTTCTTGCAGCGTATGCGGTGACGTCGGAAGTGTCCCTGTCATAAGAAATATGGAGCTGGTGCCAGAAGATTGAAAGCAGCGGTGTCATGCGGTCATATGTTGAGTTATACAGCTTTTCTGAACTTCACAACGACGATTCGATCGCTGAAACATCACCGTATTTGCTCTGGAGAGTACGCCTGCTAGGGTACTGTCCAGAGCAATATGGTGATGACGTCAAAACCCAGGGTGGCCTGCATGGTAATCTGCTAAAAAGAGTTAAAATTCACATTCAGGAAAACGAAATGACTTGAAACTGCCTGATTTGGCATAGATCATTACAGTAACGATATGAGCATATATGGAACATTTCATTAAGGTCCATGGACATTGAAAAAATCTCCGGGGTTGCCTTTTAAAGAACCCGAAGTGGTATAAACTGCCGGAGCCCTCCACTACGGCGAGACGCTGCGCCGTGCTTCCCAGGGGTTGCACAATAGAGTTATTCACCATCTACAGTAAATAAATAAATAAATTGTAAAGAAGGATTGGAACGTTGTAGTGGGCCGTCCTCTACCTTGCCCTATCCGGCCATTTGGGCGCGTCGGCGTCGATTTCTATGGGCCACTCCCGCTGACATCGGCTGGTAACCGCTGGGCCATCGTAGCTGTTGACCGCCTCACCCGATACGCCGAAACCGCCGCACTCCCCGCGACTACAGCGCGCGATGTCGCCTCTTCCTTACTCCGCCGCTTCATACTTCGACACTGCCCACCCCAGGAATTGCTTAGCGATCGAGCGCGTGTCTCTTATCGGAAGTCGTCCAAGCCATTCTCGAAGAGTGCCACGTTGTTCATCGCACAAAACTACTGCTTACCACCCGCAGACAAATGGCCCCACAGAATGCTTTAATCGCACGCTCGGCGACATGCTCTCAATGTACATCGCCTCCGACCAGGCAAATTGGGATGCCGTCCTGCCGTTCATAACCTACGCAATACCGCCCCTCGGAGCGCCACTGGGTTTTCACCCTTATTTTTATTGTATACGGTCGGCACCCATCGCACACAATCGATCGACACAATCCTACCGTACAAGCCAGATGCACCTGAGGCTGCGCCCATTTATGCCACAGCCAAACATGCTGAAGAGTGTCGCGATCTCGCCCGGGCGTTTACTACCAGTGATCAAGAGCGCCAGAAGAGCATTCGCCGTGACACCGCCTCTGCACCTGCGTTCCTTCCAGGAGCGCTTGTGTGGCTCTCGGTCCCTTGCACTGCCCCAGGGCTCTCTTCAAAACTACTGCCCAAGTATGACGGACCTTACCGTGTAGTCGAGCGTACCTGTCTGGTCAACTACCTCATCGAGCCCGATGAGCCATCCTCAGACGTGCGCTGTCGGGGCCGCGACATTGTGAACGTCGAGCACCTCAAGGCCTACTATGACCCACTCACAGTGACCAGCTGTTAGGTCGCCGGGTGGCTCCCTTTTCGTCCCCGGGGCTAATGTAAAGAACGATTGGAACGTTGTAGTCGGACGTCCTCTCCAGCGTCTTGCAGTGGGGTTCGCTCTTCAGCGCTCTGCTGAGAAAACGACGCTCGTGCTCGACGTCCGGGCTCGTTGAGACGTGCATTGCTCGTGATCGCTGTTCGCACTCAGAGATCGTGATTCGGGCCGTTGACTGAGCTCCCGGTCGACCGTTACGCCGGAGTTGTATAAAGGCTTTCACAAAATAAATAAATAAAAATTACAGCATATCCACGGAGTGAATGATGATGAGTGGGCGAAGCACGAGAGGTTCATCGTACATCGTGCCGAGTTCCGGATTAATTTAGTTAATGCGCACGCTACGAATCCTTATGGTTCAACTACGCACAGGTGAAATCTCCCACCGGCACTTCCTTACAAGTCAAGATCCAGTGCCTACACACACACACACACACACACACATATATATATATATATATATATATATATATATATATATATATATATATATATATATATATATATATATATATATATGGGTGGCCGGTGAACGGTTCTCCAACGCGAGCAGTCGGTATTTCTCAATCAAGAAACTCGCTAGGAGACGCTGCCTGCGCCAACGTTGTCTCTCGCGGGTGAGGGCGCGTTCTCGTTCACGAGCTGGTAGAGCGTTCATCTAAGAAAGAGCGTTTCCATAGTCAACGCACGCCTTTCGCTCTCTCTCTCTCTCTCTTACAAGACAGCAGATGGAAGAGTGAGAGAGAGAAATGCACGCGCCGGGAGGCACGCGCCGTGGGCGAGCGCGTGCCTCCGGCACGCCGGTTACGCCTGACGCAGGACAAGGTTAGACTAAGAGGAGCTTCGCCCCTAAAAAATAAATGGCCAGTGCCATCTCTACAACACTAGTCCACAGCCATGCACGTCTCAGGGGCTCCCTGGGGGCTGGTGGAAGTGACGGGGGACCCTGTTCATTAACAGAAGGACAGAAGGGTTGCTAGACTAGTGGTGGTATAAAATTAACACCACATGTTGTGTGAAATCAGCGGTGGCCAACGCCAACCAATCTCGCAGGCGGATGGTTGCGGCATTTCGGCGAGCAGCCACGAGCGTCTTATTCGATCAAAGCTATGCCTACAAACAAACCGAAACAAACCTGTTCTTCTTTTGCTTCATGGGCGTGATTTGGCGTACCTTTTCGCGTCCGCGAGCCCTTGGAGAATCCGCATCTACTTGATCGCGCATTCAAGGCTGACTGTAGGTTGAAAATCACCATTGAGCATTCTTTGTTAATTACCACCGGCGACTTCGTTGACAGCCGAGTCCCGTTTAATTATAAAGCTGCGATATAGAAGATGAAAAACGTTACTCACCTGTGTCTGTCGTGCCTTCCAGACATGTCGAGAACCCTCCACTGCCTGGAACTGCTCAAGTTAAACGACTGCCTCAATCCTAATGGCATGTTGAGCGCTGTTGCCATCTTTGGAGTAAGCCACACTTCGGAACAGTGCAGGTAAGCATTAGAAGAAGCGGTGCAGATAGAGAGATATGAGTGTTGTGAAAGGCAGGGAGCTTAACTAGAGGAGAACAAAACACTGCAGCTAAGAGACGTTCTTAGAGTGCGACCCTGCGTTGCCCACTGTTGCAGGACAATCGAGAGCAAGGCGGTGGGCTGCGTGGACAGGGCGCTCCTGAGCCCGGACGCGTGCGGAGAGCGTCCGGACATCGACGGGATCCACGATTTCGTTCACGCCTTTCTCGCCAGTGCGGACTGCTCCCGGGAGCCCAGGAGTGACTCCATCCGACCGCTACCTGGACCCACGTTGTTCGTGTCGGGAGCAGTAGCAGCGACAGTTGCGCTAGTGTGGCGTCTTTGATACGATAACGGAAATATGCTCGAACTACTACTAAACGAGCGATGTACTGGAAGCAGATCGAGTTCGAACACGTGACCGGAATGTGGCAGAGAGAGAGCGAGGCATCATTTGGAAGAACAAGAAAAACGTGGCTTGTGTTACAGCTCTTTTAGCACTTGAAGGCGAAAGACCGCTGCACATTTGGTTGACGCATTAAAGGGGCCCTGGAATATTTCTTGAATGAAGTCAGAAAAGTGGGCCAATCAATCCTGGATTTGATTTTTGATTGATTGTCTGCGGTTTTAGGTCCGAAAACCGCGATATAATTGAGAGACGCCGTAGTGGTGGGCTCCTGAAAGTTCGATCACCTGCGGGTCTTGCGATGACATCGCACAGTACAGCGGCCTCAACATTTCGCCTCCATCGAATGCAGCCGGCCTGTCCGGGATTCGATCCCTCAATCTTCGGACCAGGAGCTGAGAGCCACAGCGACTAGACGACCGTGGCAGGGTCAAAAATATAACTGAATGATTTCATGATCACGGCAAGAAGACCTGCTACATTTTATTAAATGCGAAGCATTTCTTAGCGAACTTCGGCGAGTTTGAGCGTATCTATCTATCTATCTATCTATCTATCTATCTATCTATCTATCTATCTATCTATCTATCTATCTATCTATCTATCTATCTATCTATCTATCTATCTATCTAGCCGCTTACGATTTTCTGCTTTCCTGGCCGTTTCGCTAATCGGATGTTTCCGAAAATTGGTATGCCACATCATGACTACATGACGAACATAAATGACAGGTCATAACATCAAAATCATGATATGCATTTCATGAGCGACATGATTTACATGCCACAGTCTTGGTGCTCTCCTGGCCGTTTCGCTAATCGGATGTTTACGAAAACTGGTATGCCACATCATGACTACATGACGAACATAAATGACAGGTCATAACATCAATATCATGACATGAATGTCATGAGCGGCATGATTTACATGCCACGGTTTTGGTGCTCTCCTGGCCGTTACGCTAATCGGATGTTTACGAATATTGGTATGCCACATCATGACTACATGACGAACATAAATGACAGGCAATAACATGACAATCACGACATGCATGTCATGAGCGGCATGATTTACATGCCATGGTCTTGGTGCTCTCCTGGCCGTTTCGCTAATCGGATGTTTACGAATATTGGTATGCCACATCATGACTACATGACGAACACAAATGACAGGTCATAACATGAAAATCATGATATGCATGTCATGAGCGGCATGATTTACATGCCACGGTCCTAGGGCTCTCCTGGCCGTTTCGCTAATGGGATGTATGCGGAAATTGGTATGGCACAACATGACTGCCTGACGAACGTAAATGGCAGGTCATAACATTAAAATCATGACATGCATGTCATGAGCGGCATGATTTACATGTCACAGTCTTGTTGCTCTCCTGGTCATCTCGTTAATGGGGTGTATACAAAAATTGGTATGGCACAATATGATTGCACGGCGAACATAAATGACAGGTCGTAACATGAAAATCATGACATGCATGTCATGAATGACATGGTTTACATGCCACGCGTTTCGTTAATGGGACGTATACGCAAATTGGCATGCCACAACATGACTGCATCACAAACATAAATGACAGGTCGTAGCAAGAAAATCATGACATGCATGTCATGAGGGACATGATTTACATGCGACGGTCTTGGTGCACTCCTAGATGTTTCATTAGTGGGATGTATACGGAAATTGGTGTGCCACTACATGACTGCATGGCGAACATGACTGACAGGTCACAACATGACAATCATGATATGCATGTCATGGGCGAGATGATTTACACGCCACGCGTTTCGTTAACGGCATGTATACGAAAATTGGCATACCAGCATACCACAAGATGACTGAATCATGAACGTAAACGACAGATCATAACATGAAAATCATGACATGCATGTCATGAGCGACATGACTTACAAGCCACGGTCTTTGTGCTCTCTTTGCTCTTTCGTTAGTGGGATGTGTAGGAAAATTGGTATGCAACAATGTGACTGCATGACGAACATAAATGACAGGTCATAACATGAAAAGCATAATATGCATGTCATGGGCGGCATGATTTACATGCCAGGCGTTTCGTTAATGGGATGTATACCAAAATTGCTATGGCACAACACGACAGCATGACGAACGTAAATGACAGGTCATAACATTAGAATCATGACACGCGTGTCATGACCGGCATGATTTACATGCATGCCATGGTCCTGGCGCTATACTGCCGTTTCGTTAATGGGATGGCTCCGTCTACTGACCAGAGGGCGCTACGTAGCTCTCATCGGACGGCTCAGTCGCGCACGGTGGAAACCGAGGCGACAGCGACGCGCGCGTTTCTTCGCTGCTTTCCGGGCGTGCTGCGAACCACACGAACGCTCGCGGCGTTGCCCTTTGGAACAGTTTGTCGCAGATTTGGAGCGCGCGTCTCAAAGGAAATAAAACGAAAGAAGGTGGGACGGGCGGTCGCTGCTGCTATAGAGTTGGAGACGCGCATTGCGTTCGCGTATTTCCCTGTCACAGTCTGCCCAATTTTGCTTCTTCTCTCCGCCAGGCAGTGCATTCTGGCGCTGATGTCGCACATGGAAAACTCGACTGCACGGAGCCTATACGAAAATTGGTTTGGCAGAACATGCCTGCATGACGATCATAAATGACCGGTCATAACATGAAAATCGTGACATGCATGTCATTAGCGGCATGATCTACATGCCACTCGTTTCTTTGAAGGGATGTATACCAATATTGCTATGGCACAACACGACTGCATGACGAACGTAAATGACAAGTCATAACGTGAGAATCATGACATACGTGTATGAGCGGCATGGTTTACATGCCACAGTCATGGTGCTCTTGCGGCCGTTTCGTTAACTTCATATGTACTAAACTCGGTATAGCGAGACAACAATGCAAATCCATTTTACGTTCCTTATGCGTGCTTCGCATTTCCTTGATTCCCACTGCACGTGGGATCTGCCAACTTTTTGCTCGTTTTGAATTCAACGAATAGAGAAAACGTGCTGTCTCTTTCAGCAGCGAAAGAGCTTAAACGGCTTAGTCGATGCCTCATGTGGCGTCCTTTGTTGAAAGGAAAGCGGGCGCTTTGCAGCTGGGTTTAAACACCAAATTGCGAATTCCCCGGTGCGTGCAGTGCAATAATATTTGTCTCACATGTTTTGTTTGCAGGAGGCTCGACTGACTGATCGGCACCGTTTTATTGCTGCTATATATGTACAAAAAGTGTTGCAGAGCCCCTTTATGCTACACTTTTGCAACATACATCTCAGGGCAAGACGTTTGTGGGACTTAATGAGCCCCAATGAGAAAGATGGGGTATACGCATTTCCATCTCCTCAAGGTCCCTACTTCATGCGGGTATGTGTCACATTTGGTCCAGGATAGCTGTATCCTTGCATTTTCGTACAGATATCGTGCTATTTTTTGTGCGTCTCATCTATGTATTGCACTCTGTGTTACCCTAACTGTTCCCAAGCCCGAACTGTCCCCTGTGTGGTGGTTATACGGACTTCGAGCATGCCCTGTGGGGCTTTGACTCTGCCGGTCCCCCTTTCACCTAAGCCTGAATGACGAAATCATTTAGGCTCAAGACCGGACCTCCCAAGTCCTCGCCGTCCACAGGACCCGCGAGAGGGCCGTCAGGTTTGACCTGATGGTCCCCGAGTGGACCTAGCCCGGTGACGTTGAGTTGGCTCGCTTGAATTGTGCGCACAATAAAGTTGTTTCACTCACTCACTCACTCACTCACTCACTCACTCACTCACTCACTCACTCACTCACTCACTCACTCACTCACTCACTCGGCGAGATGCCGCGTTTTTGGCAGCGGAGTTGTTTATGGCCGAGCCTGCGCGGTCTGTCTATGGGGATCACGCAGGAGATAAAAGCAGACTCGTTCTAGCCTTCGACCCACTCTTGTCCACAACCCCCTCCAATGTGACAGTGATTATGCGAAGACCAATGTGTGATAAAGCGAAGATATAACTCGCAGGTGCTGGTTCACCGCAGCCGCGGCTGAATTTCCGCGGCGCGAAATGCAAAAAAAAAAGAAATGAAGAAAGAAAGGCGACGAACGGTCAATGATAATGATGAAAGGTGGTATGACTAACGAAACTTATACGTCATGGCATCATTAACTTGGCACCGTCGCCAGTTACGTCACGACTAAATATAAAAGAACAGCCTCGCTGTCCCGGTGGTCCTCGCGGCGTGGAAATTTCCTGAATTTTTAGATGCTAAGCAGCCTATGGACGGGGCTATGTCACTCCCTCCCTCCATCCGCCGTGCGGCGTCCACACCCGCACTGGGCATGCGCATTCTCCTCCCCCCCTTCTCCTTGTCTCATCTCCTCTCCTCTCGGCATTCCTCCTCTCCTCTCCGAACAGCGCGCGTTGACTATGGAAACGCTACTTCTTCGATGAACGCTTTACCAGCTCGCAAGGAACAAGAACGCGCCCTCGCCCGCGAGAGACAACGCTGACGCAGGTAGCGTCTGCTAGCGTCAAACCGATGCAAACGCGACACCTAGTCAAACCGATGCAAACGCGGTGTGCACCCCCCGTGCTGTTTCGCATCGCCTCATGGTCCGCTTTAGCGGGAGATGGTGTAATTTTTATCAAGGTACTAGCCGTGCGGTTCCATTTAGAGTGACCGCGTGACTGACGTCATGATCACGCAAGCTCAAAGGGACACCACTGATTGATGGACAGCGATCATGTGGGCGGGGATGACCCACCGTGGTATGCAGCTTAAGCATTAAACAATTGCGCTTTTAAGCTCGAGACGTGGTTTCGCTTCCCTGGCAGTGGTAGGTGCGTGTAGATGATGGCGAATGAGCCACCGATTTATGTGCAGGTTCAAAAGGTAGAGACGCAGCCTAATTCAGTAGGAGTCGAAGTAAAAGCCAATGACCTCGTAAGTAAGCACGGCGGAAATCACTCTGTTACAGCGGGCTTTGAGCTTGACTGTGTGTATCACATGGAGGATTTTGCGACGACATTACATTCGATTAAGGGGAAAAAAACAAAAACAACTAGCCTCGGCAAGCCAACTGACCTTCTCTGACGCCTGCGCGCAGTGACCCTCGGGTGGGATTAGGCCCCACATAGCTGCTGGACCGCTCGAGGTTTTCCCCGGATGCGGAAACCTTCAGTGGCTCTTGACCGTGCATCATTCTGCCACTTGCCTAACACGTTACCGAGACACATTTTCCATGGACCTTGCCTTTCAATATGTTATGACTAGGCTCAAAGAGTTTCACATGAGCCCCCCTCCACCTAGCATTCTTCCTTCCTCCATTCATTCATTGTAGATGTTATAGAAACTAAGACCCATCCGAGGCTACTCATCATGATCAAATCAAATAAAGTTTATTTTCATTCCGTCATACAGAAAGAATCATTCTGACAAATCATTACAACAGCTTCATTAGTTCACAGCCTCGTATAAAATCTATAAATCCCGTATGATCGTAATTGAGTTAGCTATAATGGGCATGGCAAGGTCGATAAAAATGGGTAAGAATGCTACAAAAGTGTCCAAGAATCGAGAATTGTTTATCGCAGCGGGTATAAATAAAGTTACGATGGCAGTGATAATGATATCTGGGTACATTAGTGACTCAATAATCACCATATGAGTCACCTAAAGTAACAGTGACAGGGCCAAAAAATATTACCACTCAAAAACCGGTTGAATGGGTTTGTACGTGGTCACTAAGTGACGGAAGCATCGAAGGGGTTCTAAACCACTACCAGAGATTGGTGAATTATTGCGATGTAATGGATGGGCAAAGTACAAAGTGGCGCTGTCAAGTGTTATTGATTCTTTGAAACTTATTCTTTTTGCCAAGTTGCTCTTCTTAATTTATGTTCTTTTGTTTAACCAGCACAGGATGTCCCCTTGCAGCCTAGAGCTTTGGGACCTCCTTCTGTATATTATTTCTGTTATGTATTACCTCTTCGAATCAATAAAATCATTTCTTCTTCTTCTTCTTCATAACATATACATAACATAAATAAAGCAAAACACATAGCGAAATGAAAACAATAACGCAACAAACCAAAAAAGTCGAATAATCTAATAAGGAAATCCAGTATATACAAACACAAATCTAGTATTAAAAAGGAAATGGCAGATAATAAATTTATCAAATTGTTCTTTTCGTGAATTTTTGAATGGTATTAACGAAATTTTACATTTTAGTGTTGTGAAGAGATTATTCCATAAGAAGATGGCACAGAAGTTTGAAGATGTTTTACCGTAATTAGTAAGAACCTTCGGAAGCAAAAAGTTGTTAGCCGCAAGCCTGGCAGTGTTAGCCTTAACTAAAATCTCAGAATTAATGAAGTTACTAGAAAGTTTATTTGTTATTTGTTTATACAGGAACATAATTACATTGAACTGAAACAAGTTGTTAACAGTTCAGACGTTGTATCTAAAGAGAAGGTCGGTGGTGCTACTGCTGCGAGAACAGCTAAAAATGGCGCGAAAAGCTCGATTCTGAATATGTTGTAGGGATGAAAGATGACACTGATACGCATTCCCCCATAATGAGATTCCATAGCTGATATGAGAATGTATGAAAGCGAAGCCAATAGAAATAAGAGCCTTATGAGAAAAACATGAGCGAGCCTTAAGCAATGCGCGAATGCCGGATGCTGTTTTTTTTTTTTCGAATGTGAGCAATATGGTCAGCGAATGTAAGGTTAGCATCGAGGTTAACGCCACGAAATGATACACTGTCACTGCTACTAATAAAATGCGAATCAATTATGATCCCTGGTGTAGGAGTTAATTTGCACCGATTTGATCGAAAAAACATAAATTTAGAATTGTTTGGATAAATATGTAAATGATTTTCGTGACACCACTTGGACACGCTTCAAAGTACGGCATTTAACTTATCTGTGAAGCTGTTAATACATCTATCAGCAAAGGAAATGGTGGTATCGTTGCCATGTAAAACGCAGCAAGCCATGAGTATAATGTCAGGAAGGTCATTAATGTAGAGTAAAAAGAGGTAATGAACTCAGAAGTGAGCGCTGAGGAACCCTCGATTAATTGTTTTAGTAGAGGGAGCCTTCTATGTATACTGTGTGCTTTCTGTTCAGCAGATAACTGATTAAAAAATTGAGGAATGGGCGTGAAATATCGTATGCTTCGAGTTTTTTGGATAAAAGGAGAATTAATGGTGTCGAATGCATTTGTGAAATTCCCCCCCCCCACCCCCCCCACCCCAAAAAAAAAAACGACCCAGCTACACATACTGAATCAATAGACCGTTTCATGTAGTCATATTTGGAAAGTAGAGCAATGTTAGAGGTACTTCCCGCTCGAAAGCCAAATTTGGAAGGCTTCAGTATATTAAATTTATTCAGGTATTTGTTTAGCCGAACTATAAATAATTTTTCGGTGACTTTAGTAGGGGAAGAAAGAATACAGATGGGACGATAATTGGAAACAGACAGCTTATCATCCTTTTTAAACACCAGAAGAACTTTAGCTATCTTTAGAGAAGAGGGGAAAATGCCATCCTTGAACGCAAGGTTAATAATTGTAGAAAGTGATTCAGAAATGACCGCTACAACAAGTTCTAGACTCTGCGCTGAGATTTTATCTATACCAGGGCTGGTCTCATTAAGATTTTTGATTGTTATAGACACGCGGTCAGGACTCAAGGGAAAAAAACAAAAGAATGTCTAGAACGACGAAGATTACATTGTGAACTGTTATGTTGCTGATTGAAAATTTCAAAAAAGTAGTTGCTTAAAGCTTCAGCAACACTTTCAGGGCTCTAATGTGTCATATCATTGTATGTCACTTTCCTTAAAGATGAACTAAGTGGTGATCGATTCAGGAAATCGTTCAAGAGTTGCGATTGTTTTTTAGAACTATTTTGGACCATTGTATAACTGGTCTTCATAATATCTTAGTATTTTTCAGGAGACATGGAAGCACGTTGGAATAGTTTTTACAGCGCGAAGCTAAAGCAGCATCAAATGGTTGTCTTTTAAGCTTCCTGTAATGGTCATCTTTCTTACGCATACATTTCATTAATCCCCGATATAACCATGGGTTTAGGGTATTTGTACCTTTTTTATATTTAACTGTTTTTGTACACTCTTCTGCGGCTTTCAGAACAATGGAAGAAAGCTTGTCGAATGCCTGATCTGCATCGCAAACCGACGAAACACTGGACCACTCAGTAGTAGTTATAGAATTGAAAAACCTATTTCTGGTCAAATATGCAAGTAACATGCGTAAGTGAATTAATTGGCTTCACCATGTTGAATGCAAAAATATTGCATAATGATCAGTGATGTTCACGTCGATTACTCCTGCACAGGGAGAGGCCAAGAAATTATAGATGGCATGATCCAGCAATGAAGCATCACAAGAAAGAAGACATCTAGTAGGAGATGAGATGAGAGATTCATAACCGTAACCACTGAAACGCTCAAGATATTCAGTGCATGCACAGCTGCTAGTGTTCCGTTAGTGTCTCCAAGCGAACCCGCTTTCCTTCCGACGATAGCTGACGCAAAATGGTGTCCAGGTGAGAAATGAAATCCCTTACGTTCGAAGAAGGGGAATGGTAAATTCACCTCAGAATGACAGTGTTATTGGCATTTCGGAAAGAATAATCTAATTCAATCCACACGGATTCACAATGCGCGATTCCTAAAGAAAGATCTTGTCGGGGAGTGTAGCAAAGATCCGAGGCAATTACAATTTTACTTAATACAAGAAGGGGTCAAGCACTCTGACGGTGGTCAAGCGCTGTAGCAGTCAAGTAGTTTGATTAACTTAGCTGGTTAAGCGCCTCGTACTTCATGGAAGGTGCGAAAATAGAGAGAGCGCGACAAAGGACGAGTCGTGTAAGTGGTCGTGTAGGGTACACAACCTGCTACTTCAATTGAATGTGCACTAACAGCCTGTTTTCTTTTGCAGCCAATTGTGTTGTTGTTATGTGGGGTTTAACGTCCAAAAACCAGCTCTGATCATGAGAGACGCCGTAGTGGAGGTCTCCGGAAATTTCGACCACCTGGGGTTCTTTAACGTGCACTGACATCGCACAGCACACGGGCCTCAACATTTCGCCTCCATCGAAATGCAGCCGCCGCGGCCGGGATTCGATCCCGCGACCCTCGGATCAGCAGCCGAGCGCCATAATCACTAGACCACCGTGGCGGGGCCTGCAGCCAATTGTGAAAAACGAGCGAGGACTAACGTTATATATTCTATTCGCGTAACACCAATGCTAACATTACAGGCAAAATATAAGTTAAATATGGCCAAAGAAAAAAGAGAGACGGAAACGCCTAGGAAGTCGGACTGTGAGGACTGTGGCAGATTACGCTTCTTTCACATGCAATGGCAACGTCCTGCATGTTTCAAGCACTAACGCGACATTGAAGCACATCTATAGAACCATGTGACTGCACACAACGCTTCCATTTAGCTAACAGTTACCTCAAACCGCTCACAACGGAACGCCGGTACGCCGCTGTGTATACATTTCAATACGCGCCGTTGACCGCCTATCCACACTAACGCTGTGACGGTGCTGCCACCTAAAGGTCGATCTCGAGGCTAGGAGGTCAGCTGTGAAGGTTGGTGAATAACGGGAAAGCCGAAATGACAAGGACCAGTCAAGAGAAGGAGAGAAGCTGCCTGCCCCAGCCTTCTCCTTTGATACCGCTCCCTCTGTGGCTATTATGGTACTGATATCGAGGAGCGCAAGATAGGCTTGTAATCAGCTATTTAAATAACGAAATGGCAGTTGTTTAGCATTTTGAGCGAACATGTCACGAAAACTCTATGTGAAGGCCCTTACTGAGTTTCAGTGCTGCTCCAATGTGTCTGATCTGTGTAATTCAGTGTTCTATCTGCACCTGGGAAAATACAATGGCGTGACCACTTAGTGTCAAAAAACGAACTGGGTTCAATAATAATAGAACTATGCACTGTATTGCCTTTGAGGGGAAGCGCGAATCCTCAGAAGTGTTTGAACTGTAACAAAGTTGAACCTATTCAGCGAGCATGATGTCACTGTGCTTCGATATTCAACACGTTATTTGCAGCCAACTTAGGAACAACAAGCCACAAAATACAAAAATTCCATTTCAAGTAGTATTGGGGGGCCGAATTTCCTAAGCTGTGTTGCCAGAGAACAAAACACCCACAAATTCCATGATGGAATGCACATATACATTTCATAAACTCAGTAGCGTATCATTTCCTCGGATTTAATCCTTTTACGGTATACCAGTTTTCGTAGTCATCACACGGCGCGTGGCGTGGCTGCATTTAACCTGAAAATCTACCTGGGAAATAAAGCCTTCACGATACAGCCGCGATATGTGTTCGGGCTCACTAAAAAGAGAAAACAAAAGCTTACTTTTGTCAACATCCATGCTGTATCCCTTCAAGTATCTAGGGTACTTAAGTGGTTCTGTGGTGTATGGATAAAACATGTAAGATCATTACCGGGCGCGAAAAAAAGCAATGTCCCCCTCATACACATACAATCGAATACCTTGACGAATGGAACTTAGAAATATGTTTAGACAAAACCGGCGACGGCACGGCACCCTGTGACACTCAACGTTATAGATTAATAAATCTACGATATGAGCAGCCGCCTTGGAAGCACGAGAGTTGTCCTCATTACCGCGTAAGCTAAAAAGGGAAAGAGTAATGCTAGGTACGCAGTAAAGGTCAGTTACCTGAATCTCTGCCTAATTATTTTACAAAACACGCCTCTGTCGAATGGCTGGAGTCCGCGGGGGCACCAGGGATCCCAGTCACTCACACGGCGGTTAACCGGAGTGCTCCTGCGGCGCGCCGCTTCCCATCGGTCGTCGAGACGCACTTGTATGGTGGGAGTATAACCACGGTGGTGGCGCTACTCACCGCCCCCTCGAGGTCTCTTTCTTTCCTAGGGTGCTCCTGTGGTTGCGCAGCGTGGAGCCTGGCCTCGAGACGATAGAGATTGGTATGGAGGCCGCAGTGGCACTACTCACCGACCCCCACTACACACGACACGCAATATGGTACTCCTGTGGAGGGCGGTTCCTTCTCTTTTTAGGAAACGGCCATGTTTTGGCTCGGTATAACCCACGGTGGCGCCACTCACCTACAGCAAGGGGTTCTGCCCCTGCTGCCCCTGTGGGCCCCGGTCGTCTCGAAGCCGGGCTCGACACGCGCCCCATAGGCTGGGACCACCGTGTCGCCACTCACCGCCACCACAGGCATTGCCCAAGGTGGTCCTGCGGCGTGCCGTTTCGAGATCCGAGGGGAAACGCACATTAGCGCGGAATTCGCGGTGTCGCTACTCACCGACACGTGTACGCTACGATGTGTTCCTGCGATATTCTGGAGTGAGGACCTCGTGTTGCAGGTCCGCGATCTCTGTCGGATAACCGGGACCATATCATTGCGTTTCGGATCCCTGCGTTATTCTAGCATCTCTAACTACTGGTCTATTGCGATGGGTTAAAGGAGACATATAAATGTGCCGTAATCTGAGTCAATTGTTGGGTCGTCTCTTATACGCATAGTACGAAATATGCACGAAGCGATAAGGAGGAAGTAATTCGGTCTTACGCCACAAATCCGATGGACGGCGCTGAATAAAGACAATCCACTGCAAGATTGATTTTTGAAAGAAAGCTTTATTGCTTATGTAACATTACAGAAACAGCAGCAAGAGTTAAACGCACCGACGCCTGACAGAGGCTCCTTCTTCGTTCATAATTTTGGCAGCAGCGTACAGATCATATCCAAGACAAAAGGAAATGCACCATTGTCATCTTACAACATTATACACAAAAAGCAGCCTTCTCAAATAACTTGGAGCAAGAACAGATAAATGGAACAATTGAAAACAATGCGAGATTCAGTTACTGTCTTACATACGCTGAATGGAGTCGCGTCAATGTCCATTACACAGAGAATTTCGGCGTACCAGCAGGAGTAAGAGAACACTCAGAGAATCAAATGCATCCTGAACATTAAAAAAAAAACAACAAAATAATCAAATACGAAAAAAATTACAGCATATCCACGGAGTGAATGATGATGAGTGGGCGAAGCTCGGGAGGTTCATCGTAGATCGTGCCGAGTTCCGGATTAATTTAGTTAACGCGCACGCTACGAATCCTCATGGTTCAACTATGCACAAGTGAAATCTCCCACCGGCACTTCATTGCAAGCCAAGATCCAGTGCATATATATATATATATATATATATATATATATATATATATATATATATATATATGGGTTGCCGGTGAACGCTTCTCCAACGCGAGCAGTCGGTATTTCTCAATCAAGAAACTCGCTAGGAGACGCTGCCTGCGGCAACGTTGTCTCTCGCTGGTGAGGGCGCGTTCTCCTTCTTTGCGAGCTGGTACAGCGTTCCTCTAAGAAAGAGCGTTTCCATAGCCAACGCGCGCCTTTCGCTCTCTCTCTGTCTCTCTCTCTCTCACACAAGACAGCAGAGGCACGCGCCGGGAGGCAGCGCCGGGAGAGAGAGAGAGAGAGAGAGGCACGCGCCGGGAGGCACGCGGGTTACGCCTGACGCCTGACGACTGACGCCTGACGCGTGACAAGGTTAGACTAAGAGGAGCTTCGCCCCTAAAACAAGCATTAGCTGATTTCAGGTTTTTTTAAACAACGTGAAAACGTTATGCACACTGGCTTTAATAAGGGGTAACATAACAGTAACACTTCAGTAACAGCATAATTTCAATTATAGTGCCTAGCGGAACAGAAATCAGACCTAAACCTTATCCGTGCCGTAATTTTGGCCTGAACTGAGCGTGAACCTGAACCGATATTCTTAGTACGTGCCTGAGCCCGAAGCGAACGTGGACATAAAAAAAAATTGGCAGATCCCACGTGCAGTGGGAATCAAGGAAATGCGAAACACGCATAAGGAAACTAAATGGATTTCCATTGTGTTCTCGCTATACCGAGTTTGGTACATACGAAGTTAACGAAACGGCCGCAAGAGCACCATGACTGTGGCATGTAAACCATGCCGCTCATACACGCATGTCATGATTCTAACGTTATGACTTGTCATTTACGTTCGTCATGCAGTCGTGTTGTGCCATAGCAATTTTGGCGTATATCCCTATAAGGAAACGAGTGGCATGTAGATCATGCCGCTAATGACATGCATGTCAAAATTTTCATGTTATGACCTGTCATTTATGATCGCCATGCAGTCATGTGCCAAACCAATTTTCGTATAGGCTCCGTGCAGTCTATAGTTTTCCATGTGCGACATCAGCGCCAGAATGCACTGCCTGGCGGATAGAAGAAGCAAAATTGGGCAGACTGTGACAGGGAAATACGCGAAAGCGATGCGCGTCTCCAACTCTATAGCAGCAGCGACCGCCCGTCCCACTTTCTTTCGTTTTATTTCCTTTGAGACGCGCGCTCCAAACCTGCGGCAAACTGTTCCAAAAGGCGACGCCGCGAGCGTTCGTGTGGTTCGCAGCACGCCCTGAAAGCTGCGAAGAAACGCGCCCGTCGCTATCGCCTCGGTTTCCACCGTGCGCGACTGAGCCGTCCGACGAGAGCTACGTAGCCGCCTCTGATCAGTAGATGGAGCCCATACATCCCATTAACGAAACGGCAGTATAGTGCCAGGACCATGGCCTGTAAATCATGCCGGTCATGACACGCGTGTCATGATTCTAATGTTATGACCTGTCATTTACGTTCTTCATGCTGTCGTGTTGTGCCATAGCAATTTTGGTATACATCCCATTACCAAAACGCCTGGCATGTAAATCACGCCGCCCATGACATGCATGTTATGCTTTTCATGTTATGACCTGTCATTTATGTTCTTCATGCAGTCATCTTGTGGCATGCCAATCTTCGTATAAATTCCGTTAACGAAACGCGTGGCATGTAAATCATGTCGCCCATGACATGCATATCATGATTTTCATGTTGTGACTTGTCAGCCATGTTCGCCATGCAGTCATGTCGTGCCATACCAATTTTCGTGTACATCCCGTTAACGAAACGGCCAGGAGAGCACCAAGACCGTCGCATGTAAATCATGTCATTCATGACATGCATCTCATGATTTTCATGTTATGACCTGTCATTTATGTTCGCCATGCAGTCATATTGTGGTATACCAATTTTTGTATCCATCCCATTAACGAGACGACCAGGAGAGCACCAAGACTGTGACATGTAAATCATGCCGCTCATGACACGCATGTCATGATTTTGATGTTATGACCTGTCATTTATGTTCGTCAGGCAGTCATGTTGTGGCATACCAAGTTTTGCATACATCCCATTAGCGAAACAGCGAGGAGAGCACTAAGACCGTGGCATGTAAATCATGCCACTCATGACATGCATATCATGATTTTCATGTTATGACATGCCGTTTATGTTCGTAAGGCAGTCATGTTGTGTCATACCAATTTTCGCATACATCCCATTAGCGAAACGGCCAGGAGAGCCCTAGGACCGCGGCATGTAAATCATGCCGCTCATGACATGCATATCATGATTTTCATGTTATGACCTGTTATTTATGTTCGTGATGTAGTCATGATGTGGCATACCAATTTTCGTAAACATCCGATTAGCGAAACAGCCAGGAGAGCACAAAATCGTAGGCGGCTAGATAGATAGATAGATAGATAGATAGATAGATAGATAGATAGATAGATAGATAGATAGATAGATAGATAGATAGATAGATAGATACGCTCAAACTCGCCGAAGTTCGCTAAGAAATGCTTCGCATTTAATATCGGTTCGGTACAAGGCGTTCCAAATAGCTACAGTGCTACGATCTGCCGGCAGCGCATCACCGTTGAAGTCATTGCGGGCTTGCTTGTTTATTTATCTGAACCATTCTTTTCGCTCTTGCAAATGTTTATTGCTTTTAAAGGGAAACTGCAGGTTTATCATTACAGTGAACGGGCGGCGTGGATAGCGTTCACAGAAAGCAGTGCGCGTGCGATTCTTTCTTGTCTGGCTCTGGACCCATGGTGGCTTCTAGCCCACCACAACATGATGTTGATTATGCATGGTCCAATGGACGGCACTTGAAAGAGAGGCTGGGAAAAACTGTACGTAACCTCTTTGCAGGAACACTGACGTGAGCAATAATTGAAAAGTACTTCAAAGAGAAGCACTAATCCAGTCCAGACCGATAGATTATTATTTCTAAACACTATTGTCATGGATTTCGGCACAGCAGGTTAAACAATATGAGAGAAAACAAAGGTTAAAGTTTCATTTTTGATTTTCGCGCCGTAATCTATATGGCACCCGGACGTAAGGGGGATGTCACTGATTTCTGAGTAATTTCTTCGTGTTTTGGTCCCATTGGCCCAATGACATTAGATGAACCTTGCTACACTGGCCCTCTGGCCCCCCTACAGAACAACGTGACTCAACTTCAGCGGTGCAATGAAATAAGGGAATAGAGGCAACACCAGTTCAATGCCGGCACGCTGTTATATCTGCTTTAGCTCGTCGTCTTCGTCTCTGTCCTCTGCACTCGTAGCGCGAACGCCAAGGTCACGCTGGAGCTTCATCGCCAAAGTCACGTCGGAGCTTACACCCGGCCACGCTGCGAGCTTAGAGACCTGCAAAAAAATCATGACAGTTTGAATAACCTGAAAGCCTGGGGACGTGCGAAGCGTACGGCGATGCGCCTCTGTGTTTCCTTCAGGAACACATCAATCACTGCTAATGGGCTTGCTCTACTGTGGCCCCAATGCTCACGACGTTAGATACCGGAAGCCCGGGCTGATTAGCAGAAACTCGTTAGAATCGCTTGTGACGCGATAACCCCGCACATACACTTTCTGACTTCACTGCCTCCAGGAGAGGCCCATCGTAACGCGCACATTAGCACGACAGTCTGCTTCACTCTGCCGTTGCTAGATGGCGGCACCACCGCTGCGAACCAAGGGAGGCGATTTCAACTTTCTGTGCTTGCTAAACACCTTCGCTTTAACCGAACATAACTTAGAAGCAAATTGTAAAGCGAAGTAATAAAGATATAAGGCACTTTGTTCTCCATGCATTCAATCTGCCGACAGTGCGATCGATAGAAAATTGAGGTCCTATCAAAACATTCTGGGTCGTTGCGGGTTCGAATCCTAGGGGCTGATAGTTTTCTTTGTCAACTGTGCGCCAATTTTTCTTTTGCCGTGACGACGTCGACAGGAGACGCCTGCAGCCCCAGCGCATAAGATGCTTCGCACTTAAAACATGGTACGAGAAACAGAGAGAGAGAGAAAAAGCGAGAGGGGTGAAATTGCCTTAGCTATCAAAGGAAGCCGCAGACATAACGCACGAAAGAGGTCCGGCGAAGTATAAGGGTCAGAGAAGTCAAGACGCCTTGGAAGTCCAATATAAACAAATCAAGAGAAACATTTAGAGACTAACCAACTTCGGTGAGGTACAAGAAATTGCGAGGTACAAGGAAAGCTCTCCAGCCAAATTCTCATTGCTTTCGGGTACCCAGTGGCATTTCTAATGACATGTGAGTTATCCCCTGTCCTGGTACTCGGAGATATGAGTAAACTCATGCCTTGAGAAGACGGTCTCTCCTTCCTTCTCTAGCACCCTTCCTTCCCACGACGATAACCCGGGCTGTCAGCCATACGGTTGCAATAAATAGCGTAATTTCGTCACCTCAACTAGATATATCTAGCTGACCTTCAGCTCCATAGCCCCTAACATAGGATGCCCAAATGCAAGCGTGAAGGTCGCGTAGACAGAAAACCCGTTTCGCCTTACAGAATTCTCAGTCGGTGGTTTACGATGACCTTATGGTATTGCGGCTCTATTGCGCACGTGGTCTCGTACTGAGTTTTCATAGTCAAATCCCGCACCGCCACTGTGGTGTAGTCATGCTTGTATGTTTTGTTTATTATTTATTTGTTCTCAATATTTGGCGATTGCCCCGCCACGGTGGCCTAGTGGCTACGGTACTCGGCTGCTGATCCGAAGGTCGCGGGATCGAATCCCGGCCACGGCGGCTGCATTTCGATGGAGGCGAAATGTTGAGGCCCGTGTGCCGTGCGATGTCAGTGCACGTTAAAGAACCCCAGGTGGTCGAAATTTCCGGAGACCTCCGCTACGGCGTCTCTCATAATCAGAGCTGGTTTTGGGACGTTAAACCCCACAAATCAATCAATCAAATCAATATTTGTCGATTATAATTTATTTAAGTTACATATAATATTATTTAGTAGTGTTAATTAATTAATTAATTAATTAATTAATTAATTAATTAATTAATTAATTAATTTACATATACTGCCGTCTCATTGCGAGACATTGCAGGGGTGGGTACAGAGTTTGCTTGGAAATGAGGCATAACATAAAACAAATTAGCATGCCAGAGAACGCTAAACTGCGTGATTTAACAAGCATATAAAAAAGCAAGTTATACAAATGCGCGTGTAACAAATCAACATTGCACCAAAACACTTGTTAGATGGTAGAAAAGAGGCACAAATATACAAATAGCGCACCACGCATTAGAACTCCAGAGGCACATGCTGATGAATTCTTTGTGCAAATTGTGCGGCAGGTAACTGGCGAAGTGCGCCGTCAAGACCATTCCAGAGTTCGACTGTCGATGGGAAAAATGAGTATTTAAAACTATTTAAACGTGGGCGGAATGAGACAAGATTAAGGGGGTGATAGCTTCGAGTAGTTCGAGTAGGACGCTTCACAAGTGAAACTGGGGCCGCGATTACCGATGATTCATGTACAATCTTATGTATGACAAGCCGTTCGCACGTGGATGAGTGTGCTAGTGTTTCAAGCGATAAGTTATGTGCGTGCGATGAAGGAGAAAAGTGGCGATCGTATCTGCTATATATAAACCTTATGGCTTTCCTTTGCAAAGATTCCGACTTGGCTACGTCACAAGAGAAGTATGGGGACCAGACGACCGACGCGTACTCCAGGATTGGCCTGATTAGGGTTTTATATGCAGTTAATTTGCAGCCCTTAGTAGCATCCTTCAATGTACGGTTTAAGTAGAATAGTTTACGAAGGGCTTTCGAGTGAGTGCGGTCTATGTGTTTCTGCCATTTCAAATTATGTGTGAAAATCACCCCAAGGTATTTAAACTCATCTACGTGTGTAATGTTACTTCCACTGTAACCATAAGGAAAGCGTAACGGCTTAATCTTATTGGAGAAAGTCATAGAGACTGTCTTCGTTAGATTAGTAGATAGTTGCCAGGAATCGCTCCAGGTACAGAACCTAGAAAAAACCTCATTTAATAGGAACTGGTCAGCACTCTTGGAAACTACAGAGTATAGAACGCAGTCATCTGCATACGCACATAGTTTAACTGGCGTGTTTTGAATGACCTTCACGACGTCAATAATATAAATGACAAATAAAAGCGGACCCAAAACAGAGCCTTGGGGGACGCCGGATTTAACTTCAACGGTATTGGATTTTGCTTTGTTAAAAGAAACATACTGATGTCTACGATGCAGGTAATCAGCGATCCAAGAAATCAGTGCGTCATTTTTTATTACCTCACGAAGCTTGAGAAGAAGACCGAGCCAAAAGCTTTGGCGTAATCTATAAATATAGCATCCAGCTGACTTTGATTATTAAGTGCTGAAGCAATGTCATGCGAAAACTCGACGAGTTGCGTGATTGTCAAGTAACACGGTCGGAAACCGTGCTGGCAGGACGAGATCACATTATTCTCAGTTAAGTACTTAGCAATGTGTTTGTGTACAATGTGTAGATAACAATGAAATTGGCCTGAAGTTAGAAATTATTTGTTTGTTACGGGACTTAAGGACTGGGATGACGTTAGCTGTCTTCCATATGCAAGGAACAGTAGACATCATATAATGTTCTAGTTCATTTTAGCCGTATTAAATTTGACATATTTTCATCCTCGCTTATTTCACATTTATATATGCACTATAAAAATGGTTGGAAATTTCGGAAGTACTGAAAATCTGCGCAGACCGCGCAACCCGCGTTGTTGTGTGGTCCAGAAAGCACTGGACCGCACAACCAGGCTAGCTTGAAAATTCTTGTAAAAAATTTGATTTTAGCGTAAACGGTCGGAAAGTGTGTGTGTGAAAAGTTGGGGGGGGGGGCTGCCCCCTATGGGATGTTAGGGGAATGACCGCCCTCTAACATCCTTGCCCTCCCAGGTTCCGGAGCCCCTGGAACTAAAGCCCCCTAAACAGACTTGCACGTTCTACATTATCCGAAACTCTGCTCAAATACCTCAACGTTAAATGTTTTACTGGATATGCTCGTATGTTGACAATGGCCTACGAGAAGAGTATCAACGCGATAGCGTTAAGGCGGCACTAAATACAATCAAGAAGTCAGTGAGGGCAACAGATTATTATTGGAGAACACTACACTGTCGTTGATTTCGCCGCCATAGGTTCAGTATTAAAAGAGAAAAAATTTCGCCCCAAAACCTTGGCACCCGAACGTAAGTGTGACATCACGGATTTCAAAGTAATTTCTCCATACTTTTACCACAGTGGCTCAATAAAAAATTGGGGGACCCTTAAGCTTCGCCTTTAGGAGTTGAACGCGACAGCGAAATCCGGCCCCCAGTGTGCACTTCAACCACACAGTGCATACTTATTATTGTGTGTTGTTACACACACACACGCAGACACAGACACACACACACGCGCGCGACGTATCTATAGTAATGGTAGAGGTTTTCGATCTATTTAACAGCACTTTTATATCAACTTCATGAAAGTTTTGTACAGTGATGTAGTCACATGGTCCTGTATTATGAACTGCGCGTAGGCGTGACACTTTCATTCGTAAATGGTCACATTCTGTCATCCTTCTTGCGTTAACTATCTGGCAGCTGTTGGATTTGTTCTTCTGGAGACCTCTTCCGGCCAACCGCAACAAGCATCGCCTTATGATCGGTGAAATGGCAACTGCAGTACTTCACTTCTTGAATGGTGTCGTGAGAATGAAATGCTAAAAAAAGTGGATGCAGAGCATCCGACGAGACCGCATATAGGCTCTGCTGTAGTCGCATGGCCTCCGAGATGGCGGGCGCGCCCGCCGTCTCGGAGGCCATAGTAGTCGAGACACTGCTTGACATGTTTTCCGCTAGATGGACATAGTTGTCCATTTTTTGGAGCTGTTATTTTTCGCTCACGCGACGCCGTCACCGACGGCGGTATTTCTGCGGAACGTGCTCTCTAACGCTATCGCGTTAAAATTTCGTGAAACTTGCTACGTTAAGTCCGTGGGCGTCCTAAAACAAAACGGGGTTCATTTTCAGCAGAAAATGTACTCTTTTGCGCCACAGCAGCCGCCTTCAAGATCTATTACGTCACAGCGAGTTGTTGCGGAAACGTGAAGGCGGCGTCGCTACCTCTATTTTTCTTCGCTGTGCTTTCTCGCTTACTAAGCATTCCCTCGTGGCAAGAGTCTTGCTGTTGGCATTGTGAGAGGGCTATTTTGTAACACAATGAAATCGTTTTGCTCTTTAGTGTCCCTTCAAGGGGCAACTCCGACGGTTTTTTTTACCACATTTCGATATCGCCGTTTTCCAAGAGTATTGATAGCCCTGAAGCAGCCAGGGTCATTCAATTTGCTCAGAAACGCACCAATAATTTTAAATAACCGAATGAACGTTGTGTTTCAACCGAAACCGAAACGGGTAGACGCTCCATACTGCGTAGTCGATGACGTCACACCCTCGCCGCCATCAGGAATATGGAGCTGGTGCCAGAATAATGACAGTGGCGATGTCATCCAATCACGTACTGAGCTCTTCTGAACATGACAGCGACGAATTTGAGCGCTGAAATATCGCCGTTTTGCTTTAGACCTCCTCGTGTAGGCAGCGTTGCAGGTAATGACGTATAGAAACCCGTATAGGAACCCGCGCAGGAAACCGCTAAAAATTTTTAAAATTCATTTTTAGGAAATCTAAATGACTTGCAACCGTCTGGCTTCGGATAAATTATTATAGTACCGAGGAGAACACCTCTATTACCTCTATTACCAAACCTATTTGTGTTCGCTACAAGTGATGTTTCTTCTTGCTTTGTTCTCTTGAAATCAACTGAATCCTCTTAGCAACCACGCATTATTTCTTGCATGGTGATATGTAATTTCATTTTCTACTCTTTACTTTTTTGCAATTATTACAGTTTCCATTATGTATATTTCAATATGGGACCCGCACTAGCCTTTGGCTATGGGACCATTCAGTTTGTGCGTACTTTGTACAAGATGTGTGCAATAAAGTACATTCATTCATTCATTAAAAAATCATATACTGAAACGTTGATCGATATAAGTGGACAATAAAAAATCGCCGGAGTTGCCCTTTAATGAGCGCGAGTTGCAGATAATCCGGCGCAGGCGTAGGCATCCACGACGGAAATTATCCTTTTGAAGTACCGAGGTTTCCCGAACCACCCGATCATGCAAGCCATCCGCGATGGAGTAGGTGCCATTAGTGAACGAAATTGAATTTCTCAAAGTAAATATCTGTCAGAAAAATTGGAAGCTACGACTTAGAGGGTCATGAAAGGAATATGGAGACGCCACGTTGTTATTTTCACTGCTTCAATATGCACTCGACAAGCCTATTCCGAAATATTTCGGCGAAATATTCAGTGCACATTTAATAACGCCCGTTTGAAATCGTAGCGTTCTTCCGGTCCCGAAACGACTATGCGACACCACAGGCCGGCATGGTACTGTTCGTTAATTGATTTGTGGGGTTTAACGTCCCAAAACCAGCTGTGATTATGAGAGACGCCGTAGTGGAGGTCTCCAGAAATTTCCACCACCTGGGGTTCTTTAACGTGCACTGACATCGCACAGTTACACGGGCCTCAACATTTCGCCTCCATCGAAATGCAGCCGCCGCGGCCGGGATTCGATCCCGCGACCTTCGGATCTGCATCCGAGTGCCATAACCACTATAGATCACCGTGGAGGGGCTCGTTGACGTTTCGGTGAGTTATTTTGAAGTGTAAAGGTATAGTGAACTCGCGTTTGCTCTAAAATGATCGATTTATTTGAGAGCTAGAAAGAAAATACTTAGAAACCGTGCGGTGCCGCCATTCGGAAGCAAGGCTGCAGCACGGTTTGTTTTCCCGTGGTCTCCGAGGGCGCGCCTGTCTCGGAGGTCTGGTGGCGACTAAGGTGACGTCAAAACTGCCGAATTGAGGGGAACGAGCGCAGTGAAATCGAAACCGTGTTTTTTATCGCTCTAAGTCAACCCACACGGTGCAATTGAAAAATGCGTATTGTTGATTGGGGGGTCAGGATCCCGAATGCGCACTCAGTACAAAATCTTCAGAAAACGTTCCACGACCACTTTAAATAAAACGTACACACGTGATAGCTCCGACTGTAATGTGAATGCATGAGAAAACATAATTCTATTAAGAGAAAAGTAAAAAAAAAATGCCAGCATTATATAGCAAAGGCGGTAATTTTAATGAATATTCTATGAGAAGGCGATGCGAATGGGGTCCATTGTCGCTATAACATTCGACTGATTAAGACGAAGCTTTCGCGTAGTCGAATTTTTTTGTGCTGTGGATTAAATACATTTAAGAGTATCTCCGTGCTTAATATTTCAAATACCTTGAAGATAAAATTTTAGCAATCCATCCGCAAGCGAGCATAAGAACGACCCGCTTGGTCTCTACACGCACAATTCCTACTTGAACTACATAAGCATGCTCTCAGGCTACATATAAAATCCAACTCGGTCAGGTTCGCATTCGTCCATACTTGAGATGTCTCGCGCTGCCTAACGTCCTTCCTGGTCGACACATAAACTTGTGCACGAAGGAAACAGGATCCTCGATACACGTAGACAAGTCTGCAGTTGCGAGACAAAACATATCGCGCGATTGTTTCATAAACAATGCTCTGAGAACGCGATTCGGGAGTCGACAGAGCGAATTCAGCAAGGGTTGATGTACTGGGACTCTTAGAAGAAAGGGTGCTCTACGATAGTTACGTCGACAGATTCTTTTTTTTCCTCGTTCATCTTATGCAATGAAATATTGTGCTACTACATGCTTCTTTATGATTCTAAGCAATATGTAACTTTCTTGTATATTATTGTTTTCAAACATCGTATATTTAGTTTCGTTCTGTAATTATTAACAAGGAGGTCCCGCTGCAGTTTTTTAACTGTGGGACCTCTTTCTGTATACTTCCTTCGGTTGCATTATACCGTGAGAAATTATTAATAAACTGATATGAAAGCTTTAGCGAAGCCGTATTTCTTGAGCTCACGAAGGAATCCAGCAGCGTTAGTAGATAAGCTTAAAGGTGAAGTGGATTAGAATGACAACTTGTATTTTGACACTATGACACTGTACTATGAAGAAAAATTTCGAGCGGCCCGCAACATGGTTACGCAGATTACCCGTAATCGTAAAAAACAGTATTATTCCGAGCTAATTACAAAAAACTCTGGAAATCCAAAGATAACGTGGAAAATCATAAACTCTGTTATAAAACCCATTCCTAATCAATACGTTATGGCTGATGCAGATATAATGGGAATATCAGCAGAAATGTTGGTATCGACTTTTAATCGTTACTTTTGTAGTATTGGTAAAGAAATTGCGAATTCCTGCCGTGAAGTGTTAGTCGATACGGTTCCGCATAGAGTTGTCAGTTCTTTTGGATACATCGACATAACTCCTGCGGAAATTGTAACTGTCGTTAAAGCTATGCCATGCAAACATAGTGCGGGGTGTGATGAGGTATCACCATTCATACTTAAAAACATCATAGACATTCTATGTGCTCCTTTGGCAAAAATTTTTAATCGCGCATTTCACACGTCAACTTACCCAGATTTGCTAAAAATCGCAAGGGTCGTTCCAATTCACAAAAATGGAGACCGTAGCCTTCCCGAAAACTACCGCCCCATATCTGTATTGAGTGCCATAAATATAGTGTTCGAAAAACTTATCTCGAAACGGCTACTAAGTTTTCTCGATCGAGAGTCTGTACTAACAAATAACCAACATGGCTTTCGGAGCAATCGATCAACTTCCACTGCAGTGCTATTTCTTTCAGATATGGTCAATTCCTACCTAAACAACAACATGATAGTGATTGGTGTCTTCATTGACGTTAGAAAAGCTTTCGACACCGTTCATCATGGTATATTACTTAACAAATTAGAACGGTATGGCATACGAGGGGGAAGTCTAGAGTTTTTTAGAAGCTACCTTACGAACCGACAACAAACGGTTCAATTTTGCAACACCAATTCAGTATTTTTACCCATTACATCGGGAGTACCGCAGGGATCGGCATTGGGACCTATTTTATTTTCTCTGTACCTGAATGACCTCCCTTTAATATTACATAACTTCACCCCAGTCATGTACGCTGATGACACTGCTCTCATTTGCGCACACGAGTCCATCGATGGAGCCTTAAGCATGGCAAACAAAGAATTGAAACAAATCTGTGATTGGTTTCAAGCCAATAAACTGGCTTTAAACGTTAGTAAAACTAAATATATGGCAATTCATTCCCCATACAAAGTTATTGCTTTGGACTCGTGTGTGCTTCAGGCTGAGAGCGAAACCATAGAAAGAGTAAGTAGCTTAACATACCTTGGAATTGTGTTGGATCATCATTCAGCTGGAAAATGCATATTGACTCTCTCTGATAAAAACTCGCGACAGTCTGCTATACGCTTTTCAAATGTCGCCAGTACTTCGATGCGGCCACTTTAAGAACAATATACTTTGCCCTATTTCACAGCCAACTCTCGTACTGTATTGAATCTTGGGGCCATACATACGATTCATACCTAAAGCCGCTTATAGTCCTGCAAAAACGTGCTATCCGATTTATATCAAACGCAAACTATATGGCTTCATCTAAACCATTCTTTCGACAGCACCAGGTGATGCCTCTACAACTAGTCATAAATTATAAAACAACACTAATGGTGTACAAGTCTCTCAGGCACGTAGGCAAGGGGGGGCCCAGGGGGGCCCGGGCCCCCCCCCCGAAATTTGTCAAGTCAGGCATCAATGCAGGGGTATATAGGCACAAGTACAAGTAGCGCCGTGCGCATTTAAACAAATGAGAAACAAACGATAGTCAAGGAACTCACTAAGAACAGCTACCCAAGAACCTTTATTCCGAAAGCACTTCAATTCCAAAAGCACGGCTATGCTTGCCGAGAATTCAGCGTCCTCCGGCTCCTGAATGAACACCACAACAGAAACACCACACTCTCCCATATGTCCGAGGCGTTAGCGAAACTATCACCCGTATTCTCAGAAAAGAAGGCATCCGATTGACTCACAAGCCCACAAGCACATGTTCTCTACATATTGCCGATGGCCATTCACCGAAAGAGAGAGCCCAAGCCACTGTATACAAATATGTGATGCGAGCTACATCGGCGAAACGAAAAACCTCAAAGAAACATTTCGACAGCACAAGAATGGCCTCTGCAATTTTGCAACAGATCGTAACCCGATAGCCAAACATTCCCAAGATAGCGACCACCGTATCAATCTTCGTGACACAACGGTCATACCAACTGAAACCAATTATCGGAAACAGTTACTGCTTTGTGATTGCGGAAAAAGGCAGAAAACTTCGCAACGCAGGACATTTTAATATATGTAAGACAAGCTTGTTGGAAGCGAAATTACCAGAACGAACAAAATGTTGCCATACGTATGGCTTCGAAACCAAAGAAAACGACGTTATCTGTCGATACTTCGCGCTACTTTTCTTCGTCGCATCAGCTATGTTTAGGAAGGTGGTTCTTTGGTTGTGTCGGGTTTTTTGGAGCAAAAGTGACCATGTCTATATTGCCCCAAACGAGGATTCTCATCTACGGTCAGGGCGCTCGGTAGTTGGGATTGCTTCAAGGAACAGTGCAAAGAATGACAGGACATACAGAAAAGGATAGCGTTGACTCCATCGGTTGAGGAAATGTCTTTCTTAATGAGAGGAGCGGTGTCTTTGTTGCTGCAGAGCAAGCAGGCGGTATAATGCGGGCATCATTTATACAGTCACGTAGTGGCGGCAACTTAGGGAACATTCAGGTGCTTTCTTTAACTGACAGCTGCGCGGCGTGGGAAAACGGATGTGTACAGCTTGGCTTTGCCGCAGACGCAGAGTTTTTCCACGAACGGACGGCGGAAGCTAACCGAAAGCTTGGAAAAGGGGGCTTTTGTATGGAAAGCGACGGATTCGACAACCCATTAACCCGTTAAATCCCCCTGGCACCTTTGCGAACCCCACCACCCTTTTTCCGCCGCCTGCGTCTCGTGGGGGCAGGCGCCCGCGCGGCGGAAGGAGTAAACAAGGTAAACAAACAGGGTAAACTGCGCTTGTAGTTCTGCGGCAGTGTACTACAGGCGAGCCACGTTCATACCATAGATAGATGACCTGAAAGCTTCCCTCCAAACGGCGCTTTGCAAACCATGCGAAAACACTGCAAAGTTTGCAATTTGTGTTGCCAAAGCACGCCTGCAAGGGCAAATTTGAATCTGTTCAGCCGCCCTTCGATTTTTACCTCAGTGATATGACAACAGCACATATCGTTACGCTAAAAGATGAATGGGAAATCTGGAAAACTAAATGGCAAGCATTGCAAGAGGAGGAACTTCCCCGCTCTGCGACAGACGCTTTAACTGAATGTGACAAAGCCCTCTCGCCGAACGTTCACACACTCAAGATATTGGCGACAATCCGAGTGAGTACAGCTGCTGCCGAACGCAGCTTCTCGACAATGAAAAGAGTAAAAACATATTTGAGAAACCGAACGGCTGAAGAGCGGCTTGGCCTGGCTCTTATGTCCATTCACCAGATGCAAGTCAGTGTCGACGAAATTATCACTGTGTTTATAGAGAAACCGCGACGCATGAAAATTGCAGCGTGAACCACTCTTTTCGGCCAGGCTGCTTGCTCGTTTTCTTTTCTTTTGCATTGGCTTTTGCTATATTGTAAAACCACTCGCAATGTCATTCTTTAATATTGCTTCCTAAAACGACTTTTAGCGTTCTGCATCTTTTGTGTCATGAAAGCATCCGTGTTTTGGCTCTTTATGGTTCAATAAAGTTGTTTTCGCGAATATGTCTGTTTTTTTTTTCTTTTATGAATTGCTGTCATAAAGTGGCTCACGTTTTTCTCGAAGGCCTGTAGTTGAGACAAAGCGTGAGAAATTCGGTAGAGAAAGCGTCCGACGAATATTTCTTTTTATTTCCTGAACATCCGTAAGTGAGCGCCTGATTCATTTGCATTGCTTTTTCTTTTTCTTTTTGTCGCCCTCGTTCCGTCACTGGCTCTGTATGGCCCTTCTTCGTCCAGATTACTTGGTTACAAAGTTTTCTTTCTCGTGCACATGCACTAGCTTTACTACAGAGTCAAAAAGCTTGCTTTCCATCTTGGATGAACTCGCTTCTTGGGCTGCATTCCACTCTGTTCTCTTTCTCGTCTAAACATTAAGCGCCTTCTATATTCCGGGGCAAGTTTTTTTTAAGCGTTGTATAATAATGACCATGCTGTTATTGATGCTTTTGTCGCCCCTTTATGTAATACCCTGAGAAGGGCCTTTAAGAGTGAATAAATTATGATGATGATGATGATGATGATGATGATGATGATGAAGCTTTTGGGCCCACCCCGAAAAAGAATCCTGGCTACGTGCCTGAAGTCTCTAACATGCGATGTCCCTCTTCACCGCTCCCTTTTCATGCCTTCACAATTGCAAACAAGAGGCCATCATTGCGGTAACTTCTTAAAACCCCTGGTTAAAAATGTATATGGCAAAAGGCGACTTTACAGTGTTGGAACGTCATTGTGGAATAACTTACCAGTGCAAGTGAAACAACATAATGCTTTCATATTGATGCTCAAACGTCATTACAAAGAGCTCTATTAGACTACTGATATGTTTAGTGACATGATGAAAAGTGACATGATGTTAAACTAATGTTTTGTATGCTGACCAGGAATGCTATTAACACATGTACAGAAATATTAGATGTATTATTATGTTCAGTATGTACACCAAAAACCTGTTCAAACTGTAGTGTATAAGTTGGATTTTTTTTTCTTTTCAATGTGTTCTGTATCTGTGTACAAGTCATATGATTTTCAAAATCTTCTCCATCTTAAGCTAAAATGTCGTTCATTGTATAACTCTATCTCCTGCCTGTAATTAATGTATGTTATAATTGCATGGATCCATACTAGCATTCTGCTAAGGATCCTGACGTTGTTAACATGTTTTTCTTTACTGTATTTTGTTTATTAATAATAAAGTTCAAAGTTCAAAGTTCAAAAACTCGATTGTCGTTGAATTCGACATTTCATGTTCAGTATTAAAGAATATGTAGAATGCCAAAATTTCAGTATTGAAATTCGCTCTGGCACTTCGGCACCTAATTACGTACCATTCGACGTGCCGAAGACGAGACGATTGAGCCTAGGAAGCGCGAGATAAGCCTGTTTCTATTTATTGACTGGTACAGTGATTGAGACGTTGCGCCTCTAGTTAGCGAGCCGGGCTACTCACTTATTTCTGTTATTAATATTGACGAATATGTCAGCCGCGGTTGTGTTGTATGTCGTGCTTACGTTGTTTCATTACTGTCTTCTCTTGCTGCCTTTAACAATGAATTAGCTATGTATTTCCAACTGTACGTTCTCATAATTATGCTTAGAAATTAAATTCCATGTTTTTGTTACCCTTATGACATCTGCTGCCACCGTTCTTGCCGACCCCAGCACGAATCCGTTTTGTTTGGTCGATGGTTGAGATGTGTGGCCAAAGGGAGATGAGCGAGATTCGTTGTGGTGTTTTGTAAGACGGAGAAAGGTGTGTTGTGATAGCCGTGAATTGTTGCGTAGGGCGTAGAACCGCGTCCCCCTTTGCTCGTAGCAGGGACATCTTGGGGGAAAGCGACCGAACGCCGTAGGCAGGTAACAAAAATGCGAAAATGTGTGAACCTGTAGAAAACGCGGCGTATTTAGGAATGTTTCGAAAATGCGTTTGTCCTATCCACAAGGTTTAGAGACGCCAGTTTACCATATACCACGCGTACATTTCAGGGAGAAAAATATGGTTGATTTGTAGCAGCAACATTTCGTAGTTTATGTGGTCGCAAATTTGCGATAATTAACGGTGCATGAAATTGGTACCTCCTTAATGTATTAAACAACCGAGGTTGAATTTTGTGTTTCGGTGCTCTGTGAGCATAAAATCTGAAGTGCTTAACGAAGTCATAAACACAAAATTACGGGCCCGTTCCTGACCTCATGTAACCAGTGCCATTGTAGAACCACCCAGCGGCCGTTGAAGAACACGCACCCTGGTGGGCAGGTTTCCTGCGAACGCCGCCTTGTCTGCCCCGTCAAAAGCACTTTGCGGAAAGTTCTGGGCTGCCTCGACTTTCGTTGATCTGTCGACCGTACACAAGCCGCGGAAGCCGAGGCCCTCATAAATTCTAGACGAGTAGGAGACGCTGGCCATTCTCACGGCCATCCCGGTAACCGAAATCGGATCGCAGCATAGTCCTCCCCTTCCAGTGCTTCGAAAGAAGCGAAAGCAGATGCTTCGCGTGTTACGTCAAGCCCGGCAACCTTCGGCACCTTCGAGACAAACCGAGGCGGCGAGGCTGAAGGTCGGAGACCTGATGTTAGTGCAGGAGAATAGCATAGGCCCGTTGTATTCGGGGAGGAGGTGTGATTAGTTATTGTCTCGCGTTTTCGCCGGCTAGAAGGCAAGGGCATTTTCCAGAGGCACGCGTACTGTCAGTGCACGTTGAGGAATCACAGGTGGTCAAAAGTTCCGGAGCCCTCCACTACGGCTTCTCCCTCTTAATATCTCTTTCAGTCCCTTTCCCCTAGCCCCCACGGACGCTTAGCCGTATGCCCGACATGGGCAGCATAAACTGGCGTCCTTTCCTTCAACCGGACCGCAATCAATCAAGGCAAGGTTCGCTGGCGTGCAGGAGGTGCTTGTGAGACGTTCGATTTAGCGATTGTGAGAGAGCTCAATCGTCGGAGCGGTGTGTTCTTCGCGTGCTGAGCTCTCTTTAGTTTTGTTTGGTTAACGCCGACGGTTACGAGTTCGTTTTGCTGTTTCGCTTCCTTCAACACACATAGTAGGGTGCGTCTGAAAAAAAAAACAAAAAAAACAAACAAACAAACAAAGGCGTGCGGTTGCGGAGGAGTGCGATTGTTAGAACGACGCGGTGAATAAAAAGGATGACGGTCGCTCTCGCGAGTGTTGCGGTGCAAGTGTATTCTGTTTGTCTTCTCTTTGTTACTGTAAATCATGCCACGACCGCTAGGTAGAACATGCACGGTGTGTTCTATGTAGCGGTAGTGATCATGCATTCACGTAGAGCTGCAGAAACCGAACACAACCGTGACTTCCTCAAGAACACGAGCATCAGCCGACGATAACAACAACAACAACAACAACAACAACAACAACAACAACAACAACTACTACTACTACTACTACTACTACTACTACTACTACTACTACTACTACTACTAATAATAATAATAATAATAATAATAATAATAATAATAATAATAATAATAACACGTTGGTAAAACCTAAGCGCTCACACTTGTCGTATAAAACATTTGTTTCTGATGAAAACTACAGACGAACGAAAAAAAAACCAAACAAAAGACCAAACTTATAAACAGTGGACGGTGTAAATCACTCCCGAATTAAAAAAAAGGAAAAAGGGAAAGCTGGAATCACGGAAGTTTAATCTTGATGCTCATTGTCTCCGTGCAGAATTCCACCGCACTGTTCGTTTTTTACTGTTTTGTGTCACTGTATGTTGCCTGTATACTTCGTTTTCATGTAGTTCGCACTGTAGTACTTATATTATGCAGTTTGTATATTTGTTCGCAGTACTGTGAAATCTCCCTCCCCACGACAACCCCGAAGGGCTCATAACATTCAAAATGTAGGTACATACATAAATGTATAAAAGTGTTCGGCGATTTTTTATTCTTACTGAACACTTACATTACTACATAGTCATGTAACATGATCATATAACTGTCATCGCTGTCGGGATTCGATACCACGACCTTCGGGTCGTCACTACGGAATCGGCTGCGGCTAGTGCATTTTTATGGAAGCGAAAGGCTAGTCAAAGCGGCTTTTTGTGCTAATTGGCTCATAGCAACAAAAGGTGTCATAGCGCGAGCAGACAAGGAAGAGAAAGACACAACAGGCACCAGGACCAACGACTTGAAAATGGTTGTCGTGCCCTATATATACGTAACGTGTCACATGCTTTGTAAGAAAATAAAATTGGCAGATCTCACGTGCAGTGGGAATCAAGGAAATGCGAAGCACGCATAAGGAACGTAAAATGGATTTGCATTGTTGTCTTGCTATACCGAGTTTGGTACATATGGAGTTAACGAAACGGCCACAAGAGCACCAAGACTGTGGCATGTAAACCATGCCGCTCATACACGCATGTCATGATTCTAACGTTATGGCCTGTCATTTACGTTCGTCATGCAGTCGTGTTGTGCCATAGCAATTTTGGTATACATCCCTTTAAGGAAACGAGTGGCATGTAGATCATGCCGCTAATGTCATGCATGTCACGATTTTCATGTTATGACCTGTCATTTATGATCGTCATGCAGTCATGTGGTGCCAAACCAATTTTCGTATAGGCTCCGTGCAGTCGAGTTTTCCATGTGCGACATCAGCGCCAGAATGCACTGCCTGGCGGAGATAAGAAGCAAAATTGGGCAGAGTGTGACAGGGAAATACGCGAACGCGATGCGCGTCTCCAACTCTATAGCAGCAGCGACCGCCCATCCCACCTTCTTTCGTTTTATTTCCTCTGAGACGCGCGCTCCAAACCTGCGGCAAACTGTTCCAAAGGGCGACGCCGCGAGCGTTCGTGTGGTTCGCAGCACGCCCGGAAAGCAGCGAAGGAACGCGCGCGTCGCTGTCGCCTCGGTTTCCACCGTGCGCGACTGAGCCGTCCGACGGGAGCTACGTAGCGCCCTGTGGTCAGTAGACGCAGCCCATACATCCCATTAACGAAACGGCAGTATAGCGCCAGGACCATGGCATGTAAATCATGCCGGTCATGACACGCGTGTCATGATTCTAACGTTATGACCTGTCATTTACGTTCGTCGTGCTGTCGTGTTGTGCCATAGCAATTTTGGTATACATCCCTTTAACGAAACGCTTGGCATGTAAATCATGTCGCCCATGACATGCATATCATTTTCATGTTGTGACCTGTCAGTCATGTTCGCTATGCAGTCATGTTGTGGCATATCAATTTTCGGATACATCCCATTAACGAAACGGCCAGGAGAGCACCAAGACCGTCGCATGTAAATCATGTCACTCATGACATCCATGTCATGATTTCCGTGTTATGACCTGTCATTTATGTTCGCCATGCAGTCATATTGTGGCGTGCCAATGTTTGTATACATCCCATTAACGAGACGACCAGGAGAGCACCAAGACTGTGACATGTAAATCATGCCGCTTATGACACGCATGTCATGATTTTCATGTTATGACCTGCCATTTATGTTCGTCAGGCAGTCATGTTGTGTCATACCAATTTTCGCATACATCACATTAGCGAAACGGCCAGGAGAGCACTAAGACCGTGGCATGTAAATCATGCCGCTCATGACATGCATATCATGATTTTCATGTTATGACCTGTCATTTATGTTCGTCATGTAGTCATGATGTGGCATACCAATTTTCGTAAACATCCGATTAACGAAACGGCCAGGAGAGCACAAAATCGTAGGCGGCTAGATAGATAGATAGATAGATAGATAGATAGATAGATAGATAGATAGATAGATAGATAGATAGATAGATAGATAGATAGATACGCTCAAACTCGCCGAAGTTCGCTAAGAAATGCTTCGCGTTTAAAAGTGGACGGTAAACGTGGACGTCGTATCCCCTGCTCCACGAAAACAGTTCAGCATTTGCAAAGGCACTAATCCATCAGCAAAGACACGCACAGTATGTAAAAAGAAGCATGAGTCTCCTTTTGTGACACGCGTAAATAATGCATAGTGTATCGCTTCCCATTTTCGGGCAGGAAAGTGTAGTATACATTGGAGAGTCTGGAAGATGCTCGAACGTTAGGTTATTAAAGCATGAGCAAAAAATTAAACCGATATAGGGATGGCCATGTATCTGTATATTGCAGTGGTTGCGGTCGCAAACCTGATTATTTCAAACACTGCGGTGGGATGCCCAAGAATGCTGATACATGTACGCAAGAAATTGTTGAAGCCACCGCGATAACGAATTCCGGCAATAGCTGAGTGAGCTGCCCTTTTGTGCCGCTGACTTCCTGTGAGTTGGGGTTTCTAGAACTTCTAGAACTCCAACCACACTCAAGAAAAGGAAAATGGCTTCGTAACACGGGTCTACAAACACTGTTGTTTCTGGCAATAAACATCCGCTGTTGTGTCTTTCTCGTCCTTGTCTGCATGCGCTATGACACCTTTTGTTGAAATGCCAGAGACCCGTGTACTGTGCGATGTCAGTGCACGTTAAGGAGCTATCCATTACGGCGTCTTTCATATCGTAGTTTTGGGACGCATAACCGGCGGAAATATTAATGCTTTCGTCGCCAAAAGTCTGACACGGGGACGGTATACAGCGTGCAGCACTGATCCAACGCGAAGCCACCATAGGAGCCGATAACGCGGTTTCGCTTATTGCTATCTAATTTCGCTTCGACAGCGCTCGTTTCTTTTCTTTTTGCCTACGTCACCGCTCACACGCGATCGACCATCGTCTATTTATTTATTATTATTATTATTTTTTTTTTTTGAGCTGTAATGGTCTCTGGATGCAAGTAGTACTGTCATCGAGAACACACCTGCGCGTGCTCCACCCGAAGTGACAGCTCGTTCGACACGAATGAAACCGCAGGACATCAAGCTCAGAGCGTTCGCGGGTTGCACTATGTTGCGCAACCGGCCGCTCTTTACCCCTCGGCTGCCGTTGTAGGCCGCAGGCGGCGCGCGCTTCACAACGCCCGTGCAACTTCCGTCGCTTGCGACGCTTCTCTTTCTTTCCTCCACATAACTCTCTCTCTCTCTCGCGTTTTCACTCGTTCTCTTTCTCAGTCTCGGCGCGCGTGACGGCAGTGGTTAGAAGCGGGGGCCGGAGGCGCCGGCGAGTTTAAAATAGCATCGATAACAGCTCGTGCAGACTTCGATGAAGTGACGTTTGTGTTCGGTAACCCGTTTGGCTATCCACAATATCCGTGGCTTTTCCGTCATCAACCTTCCAGCGTTCGAAATTCATCAGCGGTGAGTAGACCTGTCACCTGTTTACTTTTGCGCCTGTCGAGTGTGTGTGTTTACTTAAAGGTCGGTTTACTTTATCCTCGCCTTTTTTTTTTTTCTTTTTTCACTCTCAGCGTAGACATTGTTTTGTAAGCCGGGCGTACTGTGATGTTCAGACTTCGCGGTGCGCCTATCTTGTCTGGATTTAGCGAACTGTATATAGTACAAGTGAAACCTCATTTTGTTGCGGCGCCGGCCGCTTTGTGTTACGTATTGCTACTTGTTGCCAGTGGACATTACATAGCTGAGCTTTGACTTCGTTAGCATGACTTTTTTTTGTGTGTGTGGTTTAAAATGAAGCCTTTCCAAAACGTCCGCAAATGGTGCCGACGACCTCCTGTGTTTGTGTACTACGGTGCCGTGATCTTTATTTGTTTAAGCTGTCTTATGATTATTTCGGTAAACCATTAGAAAAGTGGAGTTGTTACTTAATTCGCGCCGTTATATACAGATTCTGAGTATCCGGTCTCTGATACCGAGAACCGGACAGTTGCGAGTAAATTTAATATGCGGGCTACCTTGCCTCGAAGACTTGTATTGCAGTCAACGATACGGCTACCGCGCGGACGAGTTAACCACGCCCTTCTTTCTTTCTATTTTTTTAAATTTGAGGGCAGATATATTTTAATAATAATTGGTGGAATTTCACGGCCCAGGAATAGGATATGATTATAAGGGACGCCGCAGTGGACGTCTCGTCGAAATTTTACAACCTGAAGTTCTGTAACTTGCACTGACGCATGTATATACACTTGGCTTCATAACATTTCGCCCGTATCGAACCACCGCGACTGGGATCGAGCCTCGCATTTCGCGTCACCACTGCAGGGATGTACCGCCTACGACGAGGTTCCTTTCTTTTTTTGTCATTGTTCAGGATCTCGTTAGCTGTCCAGCCGTTCGCGGCGGGTGTGCAGGTGGCTCACTGTTTGGCTGCTCATAGTTTGTGCTGTACGGTGACCTACGTTGCGTACTGTGTTGTAAGCATTGCGCGGTCTGTGCAGCTTATATGCATTTTTAACGTGATGACAATGCGCGGCGTTGACCTGAGGGAACTATCACTGCTACAGCCTTCTCACAGGAAGTATACTCGTGCATTCGCTCGTTCGTCGACGTTTCCGTTTTTACGCAACCGCTTTGAAAGCGCCGTTGCATCCGCAGAAAATTTCGTGTTGTAACCCGACAGAAGTGGAATGGTGGTTTGGTTAACCAACTGCGCGCCCTAGCAGGAAACAAAAAAAAAAAAAGAAAAAGAACACAGCAGTTGGAAATGTTGGTCGGTGAACGGTTGTCTTGAGGCGTTTCTCGTTCTCCGCGGTTTGACACGCGGTTATCTACGGAATAAACTGTACGCGGCCAAATATATTGGCCGCAGCAGCACGTTATTGCACAGCGCAACTTCCGAAAACCTGCGCAGCGCGGCTTCTGTTTTGCTCCACCGCCGTATCTCATGAGCGGGCATTACGCGCACGACATCTCAATTTGGACGAAGACGTTAAATCCTGTCGTAACGCTTGGCTGACTGCCAAAAAATTAGGCATACGCAGTGTCCGCGCTGATTGAGTCGCGTAATGTCGATCCCCACAGGGTTCTCCCGGTTATTTGTTCGTTTAATGACGGGGTGTTCCTAAACCGCCGTTAGCTACACTTTGTAAAGAAAACTGACGCCCGATCTTCTCTCTCCTGATGGAAATAAGCAGCTACAAAAGCAGAAACCACGCAAAACGTGAATTAAAGGAGAAGACGGTAAAGAACGAAGCAAGGAAAAGTAAAATAAGACGATGCGGGAGCCGCTACTGCAGATGCGCAACGCTTGGTCTTCGTTCGTTCAATCTGTTGAATGCCTACACGCAAACGTAGCAGATCGGGAAGAATTCACGGGAGAGGCAGGCCGGGCAGGCAGCTGCGACCGCCGTACGGTACCGCCTTGGCACCGGTAGGCTTCCCGACCGTACGGCGCCCTCGCTGGCGCCTGGGGTGCCGGCGCCGGGTTGTTGGGATGGCGCCGTGCGCGTTTGGGGAAAGGGTGGTTTCGTTGCGCGCTGTCTGTTCAAACTACGTGACGGACTCGCGTAGGAGCGGGTGCTTTGATGTACTCGCTCGCCTCCGCGTTCTCTCCTCTGGGAGAGTGCGGGGGGAACTTGAAGTTGTTTGATGACATGCTCAGCCAGAACAGCGCTCATGAAGCGTACTCGGGAGTTGAGTGAAGGCCGGCAGCGTCGGCTTGAGGACGAGTTATACTAAAAGTCCGATGACGAAGCGATCAGAAGCAGAGTGTCGGAACGGAACGAAAAACGAAAACGAAAAACGAAAAAAACTATATTTTTGACCGGAACGAAAACGTAACCGGAACGTTATTTATTATTTCGTTCCGGAGCAAAAACAAAATATTTTTTATCGTTTTTCGGTTCACGGGAAGACTTTACGATCCGGAACAACCGAGGACATGCAACGTGAGCAATGATGCCTAACTCAGGGTTCAACGTCAGCATGCATCTCGGGCAGGTATTTCAAAGGAAAGATACGTTGAAATAATGCAGGAAACGAAAAAAGTGGCAACCATAGCTGTTTGTATTAAATTCAAGCGGAGTTTCGCGAGCCTCTCACACAGGCCGTCGTGGAGAGGGCGTTGTCGTCGCTTATGTGTTGAAATTTTGAGACGAACGCAAAGAGCGGCAGCCGGAGCTGTACATCTTAGCGCAAGTGGCCCTTGGTGTGCCAGCCGCACAAGTCAGCGTTGAGAGGGCATTTTCGGCACTCAATTTCGGTTTGTCAAAGCAGCGGTCTCGCTTATCGGCGAGTACACTTGCTGACCTGCTGCTTCTGAAATCGTGTGCCCCCCTTGACGAAAATTCGGGATTCAAACTTGAGGAAAAATGAATACCAAGTTTATGTTGTGTCCTTGCTTCGAAACTTTTTGCGACTTCCCCCATTGTCACACCGTGGCTTTGGGACATAAAACCCCAACAATTATTATTACATTTTTATGTATTAGTTCAGTATCTTTTGCTGTTTTTAAAAGGTACTTTTAATATTAAGTATTTTGTTCGTTCTTATTATCGAAAAAAAAAAAACGTTATGAACCGTTACGGAACGTTTATTTTTCGTTCCGGAACGAAAACGGAACGGAAATTTTTTCTGCGGAACGAAACGAAAACCGGAACGAAAAACATTTCGTTCCGACACCCTGATCAGAAGTGATGACCCAGTGTCAGAGTCAATCTACGATGAACTTAGGAGCATATATGTGAAACAGCAATGAATTACGTTGAAATTCATTAAAGTGAATCGAAGGTGACCTCTTTTGAGGTAAATGAACACTTATCCAGTGTACTGTTCAAATTCGATGAAAGGTGAATTAAGAGGAATTCAGGTGAGGCCTGTGTCCCTTGAGAGCGTGTGCTTTCGCCTGTGCTCTCCTTAGCGTTAGCGAGAGGGACTGCAATACTTTTAAACGTTACGTGAGAAGAAGAGTTATACTGAGGGACTTTTCTGAGTATTCGCCATTTAGAATATTCTTTACAGTTGAACACAATATTCATGTATCTTGCTTCATCTGTGCAGCTTGTTATATGGCAAGGAATTCAGTCCATTTGTGTGTGCTCTCTGTATTTATTCCCCTGTTGTAATGACCCATCGTTGGGATGGCAGTATCAATGGAGAAATAAATATCTAAAGGGCATCAGCCGGTGAGCGGCAGGTGTGTACTGTGCAGGCTTTATTACGGCGCTGTACGAGGCGTCCTATACGTGCGCGTTGAGGTGGTGGACTCCCTCTCCGCGGGCCGAATCAGTCTCGTGACACGTGACGTGAATCGGATCGCCTCCGCAGCTTGCATTTGAGACCGCGGACGGATCAGCTTGCCCCGTGGACGGCGAGGCCCGAACGCGTCGGGGCTCCGTCGTGCCGTGCGGAGGTCAGGGAGGCTTTCGTACTCTGCGCTGAGTTGTGCCAGATGATGTGAACGCGAACGCCCGAGAGTATACCGCTTCATTTCTTCAAGAGGCGTGTACGGTGTAAGTACTTCTCTCGCGCGGTGCGCTGTTTTCACTCCCTGCCATCGCAGCTGTGTTTGTTTACGTTTGTGCTTTCTGTTCCAGCGTTGCTTTTGCAGCCTTCGGGCAGGTTCATGCTGCCTCTGGAGCCCAGAAGGCGCAAGAAAAAAAAAAAAAAAAGAGCAGCATGCACTATTGTGGTGCAAGGCGGGCCTAAGAGTGGAGCTTGTGGCCGACTTAACTTCTTGCCGCTCCTAGGAGCTAAGCTAAGTCACGTGATTACTCACGTGACTATCTGTTAGGTGGTTTTGTCGGGAACGTGTCATGTGATTTGTGACGTGATGTTTCATGATTTGGGTGACGTGTGTGTACTTTCAAATCGACTTGGCGGGCAAAGTCCGGTTGTGACCATCTTCTGTATACTCCTTTCCCTCCACACGTCATTCCTCCTCACTTTCGCCTCCCTTTCCCAACCCTTGCTGTGCTGTGCTGTGTATGCCTATGCTGTGCTTCACCCTCTCCCCGCCTCCTCACCCTAAACCCCCCACCATCCCTTGTTATACTCTACAACGCTACGCTATGCTTTGTTCTGCCCTCGTCCTGAACCTCACTTCCATTTCCCGCCCCCTTACTATATACTATGCAAATCTATGCTATTCTATGAAATGCTTCCGCTTTTTGTGTAGTGAGGTGAGGGCATGAGCGCGAACGAATGAAGCGCGCGCAAATGGAAATGGAATTTGTTTATTTCCCCCACAAACGGTATATAATAACACATTGCAACTCGGTACACTTGTGACGACAGAAAAATGTGCTAGTTTTGATGAGGATATGCAGTGTAAACGCAGCAATATCTGCCACTTGACTAGCCCCGTCACCCCCATAGCAAAAACGCAGCAAAACGTCCATACAGAAGCAGCCGTTAACAAAAGTTTCGTCACTGCAAAAAATTTAGAAACGCTCAAGACGTAACATTCACATCAGAAAAAAAAAGAAGATATTCAGATACCGTATTTCGAATTGAAGTTTTAGGCATTACGCATACGCTTTCATCAGCTCGTTTGAATTTGTTTAACATCTTGGGTAGGCAGTATTGTAGTACCCTGTAGTCCGTAGTTTGTGCGCGGCCGTGGAGTGTGCCAGTGGACGGCGTGTTTCTGTGCACGTGTTAAAGAATTTAGGGTTAAGTTTGCTAACGCGTGCATGTGGCAGCTATTTCGAATTAGTTCTCATTTAAGTGTTGTTGAGAGACAGTATTCGTACAAAATTTTGACTCTTATTATCTTAAATCTTGCAAATGATTCGAACGTATGCGCATTGTGTGGCATGCCTGCAGCGCATGCAGTCGGTTTCGTAGTGAAGGCAGACTTGTTTTTTGATGGTAATGGTCCCTTTTTTTTCCCCTCTTCACGAATAACGACGGACGGACGGCTTAAAGAACTCTGATCATAAACAAAAAATAAACAGAAGGTGTAGTTTTCAGACAAATACCAGAATTTTCGTGCTCCTCGCCAAAGATTCCCGGTAGACCAAACTGCGATAGGGTCTCCTGCTAGCGGTCCGCCGACTCCGGTCGCGATTTGGTCCGTCTTGTGAAGCGACCCGTACGAGTGGTGCCTGCGTTTGTGAGAGAACGACAGGTTACTCCAATTGCTCGGATGGCGGTCATCATCCCTACACGTTGTTGTGGCCGATCAAGAGCACCAGAGGTCGACATGCACCGCGCTCCTGACGTGCAATAAGCATTTTAATCACCACACGATTAAGCATTCAACGGTTAGCGCGAAACCCCTCCGTCAGTGTCGTCTATCGTTAAACTGAAGCATTTCTTATTCGGACCCAGTTAACGTTTCGCGCAACGAGATCAGAACGCCTTGGCTGGAACATACTTTACGATTCCTTCGAGTCCTCTATGCTAACATCGCAGGAACGCTAGCTGTGTTGGAGCGGGAATCGAACCCAGACCGTCTCCGAGGCACGCAGATGTTCTATCAAAGAGCCAGGCCAACGGTGGACGCCTCTTCGAAAAAGAAAGAAAAAAAAAAGAAAACCCTACAGGTAGCGAATAGCAATACATATACATGTATACTATGGCACAGCAAGGAGGTGGGAAAGGAAAGTGAAGGAGAGGATGGTGAAAGGAGGAGGAGAAGGCCACTAGCTCCGCTGTGACGTAGCTTTGCGCCGCTAGTGCGAGGTGCCCACAATCTTTCGTCGGTAATATAACGGAAGTGGACATGCGCTATTTTGGTGAAAAGTAATTGGGAAGTAATGGGTCGTTTTCCTGAAACTGGTCGCCTGAAGCAATTTATGAGATTAATAGATTACCAGCCCAGAGAACTAGCTCATTACATTACTAATTACTCAAAAATGTAGCTCATTTACTGTTATTTTATTGCAGTAGTTGCATTAGTGCCAGGTATGACGATTTATTCAGTGCTCTGGGATATGGTAGCTCCCATGCCACCCGCGCTAGGCCTCCTGTTTTCCTTTTTAACATTTTTCAACTTTCAAGTTTTCTTTACGAGAACCTGTATGGTGTTGACTTCGTACCTTGGCGGTCAGTTAAAATGGCTGATAATTTCTACTTACACCTGACGGGTCGGTTTGGTGTCTGTTGTGAGGTGACGAATGTAGATGCCTCGGCCTACCGATTCACGGCCTACCGATTCATTCGCTGTAAATAAAGGGTTCTTCACCAGCAACGCTGCTGCAGTATTGTCTTTTTTTTTTAAAGACGATAGTCTTTCTTGGGATACTTGAACGCAGAAATTGTGCTCAGTCTTTCTGTTTGTGTGTCTGTCACACGATTCAGCCACCCGGCCAAAAGTTTAAGCACTTGCATAACGCCCAGCCATCTTGAACTTGTAGCTGCCCGTTCATACTTGTGAACATTGTCGATCAAAAAGCAAATATTACAGATATATGAGGTGGTGTGTTACTTTACTAGAAAATACATAGATACGTAATTCTAAAGACCCTAGTGTTTGTTAGGCTGCGCTAAAAATGCGACGCTATGCACGAAAAAGGCCTCTGCCGACGATTTGGTGCTGCCACCAGTTGCCCAGGGATTCTGCACAAGCTCAAGTTTTTAAACGGCGCTGCCAAATGGCGTTCATATCTCACGCAGTGTAATATGACAGGCAGAAGGCTATCGTCTTTCGACGACATTTGCAGCAAGGTACGCAGGTACGCGGCCGATTTCTTTTTTTTTTTTTGCTTTATTAGTCGATGTACTCGGGAGCGAAGTTCAGTGTCAGAGCAGTGCAGAGTCAAGGTATGAAAACAAAGCCGATAAAGAGGCACAAATATAGCAGTTCGTGCAAGCTGGCGCGATAACGAGTCGCAGCATGAGCACTATCAGAGCGAACTATTCCACGGAGATATGCGACTCTGGAAACAAGTGTGTGCGAAATCATTTAATTGTCGCCCTAATAGCAGACTCTCTGTGAAGCAATCAAACAGTTGAGGACAATAGAATGCAGTGTTTCCGGTGTATATTAAGAGAAGTCTAGGTTTGGGATAGCGCTGCCGCATATATATGTAGCAATCCATGTGATAATACCGCCTGTGCCCAGTCTAGGACCGGATTCATTAACACTATTGTCTGTCGGTTATCTACGCATCGCTGATGCACGAGGCAGATTAGATACCCGCCGAGTTATTGAATTTTTCTTTATCATTGCGCAATGATGGTATAGGTAGCCGTATAGACTATACCATCGCATATGAAATTGGTAACAATGAAATGGACGATTTTCCTGACAGTTCCAGCTACGGCAACAGGGGAGGCAAATCATCAAGATTTGTTCAACATGATCAGTCTTAACATATATATCCATGACAGCTTCTTGAGTTGCTTTTCACTGACAGGTGTTCATCCTCTAGCTTATTTTGTTTCTCTCGGCTGGCTGGCAAATGCTATCGTTCTCATGTGCAGCCCTTGTCTTCTACACTACGGAGTTTCCGTACTGTTTCTGTGCATTAGTTTAGCTTAACGTCATTGACATTGATTGCAAACATGGAATTCGTTTATTGTGTACCTCGTATTCGTAAAAACCACCAATAATTATTTTTTTTACTGTTCCGATAGTTCTTGAGAAATTTTATCGGGAGTTACTGCTCGTTAAACTTTTCCTTACTCATTGTAATATGACCAGTCGTTTCTTTGTATTTTTGGACCACTTGTAGACCGATATCCTAGGATTGGATCGTGGGTAACATGAATTCTTGTTTTTCGCTAGAGTGTGCTGCAAGCACCTGAGTGGTAAGAGCTTAGGCGCTCCTAAGTGACGCCCCTGCTGTCAAGAGAATAGATGGATGGCACTATGATCGAGGTATGCTTAAACCTTTCAGGCACGAATTGATTCGGTTTAATGTAACAACTGATGCTTAGAATTTGAGTGCGCATGCTCATGGTAGTTAAAAACGAAAGAAAAAAAGAAATTGTGTACATTGCAGTCGGAAATTATTAACCAACGAATTAGTTTCATAATTTAGACTAATTCTACACATAGCACCTGCTGTAGTCCCAAACGGCATCTTTGTGTCTCCGTTCACGGCGAAATTACTTATTCAAACGGTACCCCCTTATATTTTGGAAAGGTCGTGCGTTCGCGTACAACCGGCTATGTGTTCCACAGTAACTCATAACGTGTGGCTCTAACGTGTGATTGATTCCTGCCCGCTTATCCAGTGCGATGCAGCTGAAGCGCGTGTCATGTTTCTGATGTCACGACCAGTACGTATCATCCGTGTTGGTCGTACATTCGTATGCCCTTACCTCTCAGTCTTGGTATATACGAAGTCAACGGGCCGCGAGTTCTTCATTCTTTGCCGAACCACTTGACAAAGCATTTCGCAAGGTTCTTTTGTTTGTTTGTTTGTTTGTTTGTGGGCCCATGAAGACGCGATGGGGGGGGACATCAGTGGAAAACCCTCTGTAGGGACCCCAAAGTAAAGTGGGCGTGTTTCAGGGGCGTAAGTGTACGCGGTATACAATCCTGGGCCTAGAAATGTTCACAGCGGTGCGAAACTGTCAATAATGTACTCTTGCTGCAACGGACAACGCAACACCTTGTAGTCACGTACGCCCTCCTCTCGCGATGTACTGCAGTTGTAAACAGAGAGCGACATAACGGTCCCTCTCCCCTCGAGGTTGTCTTCTCGGTGGCCGCCGCGTTGGTGCAACGCTGTGAAGGCTACGCAAGTAGTGCGTAAAGAAAAAAAAAGAGAGAGGTGTATCGCTCCGACAAACAAACCACAAACATAAAATACATTCTGCTCTCTTCACGTTTTTTCGTGCACTTTTCCAGATAACGGAATACGAACTAGCCCAACAGCATACTATTTGCATATTTCAAATGTTTCCCCACCAATACGAGCGAGTTTTGTCAAATTGATGAGAAATATACGTGATTTCAGGCTTCCGGCGAGGTATTTATCGTTTCTTGTTCACCGCAAGCAGCGCACTACTTTTTTGTCGCGGAAGTACACAGCGCAAGCAAGAGTACTACCTTTGACAGCGTTGCACCTGGCGTATAAAACCGAGTACAGCGCGCGCTCTGGCTAGCCCGCCTCGGGACAACGAAGCTACACTTTGTTAGCTGAAGCGAACTCTTGTGACTTGCCGATCGCTTCACATGTCGTGTGCACCGCTGTGGACGCTAAACGGCTCCCATGTCTAATCTTGCATTTGTAAATTTAACTAAGGATTTCGACGTGGTTCTACACACACAAAAAAAGAAACAATCTGCCCCCGATTATCTCACTGAAAATCATCACTCATTCTGAATCATTGAGAGTTTCAGATTATAAAACACTATAACGAATAACCCGGGTTAATTTTTATGAAACATTTGGTGTTTCCTCACAGTTTCATTGCAAGTAGCTAGGTCAGCCCACTTTTCTTTTGTGCCTCCATGGGCTATCGCATGTGTCATTTTTATGTTAAAGGTTGTACATTTGATTCCATTGCATGGTTATGGACCGGATAAATAGCTCGGAAACGTTTAGCTTTCTTGAAGACCTCTCTTTGTAGACAGACTCTCTGAAACTATGTGGAATGCTTTATTGAGATCCTCTTAACCAATTTCTTTTACATTCACTACGGCAGTGGCTTCTTCCTCGTCCAAATGGTTTGCGTACGTCGGTAGCTTCATTCGTTTTTAATTCGTTATAGCACCCAGTGTAAGGTTGGCACACGCTACTTCACACTCACCGTTCCGAGCCACGTCTGTGCAGAAGCTATGATCTTTTTGTGGTTCGCATACTTATGTCCTACCCATTTCCATGGAAGAATAAATGAGCAGTCGTTTTGTTGAGCCTCTTGCGTGACCCCAGGTTCGCGCAATCTGTCTGAGATGTATGTTTGGACACCGGACGCTTTTGCAGTGTTTTCCGTACAGAGCCCACGCGGCGGTAACATAGCAGTCTTGGTCGTTACGGTGATGGCAAACAGAACGCCTAGCTTCCTTCCAACGATTGCTAGAAGACCAGAGGTACTGTCCTCTCATCGCGCCTTACGCATTCGAACCATGCGTCGCCGTGCTTCGACCCCCACCACTCGCTTCTGGGAAGCGATGGCCAGGTCAAGTGACTGCCTAGGGGCCGTGAGAGCGTCGTCGAAGCGGAGCAAAGGGAGTCTACCTCTAGCAGCAGACGAGACAAGTTGCTTGGAAAGATAGGCCTGCATCTCCAAATGGGCCTGGTCGCCCTGAAGTTTGGGCGCTGTTGTGAAATGAAGAAAATTGCATAACTTTCACCGAACACGCCCAGTCCCATATATTGATTGATTGATTTGTGGGTTTTAACGTGCCAAACCCAGCTCTGATTATGAGAGACGCCGTAGTGGAGGTCTCCCGAAATTTCGACCACCTGGGGTTCTTTAACGTGCACTGACATCGCACAGCACACGGGCCTCAACATTTCGCCTCCATCGAAATGCAGCCGCCGCGGCCGGCATTCGATCCCGCGACCCTAGGATCAGCAGCCGAGTACCATAGCCACCCATATATCCCACTTCTTCCTTTCCGCACACTCACCTGCCAAAATTAAAGCTGTGCGAATATCGAAACCTTCGGATACCAACACCCTGCTTCGAATGGCGAATAGAATATCGAAGCACAAGTTCGCCTTCTCTAATGATATTTTGTTTAACACGTAATTACGTTGAGGAGATACATGAATCAACTATCGACGCACATCGAAACTAGAAAAGGAGCTCAAGGGAAGATGGAGACTTGAATCGATTAACAGATCGCTGAAAACGATTCAGAACAGGGAATGTCTCAGGAGCCAACGCTTCGACAAGTGGACTTCTCTTTGTCAGGACGGCGGCTCCTACGAGGTCGCCGGAGTCGCCATCCTGACGAAGACAAGTCCACTTGTCGAAACGTTGGCTCCTGCGACATTCCCTGTTCTGAATCGTGTTTAGCGATCTGTGCACCTATCGACGCACACTATTAGGGCTGTCATTAACACAATACCTACGGTACGTTGTCAGATCGTAAACGTACGGATAAGATACCATAGAGTAAAACAAGTATGGTAACAATTGGTAAAGTCTCATGAAGGTATATTTGGTCCACATGGTCTGGCCGCTACAATGCATGCCGAAGAGATCTTGTACATGGGCGCTGCGGCGATTGACAGGCCAGAATAGTCTGTTTGCCTGTTAATGGGGAACTCCGGCAGTTTTTTTTTTTTTCACCATATTCTGATATAGCTGTTTTCCAATGGCACTGATAGTTCTGGAGCAGGCAGGGCAGCTCAGTTTGCTTGCAAACCCACCAATAATTTTAAATAACCGAACTAACGATGTGTTCAGCGAAAGCGATACGGCCGGTAGAGCGTGTGCAATGACGTCACATCCTCCCCACCGTCAGAATTATGGAGCTGGTGCCGTAAAAACGAAAGCGCCGACGTTATCTGACGATATATTGAGTTATGCCAGTTTCTCTGAACTTTACAGCGGAGATTTCAGCACCGAAACATCGCCGTTTCGCTCTTAATTGACAGCCCGCCTGCTCGGGAAAGCAGCGTTCAAGGTAATGACGTCATGAACACAGGGTGGCCCGCATGGAAATCCGCTAAAAACTTTTAACATTGATTTTCAGTAAAACTATATTGCTTGCAGCGGCATGGCTTGGCGTATATTATTATAATAGCGAGAACATACCTTGAAAATTTCATTGAGATTCGTGGACACAAAAAATCGCCGGTGTCGCCCTTCAAAAACGAGCTGTACACAAGCAGGCTTACAGGAGCGCCGAAAACGTATTTCAAAATGCTTATCGTGGTAGCGCATCTTGGCGGCAAGAAATCGCACATTTAGTCTTCCCCATTTAATTCGTCTGAATATTCGAATCATCTCGAATTTGCGAAAATTTACAGTACCAAATTTTCAATCGATTACAAATATTGAAAATGTAATATCAGACGAATATTCGAAACGTTCGAATATTTCGCACACCCCTAGTCAAAATACGCGGGAGCTGTTAAGGATAATAAATAGCTTTTTTTAATTCTTTCATTGGTAAGGTAGACTGGTGAAATATTGTAAACCATGCTTGGTGCTACTTTAGAGACTGAAAATATTGATGGACTTTGCCGGCATTGCACTCTGGATAATGTCGAGTCTTGTTAGCTTCCCAATGTTCTTTTTATTTCCTTACACAACCTCTGCCGGCGGAAACCATGTGGGTGGTCCATATCTTGTTCCTTCTGTAGTTCCGATGCATAATTTTCTTTGACTACGCGTCGTATCCCACTCTACGCTCGTAAACTACGCTAGTCCAGGTGGTAATATTTAATACATCGTTTTGCTGACTTAAGGTATGAGATGCAGAAGAATGGTTTGTGAAATACAGCTGCCAATGTCTTGGTATGTCGAACTGTTTTGATTTATGGTTGCCTGTGTTGATAGTTACTGTATTGATTTATTCCCGGAACTTCTGAGTGTTTCCTCTTCCTGTCTCCTTCTCACGCCTTCGTCTTTCTCTCACGCTTTCAAGCTTTCCTGTCTTCTACTCACTTCCTTTTACTTCCGATTTTCTGGGTGGCAAGGGTTAACCTTGTGTGGGTAGCCAACCTTGACTGCACCATATTTGGTTATAGTGACAATGTACAGTTGGCATGGCAGGGCTTGCTTTTAACACAACCTCTGCCGTGTCCCGTTGTTGGGCTCGGTGGTGGGCGACTGGCATTGTTGCCGAAATTCCTACTTATTTCATGGGATCCCCTAACCCTTTCGCAGCTGATCGCCCTCCTAAACGGTGGCGCACCGAAGCAGCCTTTTCAATGTTTCCGAAGAAATTGACACCTACCGGAAATTCCATGTCCTACATTGCGAGAACTCTGAAAAGAAAGCGCGAAACCTATCCCTATTCTTAGTATCTAAGTGCCTAACGGAGACTATTGGCAGTGGCTACAAAGCCACGAAAATGTCAAGTGGTGATCTGCTCATCGAAGTGAAAAACAAGTCTCAGTATGAGAAACTAATCAACCTTGTTACTATTGGGGACAAGCCAGTATCCATTACTGCGCATCGAACTATGAACACAGTCAAAGGCGTCGTGTCATATGATGATTTGATGGATTTGACCGATGAAGAACTCTTATCTGGATGGAAAGACGAAAATGTCATTCAGGTGCAACGTATGAAAATCAGGCGCGACAACAAAGAATTATCTACTAGGCACATAATACTAACTTTTGCCACAAGCACACTCCCAGATGCAGTACAAACAGGCTATCTAAAGCTGCATGTAAGACCTTACATTCCAAACCCTCGGCGGTGTTTTCAGTGTCAGAGGTTCGGTCATGCGTCGCAAACCTGCCAAGGGCGCCTTACCTGTGCAAAGTGTGCTTCAAATGACCACTCCACTGATGACCGCAACGCTGAGACCCACTGCGCCAACTGCGACGGTGACCACCCTGCGTATTCGAGACCTTGAGCAGCCTGGAAAAAAGAGAAAGAAATAATCACCATAAAGGGTCAGGGAAAATATCAGTTTTAGAGAAGCTCGTTAGCGAGTATCACATTTTTTAGATAGACCATCTTTTGCCGAAGTGGTGCATCGGGGGGCAACATCACAACGGCCCGTGGCAGTCGCCCGAGCAACGCACAGCGTGCCGAAGCGATTGCCATCCGCCCCCATGGTGGGAGCAGCCCAGGCTGCCCCACCGTCTCTGAAATCGACCAAACCGGTGTTCTCCACTAGCTCTCGTGGCAACCAGGCCACGTCGGAAGCTACGGAGGGTTCACCCGCCGTCGCACCTGTGTGGTCAAAGGCTTCGCCTCCTGAGGCGAAACCCCAACGACGTACACAACGCTCACTGGAGCGAGTTTCCATTGCATCAGAAGAAGCTATGGACACATCTCAATGTCAAGAGGCGCAGGATGCGCCTAAGGGGCGGCGAGGCTCTCTCGACCGCCCCCAAAAGGCAAAACACCTATTACAGGGTCAGAAAAGGCTCTGTAATTTAAGGAAACACTTTATCCCTTGTACACATAGCACCGCTTTACATTAAATATGGACACACAAATTATTCAGTGGAATATAAGAGGCCTTCTTCGAAACCTCGACGATGTCCGGGAACTTCTCCACGAACATAGTCCAAAAGTGCTGTGTGTGCAAGAAACACACTTAAACTCCGAGCACACAAATTTTATCCGTCAACATCTTACCTTTACAAAGCATCGCGAAGATGCTATCGCATCGTCTGGCCGCGTAGCCATTATAACGGACAAAAGTGTGTCTTGCCGACATCTTCAACTCAAAACTGCCCTCGAGGCAGTGGCCGTTAGAGCCGTAATATTGGGTAGATTAATAACCATCTGCTCCCTTTATATTCCCCCGCATTATCCGTTAAGCAAACAAGAATTTGAGGCATTTATATACGAATTACCGGAACCTTACATCATCCTGGGAGACCTCAATGCACACAGTGACCTTTGGGGGGACTCTCGTTGTGATGCGGGAGGCAGTTTTTCTTTTTACGTCAGGCGCATGTATTTTGAACGGCAAGGAACCTACGCACTATAGTTTTCCGAACGGAAGTTACTCATCCATAGGTCTGAGCATCGTCTCACCGTCCCTTGTACCTGATTTTAAATGGGAAGTTATTAAAAACCCGTACGGAAGAGATCACTTCCCAATACTACTGAAAGTCCCCAGACCAAATGAATATCATCCAGATGTTCCTCGTTGGAAGATTCACTCCGCCGACTGGGAGCAGTTCCGAAATATGACTGTTGTAAAATGGGAGGACGTGTGTTCTTTCAGCGTAGATGCTGCGGTCGAGTACTTAACAGCTGTTTTGATCGATTCCGCCACTAAATGCATTCCTCAAACAAACGGCATGGCTCGTAAACGACATGGTGGAACGAGGAGTGTAGAAACACGCGCAGAAAGCAAAACAAAGCGTGGAAGGTGCTTCGTGATTCTCCGACGGCCAAAAACCTCATAACTTTTAAGAATATATAGGGTGATTCCACGTAAGATCGAACAAAGCATGGCTGGTCACCCTCTTGAATTTCTTTCAAAATTTTATACATTGCTGCCCGATGAGTGGAAAGAAGAGATCGGCAGTTGGTTTTGCTAGCAAAATTTTTTTCGAAGCGCCGGGAGTCAATAATGACGAAGAGGCGGAGTGCCGCGCTTACCTGCTATTCTGTTTTGGCCAACTTTGGTTATTAATTACGCAAGCTATACTAAGGCTAGGAGGCTGAAATTTATTTCAGTAATTATATGCATGTTTTTGCTTGTGTTCAATTATCCTTGCTTTTTATGGGGAGCGTAGATATTTTTATAAAAATCCTCAAAATCAGCCCAGAAAGCATTTTGCTATTTTGCGGGCTCATATCTCAAAAAAGGCTTGTGGCAGAGCGGCGGAAATTCCGCATACGTTCTAAGCATACTCATTTGTCAACCTGCAAGTTATTATATTTATATGATTTTTGAATAAAGATATACGGGCGGGCTAACTTCAAAAAAACACCGAACAGTGATAATTTCTGACAATTAAAAAAAAAACCATTTTAGATACTTTTTAAACGTTGTACACTTATTCTCCTTCACATTGGCTTTCACAATCACCAAAAACATATTGCATAATTTTGTTCCACTAGGAGTTACAGGCCGTTGAATTAGACCCTTACGGAAGGCTCAGCGAAGCATGCACGTCTGATTATTCTGACATTTGTGATCGCGTGCGGCTTTTCAATTTTGGCATGATAATGTGCCTGGTCATTTATGTGTGAACGCTGCATATCAGCTATGAGTAACACAATAATGAATGATTAGGGGTCAGTTTTGTACGCGTGGGGTTCTTTGATACGCTGCGGTATCGGAGCGCAGACAAATATTTCCCGCCTTTACCTCAGCGAAAAGGCAGTAAGAACTCGATGCGTAGCTTAGATTCCCCCCCCCCCCCCCCCCTCAAAAAAAAAAGAAAAGAAGAAAGGATAAAAATGCAATAAGCAAAGAGCGCTTTCCAAATAATCTTTAGCAAAATGGAAAATTTGTGAACGTCAAGAAGAACCACTTTATTAAACCATGTTTCTGGGCTGAAATTGTTTATTCCATTGATTAGACTGTTCAGACTTCTTCATTCATGTACACATAACTCTTTCCAAGCAGACCCGGCTATTCGTGCCACATACAAGCCAGGAGATGCTTTCGTTGACGTGGATACGGGTACGGATACGGGTCGCGGGTACTCTCATCCACTATTCCTTCTTTAACTCGCGGAAGGCAACAACTTCTTTTTCTTCAAGGTGTATTAGATGCACACCTTTCAGTTTCTCCGATAAAACGGTTACAAAGTCTCTGGCTGTCCGAATTGCACTTTCAGGGTTGTTGAGCATTGATTGCCTGATGCTTGACGAGACCTCCGACTCCATCGCACGCGTTTTTCCCGTGTCCAGTTGCTGAGAATGCCCGTTGGGTACTGGGACAACAGCTCTTTCGGAACTCGAAAAGCTGATATCTATTTTTGAAATGACTGGCGGCTCCATCACTCACATGTCACGTTGGAGTAAACCGGTAGGTTGTCTTCCACCCATTCTTTCGCTAGAGACAAGCAGGCGTGAGCGGAGTCGTGGCTCAAGTCGTCACTAACAACAGCGGAACTCCTCGTACATTTTCTCGTTGTGACCACGTATGTAAAGACGGATACTTGCTGCTTGTGCCAGTGGTATGCCTGAACTTCATCAGGAAGCACAACAGTCCAGTTTTCGGCAAAATCAAAGTGGAATACAATGCTGCCACGCTGCGTGCATTGCTTTTCCTCGTATATGGATCTACTTTGTGTCAGTGGTTGTGCATGATCCACCTTTCCACCAATACTCGAAGATGATTAAAAAAGTGTCAACACCCAAAACTTCTTTCACAAGGTCGCCTGCCTCCCGCATTGCTAGTAATATTTCTTCGTCTTCTGGGATATTAAGTTCCTCCAGTGTCAGGGACCTGCCTTTTGGACGCTGATTGCATTCGCCTAAAAGGCACTCCGATGGCGACGGAATGCAAACGAACGCTGAGTGAAGCTCATCAGCATCGATTTTGTGGCCAGTAATGTTCTCAGCAGTGGCAAGCCAAAGCTTATAGTTGGCGCAAATGGCACAAACACACAAATCACGCTGGGGATGACAGTTTACCCGGCGCGGCCGGAAGGTGTAGAATCTAATCTGAGATAGGTGCGCGCATCCGTTTACCAATTGTTTTGCTTTTGTTTCCTTTGGCGTTCTATACCTTGCTTTTCCACTGGAGTGCCAAGTTCATGCGTTCTACTGATCGCAAGTGGCGGTGCACGGTTTCTCTGGCGGCAGCGGCTGTCAACCGTGTGCGTGAAACAAGCGCTCATAGCTACCTGATAGTTTTTTGATCTTGCTTCCATCTCCGTCTTGTTATCAGCGCCTAAGTGCGGTGCGAACAAAAGGCAGAATGGAGAGCGAATCTCCAGTCTACACGCGTCGAAGTTACCCAAGAAGTGTTTGGAACACTTTCGGTCTGAGGAGGCGAAAAGGAGCTCTGACTGTGCCTCCCTTAGAGCATTTGGGGGGCGCGCGCACCTGCTTGCTAGCCCCGCGCTCGTGGCTGCTCGGGTGACCAAATCACTTCGAAATTGACACCACCAGTGCCACCAACACCTTTTTTCGGTGCTTCTGGACTCTTAAGGACCAGAAATTCAATTCTGTCTTCATTCTATACACTCAGCGGGCAAGAAGCCGGATCAACAACAATTGCCTATCATTGCGCAACGGTCTAAATCGACGGCCTGTAACTCCTACAGAAACAAAATTATGCAATATGTTTTTGGTGATTGTGAATGCCAATGTGAAGGAGAATAAGTGTGCGAAGTTTAAAAAATATCAAAAATGGTTTTTTTTAAATTGTCGTCAGAAATTTGCACTGTTCGGTGTTCTTTTGAAGTTAGCCCGCCCGTATCTCTTTATTGAAAAATCATATAAATATAATATATTGCAGGTTGACAAACAAGTATGCTTAGAACGTAATGTGGAACTTTCGGCGCTTTGCCACAAGCCTTTTTGAGATATAAGCCCGCAAAGTAGACAGAAAAATGCTTCCTGGGCTGATTTTGAGGATTTTTGTAAAAATATCTAGGCTCCCCATAAAAAGCAAGGATAATTCGACACAAGCAAAAACATGCGTATAATTACTGAAATAAATTTCAGCCTCCTAACCTTAGTATAGCTTGTGTAATTAATAACCAAAGTTGGCCAAAACAGAAGAGCAGGTAAGCGCGGCACTCCGCCTCTTCGTCATTATTGACTCCCGGCGCTTCGAAAAAAATTTTGCTAGCAAAACCAACTGCGGATCTCTTCTTTCCACTCATCGGGCAGCAATATATAAAATTTTGTAAGAAATTCAAGGGGGTGACCAGCCATGCGTTGTTCGATCTTACGTGGAATCACCCTATAAAATCTCACGGAAGGAGGACGTGCCGACAGGCAAGAAGGGAGAGCTGGCGCAAGTTTATATCTAGCATCAACTCGTATAGAGATGAGTCGAAGGTCTGGAATAGAGTAAGCAGAGTGAGCCGTCGGCAGTCATATTCACTACCCTTGGTGGATACTGCGGGAGACAGCTTAGCGGACCAAGCACACTTTCTGGGCGCACATTTTGAAGACATGTCTGGTTTATCACACTACTGAGACACATTCAGAAAGCACAAAATGCGAATGGAAGAGCAGCCATTAGAACGAAAATATACTACAAGTGAGGCATACAACAGACCATTCTCCTTCGCAGAGCTGCAAGCAGCGCTAGCCTGTTGTACAAAATCTGCGCCAGAACCCGATCGTATAACCTATGAAATGTTGAAGCACTTATCCCCTGAAACGCAAAAAACTCTGCTTTGTATTTACAACGCCATAGGACCTTCAGGTCACACCCCTTTTACTTGGAAAGAAGCTGTTGTAATTCCCATCCTGAAACAGGGAAAAGATCCTTCTTCGGCAAATAGTTACAGGCCTATAGCGTTGACGAGCTGCTTATGCAAACTTTTCGAGAAGATGATAAACAGGCGCCTGCTCTGTTATCTTTAAAGGAACAAAATTTTAGACCCATACCACTGTGGTTATAGAGAAGGGCGATCCACAACAGACCACCTTGTCCGCATGGAAACGTATATTCGGGACGCCTTTGCACAAAAACAGCTATTATCGGTATTCCTCGATATGGAAAAAGCATACGATACTACATGGCGCTTTGGTATCCTTCGGGATCTCTCTGGAATACGTGGAAATCTATTGAATATTATTGAGAGTTATTTGTCGGACAGGACCTTTCGTGTAAATCTATTCATGCAGGAGACAGGCGTCCCTCAAGGTGGAGTGCTGAGTTGTACACTCTTCATAGTGAAAATGAACTCCTTACACACTGCTTTGCCTCGCTCGCTCTTGTATTCTGTTTATGTGGATGATGTGCAAATAGGTTTTACGTCCTGCAATTTAGCCATCTGCGAACGGCAGGTGCAGGTTGGGTTAAACAAACTCTCGAGATGGGCTGACGATAATGGCTTCCAACTGAACCCCCAGAAAAGTACGTGTATTCTCTTCTCAAACAAGAGATGTATGCTGCCAGAACCTGTTCTCGAACTAAAAGGAGAGCGACTATCTGTCAGTGCTGAACACAAATTTTTAGGTATTATGTTTGACTCAAAGCTCACTTTTATCTCCCATTTGCGTCATCTAAGGACAAACTGCTTTCACACAATCAATTTGCTCAAGATGTTGCCTAGAACTACGTGGGGCAGTGACAGGAGGTGTTTATTTAGCCTCTGTAAGAGCCTCGTACGCTCACGCCTGGACTATGGGGCCGTGGAATACCATTCTGCCGCGCAGAGTGCCCTAAAAATCCTAGATCCTGTGCAGAACGTCGGCATACGCCTGACAACAGGCGCATTTAGAACGAGTCCTATTGATAGCCTGCATGTTGAGGCGAACATCTGGCCATAGCACCTACACAGAACATACTTAAGCTTTTCATACTTTACCAAGGTTAAGTCTGATAAAAAGCGCCCTTGTCAACTAATGATATGCGACTTGTCCTCTTCACGATTTTACCGTAACCGTCCCTCTCTTTGTTAGGGTCCCCCTATCGCTGTGTTTGGAAAAACTAGCAGCAGAAATTGGCATACCGCTTAAAGAAAGTACCCTAATGTCGCCTGTACCCATTGCGCCGCCCTGGGAATCGAAGAGCATTCAATGCGACACGCCGTTTGTTGAAATATCAAAGCACGTGCCAGAGGCGCATGTACGATCGTATTTTCGTGAACTGCAGGTGAAGTACTCTTGCGCAGAATTTTACACAGACGGCTCGAAGTCTATAGCTTATGCGGCTGTGGGCTGTCCAACGTATTAGGCAAAGCAATTTACCTAAGGCAATAATATATACCGATTCCTTGAGCGTTGTCCAAAGCATTATGAGCTTTCAGAAACGCAAGAGCTTTATAATGCGCTTTGCGCAGCCTACACGTGCGGCCAGGTTATTATCCTTTGTTGTTTGCCAGGGCACAGAAGCATTCAGGGTAATGTAGATGCCGATGAGAAAACCAGGTCAGTATCCTTTTGTGACGCCGATACAAAGATACCCACTCCAGCCACAGACTTACAGCCTTTTCTTCGTCGTCACATAAGAAACTACAGGCAAAGACAGTGGGATACGCATACACTCTAAGCCGCAAAGGACGAAAACCGGAGTAACCGCTGCCGTTAGTCCTCGCGACCAGCGGTTAGTCTGGGGAGAGAGTAACTGAAAACGATACGTGCCGTGCGCAAATCTCATGGTCGAAATGTTTCGTCCTTATTTTCAAAGGGACTAACTGAAGGATGAACGGTGGCACTTCGTCTCTCTACGCGTCGCTGTTAGTCCCTCTGGCATATGCTTCGGCATGTGCAATTGTTTTTTCATTCACCGCCGGTGGCTAAGTGGTCGTGGCCTGCTGCAGCGAAGCACGAGGTCGTGGTTGCAACTGTCTGTCGCAACCGCTACATTCCATGTGGTGGTGGAGTTGCGGGGGCAGAGAGAGAACAACTTTAATAAAATAAAGGAACCCCAGTCCTGCCCCACGGAAATCGAACGTTTGTGCAATGTGTCTTGGAGCACATCAAGGGGGCCCTGGTGGTTAGAATTAATGCGGAGACCTCCGCTGCATTCAGAAGAACTGGACACCGCGAATTCGACACAGGACAATAGACAAAAAAAAAAAAACACACACACACACACACTGAAGCAAACAGTCGAACGGTCGAATCCGTGCTATCCAATATTTAGTACTATGAACCAATTAGCGTCGAGCTATGAATTTCGTTGATATATGCTGCATCGTATATTGGTCGAGAGAGGAGGTGAATTTGTGCAACTAAGATAAAAACAGATAAAACCTGTCACGCTTATCAACTACTGAGGGCACGTAAAACTTTCATGTACCAGTCAAGTGAAGCTGGTAGAGGTAGAAACAACTTTATTTTGGAGGGAGCAGGGGCAATTTGCAAAAAGCACAAACAAGAACGCGTCCGTAGGAGAGCGCTCACCCCTCCGGCTGAGGGGCGCAGACGGCGAGCCCCTTTGTGTACCGAAACTCGCATCAAGTTAGTCACGGTAGACAGTCGCGGTGCGTGCCTGCACGTGCAGCGCTGTAAAAGATGGTGCTTGTGTTTACTCTGTGTATTTCCGCGACCAAAAAGTAGTCCGTTGCTTGCGGGAGCGAAAAACAATAAATGCCTCGGTCGCAGCCTCACGTCATAATATAGTTCTGATCAGCTTAACAAAACACGCTCGTAAATGCAGGGGAAACAATCGAAACGCGCGAGTCTGTGTTTTGTGTAGCTCGTTTGTGTGTCGGAGCGATACACCTCTCCTTTTCTTTACGGACTACTTGCGTAGCCTTCCCAGCGTTGCAGTCAGTGGTGGCGACAGGACACTGTCAACATGCGGCAGAATTTTTGAGAAGTGTGCGCGCGCGGTCGTGGTGTGAATAGGGTGGCCGAAGGGTGATGTTACTAAGATGGTGTTTTCTGCAAGCACACGGACACGCCGAACGAGCCCAACAGTTTTCAGCAGAGATCAGCGTAGCGAGGAATCGACAGCCCGTTGATTTTTCTATGGATTATCGGCTCGCACGCCACGGATAAGACCACGTGTTAGCAAGTACTCTTACGGCTCATCGGACTTCCTATCTCTTCTAATCGCGCGTTAAGTATTGCTCATTCTCCTTGTATGTTTTGTTAATAGGGTTTTCTTGCGTGGTTTTTTTTTTTTTCTTGAACCCTCTGGCCCTTTCGATTTTCTTACCAAAGAGGCACACGTGGGAGACGTTTATTCTTTTCGTTGGAATCTTTCCTTGATCTTAGCGGTGTGTGTGTGTAGATCGTGCAGATGTAAAACATGCAGGACGTTGTAGCGCTCGTAGTCTTTTCTTTTCCTCCCATTGCATGCTTTCTCATGCCCCTAGTCTGCAGTGTTGTGCGTACCTATTGAGGTCATGTGCTTGTTATGCTCGTAGTCTGTGTGTGCCTACTGCAGACGCAAGTTTATGAATATGAATCCGCAGCAGATACACGCAGGCTACTTTTTTTTTTACAATAGACCTTTTTCAAGCACCGCAGCGCCACCCGTGGGCGCGCACGTGCTTCTGGGAAATGTGTGTACATCCAGCCGCCCAGCAGAGCGAAGCCCAGCTTTTCCAAGCGCGTCTTTCGCTCCGAGTAAGTGAGTGACATGGGAGCGAGGCTAAACGCATTTTTTGTGTGTCTTCTTTTGTAAGCAGGCACACAGCTGCACGGGACAATGAAAAAGGAGGGGTGTAGAGGGGGTCATTCGCGGAGGTCGGACTGGTCGTACGGGGTGTGCGCTGGCATGTCTCGTCAACGTAGTTTCCCGGTGTCTCGGCAGTGTACGTGCGTTTGCGAGTGACCATGTGCTTTATCTCCACTTCGCGTGTGCGGAGAACACCGAGATGTGGACGCTGTATTCCTGTGTAGGTGCTTGTGTCGGCATTCCAGTGTGGTCCTACGCAGGCAACTGCAAAATAGCGATGTGTTTGCGACGACGAAGTAGACCAACGGGCAGTGTGTGCTAAACGAACGAACTGTGCGCAGTGCGTGAACGAAGTCTGTTGCGGATATCTCTTTCTAGGTACTGTAATTCATTGTTTTCTAATTAAACAGGTATGGTTTTCCATTTACCGCGTGGGTTTTTCCGGTTCATTTTGGTACCCCTTCGTGCTTGGTGCGTGTACTTTTCTTCTGTCCCGCTGGGCTCTGTTCCCGCTACTCGCGACTGTCGCTTGATTCCCTTTTCAATAAAACTTCACTTTAGTAAAACCAAATTTTGTTGACAGTGGTCCTTGATGTATGCTAGCTCCGCCGACGTGCCATGTCCAGCTGGGTCGGTCCAGCTGTGTCGGCGCACATGCGATCGCGTACACTTTCCTTCGATGCTCTGTAATCTTAACTGCTGCACGAAGAAGAGAAGATTTGCGAGCGCCTAGATGTTCACACGGACTGCTGTGTGTGTGAACATGTGTGTGATCTCGTTTTTCTGAAATGCCACTTTGTAGTTGTCATCGTTTGGAAGCACATGGCAAATTAGGCCATCATCAGTAAAGCCATTCAGTATTCATTTGCGATTGTATTACAAAAGACATTTGAATTATAAAACATGTCAATACAATAACAAACGTGTTGCCCACACCTTGCTGCAGAAGTAAGGCGGCAGACCATTTGTGTTTATTTAATAAATTATGTTCAAACCCTTCCTTTTTTGTTGTCGTTTTCACCAATTGCTGCATGCAGCCAGAGGCCTAGGCCGATGGAGACGAACAGCCATGTGATATTAAAGGATGAATTATTTCCCTCAGTGGAGGAACAATTCATCCCTGAAAACCAGGTTTTGCCAGTTTAAACTGTTCGACCAACAGGATGAACAGTTGCTCTGTGGGAAAGGGGGAGCATCTGCAGGGATGAACATTTAGTCTGGTGGGAGCATGTGTAATGAGGAAGTTTTAGTCCTATGGGATGAACATTTAGTCTGGTCGGAGCATGTGTGAAGAGGAACAGTTAGTCCTATGGGATGAACTCAGTCTGGGGGGAGCATCTGCTTGGATGAACATTTAGTCCTTTGAGGGAGCAAGTGTGAGGAGTAACCGTTAGTCTCCTGAGGAGTAACTGCTAAGGGATGAACAATTCGTCCCTTCGCAGTTAGTCCCCGAGGGACGAATCGTTGGTCCTTTAGGGAGTAATGGTTGTGGCAATGCATTTACCCCCCAAAAGGACGAACCACAGACCCCTTTTCGTCCTTTGCGGCTTAGAGTGTACAACCAACAAGCTGCACACAATCAAATCACAACTTGGAAATTGGACATACGAGGGAACGAGCAGGTGCAAGGAAGTACAAATTTGTCGGTTAAGGATAGGGCACACATACGGCACTCACTTTTTATCTTTTAACCGAAAGTGACCCTCCAACATGCCGTAAATGTGGCGACAGATTAACCGTTCTCCATGTCCTCTTCGAATGCCGAGAGTTAGCGCGACAAAGAAAAAAGAAATACGTCCCCTTGTTGTACCGCGAGCACATACCTTCCCACCCAGTATTCTTTTTTAGGGAAAGACCCCCTTTTTAAACTTGACAGCGTACTAAAGTTTTTAGATGATGTGAAGCTTTTAGAAATAATTTGGCCTGGTCTTTTGTAGCGCAGCCTCCTTGAGGAGGTTGCTGCTGCAAATTAGCCCGTTTAAAAGCACCAGCCTCCTAGCTCTTGTGGCCGAGGGCCCTGTTGAGGTGACGGTGTCCCTGCATCATCAATGTCATCGCTTTTATTCCTTCATCGCCAGCTTTTATCGTTATTGCACCCACTCTTCACTTACGTTATTTTAATAGATATGTATTTTACGCCATTGGCAGCGACTGTTTTTAGGCCTATTTACGGCCAGATTACATACACATCGCCGAACTCACCAATCCGCTGTTGCAGGAACCTTTAGGTCATTATATAGCCATATCATATCCACCATCCCCATAGTAGCACCATTCTCACCACATGGCATGACGCTCTGTGGCCATAACTGGCCCTTGCGCCAAGAAACACCATCCATCATCGAACTTCTGAGTGTTTGCCTTACTCCATCGAACGATTATTTTTATTCCTGCTTCAGCTTGCTTACCGATATTGTTTCGGCTTTTGCCTTTTGTTTTTATAATGAGGTCATCCGTAGACGCTTGAATTAATTTAATTTCTGTCATTCTCGATCTTAGTAGTGTGAAGAAGAAGAAGAAACTATGAAAAAGTTACACTCCAGAGGAGCGGGCCTTATTAGAGGCTCTCGGTGCTGTTTTGAATAGTTTGATTCTGATGTTTCCTATATACAACTACTTTCTGCAAGTAAGCTGTCAATCATTCTTGTTATTTCTTATGATACAGCTTTAGTTTGATCAGCCTCTAAATCTCTCATAGTTGATGCTTCCCAATGCATTGCTTCTTATCACGTGAAGCTGCCACGACGCTGCCTCCTCTTTCGCTCGACTCTAAGCTGTTTTATTTTCAGATTGCCCAAAGCCGCTATTTTAGAGGTTGCCGTTCGCAAAGCCGTGCTGGTTCTTAAGCAGGAATTCATGTGTTGGTTGTGTTCAGACAAGGACAGCTGAAATAGGGGTCTCGCTTATCTTTTGTTCAGCAAAATCTTTATGTGAAGCGGGAAAATGTGTCCTCAGAGAGGAACCGACCTTCGTTTTGAGAAATTATCTAAAGGATGCTCGACGATTGCGACGCATGCATGATTGATTCGAGGAGGTGGGAAGCTTCTAAGCCGGCGGTAAGAAAGCTTACGCTTTACCCAGACGAGTGGTAAAGAGCGGTAAGATACAATGCAGCCGAAAACACCGGACACACTTTCCATTATTTTGGGATCAGTACTTGTGATTGTGCATGAAGTTGGTGCGATACAATTAAAGGGAAAACGCGAAGCGGCATGTCGAAAACAAGAAGGTGGTTCTGTCGATTGGCTTCTCTTCGTAACAGCAATCGAGAATGATCTGATCGAACAGCACTATGCAACAACCGCAGCACCCTTGTTTCCAGTGGCGGGCCTTGTAGCCAATATCGGAGCTAATGATTTACGTGCCTAAACCACGATCTGAATGCGTCCTCTGCAGCCGGGATCGAGTACCGTTCTTTCAGGTCAGCAGGAAAGCAGCATAACACTACGGCGGGCTATTATCAAAGCCGGAACAAGCACGGGTTCCTGCTTTGGTGTCCGCTTTGCATTATGGGAGTTCTGTAGGCGCCTATGTTCGACATAATGACGCGCTGCATGCAGACATGGTTTGTGCGACGCCGTACCAGCCTTGTCACTTGCACATTCCGTCTCGTTCAACACAGGGTCTCGTCGGTTGCGTGACTCATTTGCACGTTTCCTCACGCGTTGGACATTCAAGTTCTGAGTTGTCAGGAGTCGGCATTTTAATAATAATAATAATAATAATAATAATAATAATAATAATAATAATTCATTAGAGTGATGATAGTGTAAAAGATGCTCGACAAAGGACCGCAGCTACCTTTGTGCAGACACTGGTCAGTGGCGATTGCTGAATGACATGCAACGTCCAAAAAAGAAGAAGAAAGAAGGAAGGAGAGGGAAAGCCAAAAAGCATAGGGCACCTTAGTCACAAACAATCGAACAAAGTCAAATAAATAAAAGCAAAATAGAAGAAGGTGCAAATCGCGATGGTCTACTTTTCAAGGTCAGCTTAAGAACTTCATGCACATACGCAGTTCTCGCTGTTTGTGCAGTGTATGCTTTCCCAAATCGATACCAACTTTCACATATGCATTAAATAGTTTTAACGTACGCCGGCCTCCATTTTCGTGTTTTTTTTCTTCTGAGAAGAAAAGTGGCGGGAAAATACTTCCTTACGACAGAAGCCGATGCCGTACTGAACACCTGTGTTTCTGATTGTCGGGCCTAACGGAATGGACGGGCGGACAGGTCAAAACACGGCGAAAACACGTCAAATCCTTCACCTACTCCATCCCACTCCCCCGACTTATTTTCGCCTAGCAAAACGTTTTCTTGGGCTAGTTGGTTCATGACTTCTATAAAAATTGTAGCGCAAAGGAACACACGGACAGACAAAGAGCACAGGATAGCGCCCGTCCTGTGCTCTTTGTCTGTCCGTGTGTTCCTTTGCGCTACAATTTTTATAGAAGTTATTTTCGCCGCTGCCGCTGTAGTGCGCGCGTGCGTTGCGCGCACCATGTATAAATAGCTATGCATAAACCATAACCTCCTATATGCATAAACTCAGGCTAAGCTGTTGCTAGCAACGGACGGTTTTCTCCGACATAGCGCTCTCATTGACGGTGCATAGCTCAACACCCTGGGAGCTCTGAAATTCTGCCCGCTTCCCGTCTCTCGGTAAAAAATGTTTATATACATCTGGGTCATGCCTCGATCAAGCGGAGTACTTCGCGGTTCTCATCCGTGCCCGCTCAATATGCTTTAGAAGAAGCACATCCTTCTTCTCACCCAGACGGTCGAAGAAGTGGGCTGTCAGCACGGCCGCCCAATAAGAGAAAAAAATAATAAGCAAACTTTTTTTCTAGTGCCTTCAGCATCACATCACCGCGCCTCGTTGCTTGATTTCACCGCTATCGTCTATTCCAGCCGTGCTGTCAGGCCTATGCCGCATGTCTCTGAATATACCTTCTGCTCGTCATAGTTGCGTCGGCAACTTCCCCATTGCTTATTAAATAACCCCTCTAGATTAAAAGCTCGCAACACATGTCATGAAAAGGCTGTTAATTCATACAGAGCAACATGGTTGTTAAAAAGAGCTTGTTGGTATGTCGACATCACAGCTACAAGGCAGAAGTCTGCTGTAATATTTGCCGCTAATGCAGTGATGTCCCGGGGATGTTATTTCTTTTTGTCTTTTTCCTGTCGTAGACGTATTTGTCTTGCTGTATTTCTTTGTGTGATGAGTAGTTTACTTCACGTGGATATCAGCGTTGTGTCATCTCTTCCCTTGATACCCACCGATTTTGCGCTTTAAATAAGTAGTAGAAGTGCTCTTAGAAGATATATGGTAGTAGTAGTAGTAGTAGTAGTAGTAGTATTTGTTTTGTTTTGTGGGGTTTTACGTCCCAAAACCAGTTCTGATTATGAGAGACGCCGTAGTGGAGGGCTCCGGAAATTTCGACCACCTGGGGTTCTTTAACGTGCACTGACATCGCACAGCACACGGGCCTCAACATTTCGCCTCCATCGAAATGCAGCCGCCGCGGCCGGGATTCGATCCCGCGACCCTCGGATCAGCAGCCGAGTACCGAAGCCACTAGACCACCATGGCGGGGCAGTAGTAGTGGCTGTATAACTTAGTAATAGAAGAACAATAAAAAGATAATCGAATTAGGGTCGCTATCAGTGCACCGAGCCCGCACGTACCCTCTTGCGAATATTGCCGCGACACGATGGTTTAGTGGCTATGGCACTCGGCTGCTGATCCGAAGGTCACGAGATCGAATCCCGGCCACGGGGGCTGCATTTCGAATTGTAGATCCCCGTGTGCCGTGCGATGTCGGCGCACGTTAACGAACCTCACGTGGTGAAAATTTCCGGAGCCCTTCAGTACGGCGTCTTCTTATAATCACGCCGTGGTTCTGGGAAGTCAAACAACAGGAATCTAACAAACCAATCGAAATTAAAAAAGGAACCGTGGAATGGTTTCTGAAGGCTTATTACGGTGCGTGTATTCGGAATCCTGGCCCTCTAATCTATCATGCACATTGTTTCGTTGCACCGTCTCCGTTGATTTACTGCGGTAGAAACATGGCTTTGATTTCTCGTGGCGCGTTCCTCTCAAATCTGTAGCGGACGTTGTCTTAGTCGCCACCATGGCTTCTCGAGATGGGCGCGCTGGGAGTCCAGCTTTGCTTCTGTACGGCGTCTCTACACGAGGCCCGGCTGTTTTCTTATTTTCTAGCTTTCATATAATATATTAGAGAAAACTAAAGTCAACGATATGTTCACGCTTTTAGATGCCTTAAGATGACGCCACTGAATAGTGCCCGTGCCTGCCTGTGGTGTCGCACGGTCACTTCGGTATAGCGCAAGAAAGTGAGGATTTCAAGCGGGCATTTGAACGTGCTTTAAATATTGCGCCGAAATATTTCGGAGACATCATGTCGAATACTTATTGAAGTAGTCAAAATTACATCTGGTGCAGCTCCGTATTCTTTTCACGACCCCTTTAAGCCTGGATTAAGCCGTCCAGTTTCCCTTCCATTACCTTGTCTGTGCTGTACTGTTTTCTCCACCTGAGCGTCCGTTCGGTGGCTCGCTCACTCCCTCTCTGCCTCCTCTCTCTCTCTTTCTCTTTCTCTCTCTCACACACACAGAGAGAGAGAGAGAGAGGAGAGAGTTTGGTTCAGGCCTGCTCCTTGCTCTCACCTCTCTTGAAACGTCACGGCGGCGTCAGCGTGTTCACTTCTCCGATCGGGAGTGGCGTGCGCAACACGATACTGGAGCATAGTGCAACCCAAGCCGAGTCTACAGGTACAGCCGGTGCTGCTCGTGCCTCTAGGCAGCAAGCTTTGCGTGGCCTTCCACTAGCAGGTCCTTGTCATCGTCACCAGCATAAATCATACGTCCACTGCAGTACGAAGCTCACTCCCTATATCATCTCCAGTTTGCATTAAATTGTGGGAGATCATTTCATTTTATTCCTGTCGCATTTTCGCATTCATCGATGGAGGCGAAAATGCTAGAGGTCTTCGCGCTGTGCTTTATCAGTGCACGTTAAGCAACCCTAGGTGGTCAAAATTTCTGGAGCCCTCCACTACTGCGTTCCTGTCTCTTCTACCCTTTCTGTCCCTTTCTCGTACGTGCCCCCCATGGACCGGTCAGCCGTGATACCGAGGACAGCATGCTTTGCTTAACAGAATCCATTAATGAGTTATCAATTATTTCATTAGTCAGTTTTATTCCTGCAAACTTCTGTTCTCATCACCCCACCCAATTGCTGCCACTTGCGCTGCATTTCTCGTCACTTAAGTGTTTCTTGGTATTAATTGCTCCTTATTAGGAAGGTTTCCCTTCAGCAAAACATATCGGAATAATAGTGTAAGACGCGTGTGACGCGGAAACAAGCTATTCTTACGCACGTAACGATTGGTATCAGTTACGTTGTTCCAACGGGTTGTCTTTCTACGTATTTTGTTCCCCGCCCACATAAGTTCTTTCGCCTGATCGCTAGAATGTCGGAGCTTCATATGTTAGCACTGATAACATGCGGTGATTGCACATTTAGCTTTCGGGAAGCGGTAAACTGGGCCTGTCAAGATCTAATGTGACTGACATGGTGGTCTGGTGGCCATGACGTTTGGCTGCTGACCCAAAGGGCGCACGTTCGATCCCACCTGCAGTGACAGCATTTTTAATAGAGCCGAAAACGCATCTGTAAGGTTCACACAGGCTTCAGAGACCAGAAACTTCAAGAATATTAAGCGACTTTCATGGCCGTCCTCTCAAGCATATTCAAGCTTGCGAAGCAGCGTCAAATAAAGCGCTTCTTTAATATAGCCTCAGTGCTGTAAAAAGGCAAAGGCATCGGAAACGTGCAGCCTTTCTAGGATTTTCTTCTATTTGATACCCCTTGACAGACGGGCAAAAGTAAAGTCCTTTGTAGTGAACCCCTTTTTCTTCTCTCAAGGACCCTCTGCAGAAAGTAGTTGTTCTGCATTTAATTACCTTTAGCGATTGCGGGACGTAAAAATATCGTTTTTATTACTGATGGCTTTTAAGTTGATTATTCGTTTCACGCGCAATCCCTGCCTCGACGAAGAAGCAAATGACACTGCCGGAATCCCGCATGGCGGCGATGTGAGCGTTCGAGAGTGCGGTAAAATAAACCTTCGCGGCCGGACAAATCTCGTTACGGCTAAAAGTTACAGCTTTTACGCAAGGCAAGAAAATACTTTCGGGGTGTTGTAATTTTGTGAAAAGTTCTCACCCGTTAACGAGTCGTGTACACTGTCGGCGAAAGCACTCCCTTTACGCTCGAAAAGTAGATCGCTGATCTACCTTTCTGCAAAGGAACTTTGCAGGGAAGGAGATACTCCTTTGTCGTGTGTCACTGGGCATGAACGCCTCTCCGGTTGGTGTCCCCCTTACCTAAAGTACTTTAGCATACCCGTTTGTCAGGGGTATGAGATGGTCTTCATAAGGTCTGCCTTTTGAGGTACTTCGCAAACGAACATCGCCTATTGTGAAGTGAAGCACGTTGTCGCGCACGGTTTGGTCGACAAAAAGAGAAAAACAAGAAATGTGCAGGACGTTTACACATAGAGCCCTCACGAGATAAGCCAATGCAAGAGAGAAAAAGTGCGAGTAGAGCGCAAACGGGATGATTACGGAAGCAAAAAGAATGAGGTCCGAGAAAAGCGGCGTAAACAGAGGGAATAAATTCGCTCCTTACAGCCCCACCATGGTGGTCCAGTGTCTATGGCTCTCAGCTGCTGATCCGAGGGTCGCGGGATCGAATCCCGGGCGCGGAGGCCGCGTATCGATGGAGGTGAAATGTTAAGGCCCGTGTGCTGTGCCGCGGCCGCTCAATGGAAACACATTGAGATTGAGCGGCCGTGGCTGTGCGATGTCAGTGCAGGGTAAAGATCCCCAGGTGGTCGAAATTTCCGGAGACCTCCACTACTGCGTCTGTCATAATCAAAGCGTAGTCCTGGAACGTAAAACCCCAGAAATGAATTAATCAAGATGAATACTTAGAGCGTAGAAGATGATCTTCCCGCCATCATGAAACCATTCATTTTGCCTTACGCGAGTTAGCTCTGATGACCTCCCACCGGCTTTACATTTATTTTGATATCTGAATTCAACGCCGACTTGTAGTCGTTTTACTTCTCTTTTGATAAACAAGTGAAGGAACAGATGAAAGTAAAGCTCTTCGAAAGTCAAACGTTGTGCGCACAATAAATACTTCGCTATAAGATGCCGACAGCGCGGTGTGGCGTTCGCTCTCTGCCGTCTGTGAACACTCGCACATTGAAAGTCCTCACTGCGCTGTCGCCGAATGCATGCCATCTAATGACTGTGACAGCATTCTGAGAAGTGGTGTCTATTGGTAGGTAAACGGTAAAATCTGAAGCAACGATGGAAGCATGCCTATCTTTCCTTGATTAGACCTTTGATAAGCGGCGATTTAGACAACTGCATGCGCTGTTATGTGTGCCTTATCAATAGGCGCAGTGAGATACGTTGCCAGGTGCGTATACTGATAAATGTCGTTTTATGAATGCATGGTCGTTCTTCCTTGCGGCTATGTCACTTCTGTGTTGTATAGGTCTGCTGTATCTCTCGAAACCGTGGGTGTTGTCTACCTTCTGAGCACGCCGTCGACGCTCTGCTTTCCGTCATAGGACAAGAGTAAGCGCCGTGGTCCCTTTTCTGTATTTTCTTTTCTTTTTTTGCACTCTCCTCCGCTTTCTTTAGTCCCAACAAGCATGTTATGCTTGGCACGTTGCGCAATTGCACTTGCTCTGAGCCTGCACCTGGACGAGCGAAACGAAGCCGTTTAACAGAGCCATATGAAACCCTATAGCCCAGAGACGTTTCGCCTGTGTGTGTGCGTTCAGCCTGGGCTTAAAGTGAGAAACTAAAAAAAGCGCGTATCAGTGTAATTAGACTGCGATCATTTCATTTCGTCAAGCTTTCTGCGGGGGCTCGTTCAGTCTCTCCAGGCTGGGTACTGAGGCACTGAGTTTCTGGGAGCCGTGCACTTTTGAGGACGCCAAGGCGGCGGCGTCGCTCGAATCTTTCGTGCGCTCCCGAGTATTCGGTTACACGTGTGCTTGGCCAGTATTCAGGCGCCTGTTTTAAGTGACCGTATTGAGCGAAGCTTTGTTTGCCTGTATAGCCATCGTGGTATAGCTCGGCGGCGTTGGCTGAGCTGTTTGCGCAGCTGCATTCGAGGACTTGGGTTCGGTTCCCTGCCATGGGTGACCCCATTTCGAAATGGCAAAAAAAAGTTCAGCAGCCCTTCCACTCTGTGGAGAAAAGCGAGTAGCGAAGCTGTGGTTTGTTCACTTCAGTCGAGACATCTATTATTATTATTATTATTATTATTATTATTATTATTATTATTATTAAATTGATGAACTCTGTTGACGATGACACTAGCGTCGGTGTTATCGGACCCCGCTCGCATCGCACTTTTTGCTTGTGAGTAGGCTTCACTGTGAAACACGGCATGTGGGAAAGCCAGCTTGCAGACACAGCTAACGCAATTGCCGATCCCCTTAGGTCGGCTTCACTTCTCGATGCAATTGCATTGCTGGGAAGGCATTGTTCAGAGGCAGTATAAGCCGTCTCATAGCAAAATATGAAGGCCCAGGGACCTTTATTATCCTGTTTTTTAATGAATGCCTCTCGAAGGGTTTATCAAAACTTTTTCGTAACGTGCCTACGCACGGACGCAAAGACATCTGTAGGCTGTCTACATGCAGCTTCGCTGTAAAACGTCCGTGTTTCTGCATATATAGTTTCTGCATTGTTCCCGCTCGTGTAGTTTGCCGTTTGCGAATTGACAATATTCTGAAATAAATAAATGAATAAATAACCTGTAGTGCCTCAGTGCGGCGGGCTTCCAGGTAATATCGTGCTTCTGGCACGTGTTAACAGGGGATTTTACTTTCTAAGTTACCCGGACAGCGCTGACAGTTGCTGTTCTCTTGCCGAACAACTCACGCGTCCTATAAGGCACGCGTACGACTCATTCTATTATAGATAACCATCTTCCGCTGATATTTACTCGTTCGTTTTGGATTCATAAAATAAATAAAAGTAGCGTGCTTTTCCTAAACAGCAACAAAAAAAGGTCAAGTGAGGAAGTCGGTGCCCCCAGTGACCTCATTAGTTGAAGGAAGAGCGAACGCTTTCCAGCTGTGTTTTAAACCCAACTACGAAATCCCTGATGCGTGCAATGCAATAATATTAATCTCACGTGTTTACAGGAGCCCCATTCTGTCACTATGTGCAAAAAGTGTTGGAGGGCCCACTTAAGAGACGCAAACGCGAGAACCATTATTTTTGGTTGTCGAAACCGGGACGTAGGGCTTCAAACCTGGAATCTTCTGCAGTCAAACGCCACGTGGGTTTCATTTGGCGTAGACTGTAATGGGTTTAACTGTAAAAGGACTGTCTACTGCTCGGAATACATTTTTTTTAGAATATGGTAAAATTGGGGAAGATCGTGTGTCACATTTACGGGAACGAGCACGCTTTAACGTTTTACCATGCAAAAGAAATGATGATAACGTTTTTAATTTTGCTCTGAAGGTGCTGGAATAAACGCCCCTAGCGTCACCTAACAGCGCGTTTGTCAATTTCTAAGTGCAACAGAAAAAAAAATAACCCACGCGGGTTTACATATTCTGCCGAAAAACAAATATTTATGCCTTATGTGTGTTACGAAAAAAGCGGCAGCGCAAGAAGACAAGGTCGAGACAGCGAACGACCTGTTCAGCGCTCGTCCTGGTCCTTCTTTGTCTCGTGCTTGTCTTCTTGTGCCGTCGTTTTTTTCGTAACTATGTGCCAACTAGCCACGTTAGTCATGTCCTTATATGTGTTCTTCACCCAATAAGACACCGTTTTATAGCGTACAAGATCAATTCGTTCTTTTTTTCGCTGCTTTCGTGGTGGCGCAGGTGGCGCTGCTTTTAAATTCGTTTGCTTTTAAATTCAATGATCCCAACGACCAGGCGGTAACCATACAGGGCCAAGAAATACCGAGAGTAAGTGAATACAAGTACCTTGCCGTATGGGTAAATGAGGGTGATAGATACATGAAGGTACACGAAAAAGCCTTGGCAGCAAAGGGAAAGAGGAACGCAGCAATAATGAAGCACAGAGCGTTATGGGGACAAAACAGGTACGAGGTGCTTAGGGGTCTGTGGAAAGGGGTAATGGTACCGGGGCTTACATTTGGGAACTCAGTGGTGTGCATGAGGCCAGAGATACAGTCGGGAATGGATGTGAATCAAAGAACTGTGGGACGCCTCGCGTTGGGTGCTCACGGGAAAACAACAAACGAGGCTGTAAAGGGCGATATGGGATGGGCGAGTTTTGAGGCAAGGGAAGCGCAGAGCAAAATAAGGTTTGAAGAGAGACTAAGGAATATGAAAGAGAGTAGGTGGGCAGGGAAGGTGTTCCGTTATTTATATAGAAAGAGCGTTGACACGCAGTGGAGAAAGAGAACTAGGAGGCTCACCAGTAAATATACGGCTCTAAGAGAACTGACAACAAAGAGCGTAAAGGGAAAAGTCAGAGAGGCGGAGAAGATTTACTGGAGGGCAGCGATGGAAAAAAAACCGACTCTGAATAACTACCGAGAGGGCAAAAACGAAATAAAGAGGGAGGCATTTTATGATAATTCAAGAGGAAGCGCTTTATTGTTTGAAGCGAGATCGGGCTGCCTTAGAACGCGTATTTATAAAGCGAAATTCAGTAAAGAAGAAGAAAAATGCACATACTGTGAGGAAGATAAGGAAACGACGGAGCATGTTCTGATTGAATGCGGAAATATCCACCCAGGTGTACGTTTGGGCACCACTCTACAGGAAGCCTTGGGTTTTAGGGCGAACAACGGGAAGCTGAACATAGGCGCGATTGAAATAAGTAAGAGACGGTTAGAATACTGGTGGCAGAAAAAACTAGAGAGAACGGACAAAAATAATTATAGGGAAAAATATGGACTTTCTGCCATAAGGCGCAGGGAACTGGGCTATGAATTTCCGTTTTTGCTATGGTATGATCGATTTGATTGAAGTAAATTTAAAAGGCATGAGGAAAATTTAAAGAGAGGGAAAAAAAAAGTTCTTAAATCTTCTTACGAGCCTGGTGGCGCACATGTCACCGCCCCGTTACAAAGGGGACGCTCATAGCATCCATCCATCCATCCATCCATCCATCCTTTGCCTGTGCCGGCGCGTAGTACTGCGCTCGTCACGCGTGCGGCGCGCTGCCTTGTTTTCAGGATGTCCGAGGCTCACCCAGTCACGCCGACTTTCCCGCGCCTGTCCTCCTCGTCACCTCTGGATTGTCGTCTTCGGAACCGGCTCCTATTGGGAAGAGGCCGCACACGTCGACGTCTAGTAACCATTGTTGTCGGCGCGTCTCTACACGTAGAAAAAGAGCGACTTCGTAGATGAACAAACTTTGTTTTAGTAATTTCTACTCACTTTCTAGAGAAACCGCTGCACGCTGGGACTCTCCCAGAGATGCGCTTTCTAAAAAGAAAAATAAATGAAGAATATAAAAGAGGAACAGCGATCAAGGACTGCATTCAGTCCCTTTAAATCACGCGTGGTCCATACCCGGATATGCTCGGTTCATTACCACATATCCCGTGCGGGCACGATCCACATGCGATACAATTATCACCTGTTGTGACGTAAATGGCAAACATATTAAGTTATTGACGCCATGTTAGTGACACATTGGTACCCTTCCGCCGTGCCAATTTTGGTATATACGAAGTGAACGTGACGCGAGTTTTCGATCCTTGTTTTTGTACCATATACCTTGGCCATCGTTGTAGCAAGGTCAGAAGAACTTGTTGGGCGAGTTGGTGCATCTTAACAAACGGGAAGAAACTGCGCGAAAGGATGACCACATAAACCAGACACAGACACGAACGTTGACTTGCAACTGAATTTTATTACCACGAAGACCACATATATAGATACATGAAAACTGGCGCAGGGCGTAGTGACGCTAGTTTTGACGTATCTATATGTACTCGGCGTGGAAATAAAATTCAGTTGCGAGTCTGCGCTCGTGTTTGTGTCTGGTTTTATGTGGTGGCCGTTTCGCGTAGTTCCTTCCCGTCTGTTCCCCAAGGTCACCTTTGCGTAAAGCTTTCGTCCTAGTAACAACATTCTAATCATCCAGTATCGATTCAAGTGATTTTGTCGATAGATTGACTTAAATACAGCCAGAAAAATGGCTGACCTGCGACCCCCTGCTTGCCTGTCTCTGCTCGCAGATGCCTAAGCGCTTTACGGGAAAGCTGTGCAGCTTCTTGTTCGAGCATCTCAATCGGGGCACTTTTGGCGAGCACCTGGAATGGCTCGACCGACGGGCAGGCGTGTTCCAACTGCTCTGGAAGCACGGAAACGGGGCGACCAGTGCTCCGCAAAAGGACTGCGCAGTCTTCATGGTTCGCAGCAGCCCCTCTTCAACTTTGCAGTGAATATAACCATGTACTTCGTATCGTACATAGCAGGCAGTGGTGGAAATGTTGACACGGAATCCTCAGGCTTTTCAGCGCAGTAGCTCTTCTTTGTTTTTTTTTCTTCTTTTTTTGTCATATGCAGTTCATGTGCATCTCGACTTGGAATCGTCGAATAGCTTTACACAGGAGCGACGTAAACCGCGCAATTATATCGCCATATCTATAATGTGGTAGCTGTACGAAATACATTGCCATCATTGTATCGTATTGCATAGTGCATGTCTGTTTTCACCATTTTTGTGGCACACCGTTCGGTAGGAAGGCGAACAGTGAGAGCGCTGCCTGCTATGTGCATTGCGTCTGGGACGCACGTCGCTAAAGTTGGTATCGTTGCTAAATTCGTAGGAATCGTGATCGTCTGTATGATCGACATTGTAGTGTGTGCAGGTTGTGTTAACACTCGCACGTCAAAGACAGTTCCCTGTGCCCAACAGCTACCAACTTCAAAGGCTATGCTTTTGAGTACTTCGGATGCAGGGCCCAATGAGTTCAATGGTTGGAGTTTAAATGACCGCTGGGATGTGTTCCCGATCCCAAAAAATTGAATGTGGCGAAATTGTAAGTTACAGATAGGATGGTGCGGACACCTGGCAGTGCTTACAGGATTGATACAAAGAGCAGCTAGAAGAGAGGTAAATAGAGAGAGAGAGAGAGAGAGGAAGAAGGATAAAACAATTGCAGCGGGTCTGTTTAAGGGCCAACACCGGCGATTTTTTTTTTACCATGTAGTGGTAATGGCAACTCTTATGTTCTCGAGAAGTTGCTGTAACGCGACTGATAGTAGGATTGGTCAGAGAACTTGAAAGTAATATTTAATGAACAAGGAAAGAAAAAGAGAAAAACGCAAGAACGAAACGGGAGTCCAACCGAGCAGTGACGCCAAAAGAGTCAGTCCACCTTTTGCACAATGGCGCATGCGCCCTTTCCCTGGCCGGGGAGATCGCGAAGGTTGGCCGGTGCGCGCGAATCTCGAAGGCCATGGTATGGCACCCGTGCGCTTCCGTCGCTTTGCCTATACGATGACGTCAACACACAATGTGGCCAATAATTGTAGGAAGCCAGGTGGACGGTTGGGGGTCATATCAATAAAAAATTGATTTATAAGCAGTCTGCGCATCTCTCGAGCCTGTCTCCTTACTCAAATCACGCAAGTGTGCGAAGTAACAAACCTAGCGAATTTTCTAAAGAGCCATAGGCTTCGAGAAATCGTGCGAGATGGCCTTTTAATCAGACAAAAGCGACGCGAGAAAAGAAGTAAAAAAAAAAACTTGCTTCTTGGCGTGGAGCATGAAGCTTCCATCCTTCAAAAATGCAGTTAATACCCTCGAAACGTAATAGACAAGCCTTCACTGAATGAGGGCTATTTCAGTAAATATATTTTGTATTCTCTGCTATTTTTCATCCTCTTCATGACCCATTTCTGCAAAACGACGTTCCGTTGCATTGGTCAGGGAGTATTGCCCAAAGTACCCCTAAATGTCGCGGAATTTCGGTTGCGCAATTTGCTAGGCGCCCTGAATAGGCACCGCACCTTTGCACATCATGAGTGATGTATGAGGGCGCGGGGAAACCTCAATGCACTTGCACTCCCGCGGCAAACGCACACGTATGTACGGTACTGCAAGGAAGTACACTAAATATGGTGAGCATAGCAGGTGACGCACAGCACACGATAATCCGCTCTCTTAGAATGCTGCAGTTCAGTACGCTTTGTAATGAGATGCAGGACCATTCATTATAGAAGCGTAAAGCTGCAGTCTCTCTTCTACGGAATGCTGCGAGACTGTAAACTACACAAAACTCAGGGAACTTCGCCAGCTGATGGTCTATGTGAACACAAAAATCAAATTCCACCACATACTTCGCGAGTGGCGGGAGTGGCGATATGAGTGGACATTGTTATGTGCGTTTTCTTTTAAGCAAGTAACTACCGGATCAGAACGACGACCCCAGTGACTTTAGAAACATCCATAATATAGCGCTTCGTGCGGCGAATTTTATTCCCAATCACTATATTTTTAAGTGTGAGCAAACGGCCCTTACATAATCAATAACCCTCGTAGCAATGAACCGCAGTCTTCCGCAAAAAAAAAATGCATTAGCGTCTTTGAAAATAAGTAAAAGACTGTAATGAATTGAGGCAGCAATAGTTTCCAAGTTATACAATATTAGGTGATGTTTGGCGGATTAGCGTCTTATCAGTGGCGGTTGTGAGGCTCGATGGTAGGTGATTGCATACCTGAGATGTATTGAGAAAGAGTATTGAAAGAAGAGCTTATAGTATAGCTTGATTAAGTTCCTGCCGCACTACAGTGGTCGATATGATATGAAAGGTACCGAGGTCTGAGGTAATGGTTATCGACAAATAAAAAAAATTATACTAAGACATTTTACGAAATACCGATAAGCGGGCGTGTTTGCATCGGTTTTACAATGGAGCGAGTGTCAGATAATGTTTCATTAAACTTGCACTGGCACTACCATTATAGCTAGAAAGGAGCCTTTGTGTCAGAACACGAAAATGACATTAAAATGTGCTACACTGACACTCAGATATGCGTTTACGCTGGAAAAAGAAGTAAAAAAGAAAGTGATCAACTTTTTTTCTGCTGTTGTTGAACCTCTTCTCGGCAAAATGCCTATAACAGAGCTTCCAAACAACAATTTACAGTCTAGGCTAATTCTTTTCATGTCATGAAAAAGACTAAGTCTAGCCTTTTTCATGACATGAAGTAAGATACAAAGCGAAATTGTTTCCTAGTCGGAAATGATTTGTTGAGGCGATGGAATAAGGCTAAGCACAATGACCATCTCCTTCGGGAGAGTGCTTTTTCCAAGACAGGTGGGACAACGTGCGCCCCAATGGGCACGAGTAAAACGGGAGGAGGCTGTTCACGTATCCCAGTACAGGAGCTTCAGCCAATCTTTGCAGTGCTTTCGACCTTTTCCTGTAGCGCCTTTTAGACACTAAGTGTAATGGTAACAGGGACGCGTGGGCCACCCGAACATGCACGGTAAATGATATCATCATCATGTCTACGCCCACTGCAAGCAAGGACCTCTCTCATATTTATCCAGTTAGCCTGGTGTTCAACTAACTGCGGCTACGCTGTGAACGCAGTTTTTCATCTTATATGCCCACCTAGCCTTCTGCCACCCCATCCACGCTTGCCTTCTCTAGGAATCCAGTCTGTCACTCTAAATGACCGACGGTTATTTTGTCTGCTTATTACGTGACCTGCTCTGTCCCATTTCCTCTTGATTTCCATTGAGACAGGGGGGTGGGGGAGAGGGGCATCTGTTGGAAGAGCAGAGATCTTTCCCGCCGTGTGCGTAACCGCTGGGACGTGACTTGACGCTTGGACGTGCTCCCTATTGGGCTGCAGAAATTGGCGCGTACTTCCCTTCCCTGAATTGGGGGAAGGGGAATCAAAGAGTCCAGAGGAGAGTGGAAAGAAAAAAAAGGGACTAAAAAAAAATACGAATAGGATACGCGTGAACCTCACGCTAATATTTACAGGTAAGATGGCAAGCGCGTACATGCTTTCCCATATGAGTGAATAGAGTGAATATCTTTTTGACTCAAGTCCACCATTTGAACATCGCAAAAAAAAAAAAAAGAGGTGGCGTCTGGAATTCGCCGCTTCACCAAGATAACCTTCTTTGTTATGTTGATGCAGAAGTGAGATTGAAATTAGCACGAACACTTCTTTGACACTAAAGAGACATTGTATGATACCGTCTTCGACAGAACGTGGCATTCACGAACATTCGCATACACAGCATATGGCGTACCATAACTCCTATTACTACCCAGCTAGCACACAAAGGATTTAAGACGTCTTCGAGACGGATATCCGAGACGTTAACGACGTCGCAAAGACGGCTTGCGCGCGCCGCTTTGGTCTAGAATACGTCGTATATCTCGTCTAATGTCCGTCTTGTTGCACATATACGAGACGTCTCACAAACGTCTTCTAAACGTTATCGAAAAGCTGGTCTTTTACACGGTTCGGGGGAGACTCCAATAATCCCATTTGCCGGGATTTCTGAACCCGTTTAAGGACTTAGTGAAGACGTCATCAAAAAGCTGGTCTTCTAGACGTTTCGCGGGAGACTCCAATAATCCCATTTACCGGGATTTCTGAATCCGTTTAAGGACTTACCAAAGACGACATCAAAAAGCTGTTCCTGAAACGTGAGCCGTAATCTGAAAAAGAAGCAGGAATCGTGCTTGGGAACGGGGCGCGCCCACCAAAATTTTGATCTGGTGAACACCCTCAGAATGTAAGCTAACGCCTTAGGGGTACAAATAACCGCAAGACATTTTTTGCACCCCTAAGGCATTAACACTGTGGTTCTGAAGGTGTCAACGGGATCATAATTTTGAGGGGCACCCCCATCCGCGGACGCCGTCCCTGCCTTTGTGGTAGTAGCTGCGACCTGATGTTACCAGCTGCACCATAATCTTTTCGGTGCTGCAGAGTGGGGGGTAGTGCCAGCCGAATACTTTCGTAGTTACGTCGTAGGAAGCAGTCCTGGCTTCGCACTTGCCTGGAACTCTTTTTTTTTTCTCGTGGTTAAAGGCATCAGCACTGAGTGCAACAGAGCAAAAATAGTGCAACAAAGGCTTCATCAGTCTTAGCATTTAAGTCAAAATTGGTTGTCATGAATACAAAAATCAATCTAGCATGTAATTTGTAGAGTATGAAGCAAATCTACCAAAAATAATAATGACATATTTTTCTACAGTGAAGGATAGACAGTTTCATGGCAAGCGGCCTAAAAAGGAGGCCTCTGTGCCAATGATCACGAAGTCGAAACACTTCTACATCAACATTTTATTGAGAAACTAACTTGTGCAAGTTTAAAAAAAAGAAGAAAATGATAAATGCGAGAAAAACAAAACCACAAATATTCAAAAGGAACTGCGGAAGAAACACTTTAAATATATTTCGACGTTATTAACCGCTAGAGGCTTACAAAAGAGCACTAGTAGTCACACAATAATCAACAGCCAAACGACTATGCGCTTTTCACCATGAGAGCAGCGCATCCGGTTATATGAGCAGAGACAGAACAGTGGATGACTGTGTGATAGCCGCTTTCAATCACGTTATGCAGTATCTTCACCGCATAAAATCAAGGAATATAATAAACAAAAGAACTCAAATATGACTCAGACATGAAAGTGAAAATTTGTCTAGAACATCAGCTGATGTAATGAGGAAAACTTTAAAAGACAACCAAAAACATCAATCAAGTGTCAATGAGTATTGACCAAAGTGACCTTCAAAGAAAGTAGCGCATGAAATATTAACAAAATCGGTATAATGAGCAACGTCGGAATGCAGTGCACAATCTCTCACAGCGAGCAACGTTACGTCGAAGCAACCTCCGTTTCATAATGAAGCTACATACGTGCTCGAAGTCGAATATAGCGGAGACAGTCTTGAGGCGACGAAAAAGAAAAAAAGAAGCAATATTCTCAATTACATATACAAAATACAGATGTGGCTCTCTACAAAGCACTGTATTACGCACATATATGCAAATCTGACATGAACGGCGATCAGACTGGCAAGCATCAGTTGGAAGCCAAAAAAGAAAAAAAAAAGATTTTGGCACCCAGCACATGAAGCTATGCCTAAAAGGGACTTCAAATAACCATCAGGTCTACATGTGCAGGATTAAGCTGAGAGTCTCCGAATTTCGCCCTTTTTCGCATTAAAAAAAACACTGTTACCTTATACCTAGTCATTAAACAAAACACTTCGAACAGCCAACTCCTTTGAGAACGCAACCTCCACCAAACTCGCAATCAGTTCACGTTCACACTCATCAAAAACTAGTTGTAGTGTCCAGGCTTAGTGCAGCTGGTGAATCCGATGCTATTGGCATCGTATGACACGCTGAAACCGCCGTCGCGGAAATGCTTTCAATGTAGAACTGCGGTGGGGCTGTGGTAGAACGCAGTTGGTGCCCTATCAGGTTATCCATACAACCGCCGATTAAACCGCATGTATCCCTGCAAATGAAAAAAAAAAATGGGGCCGTTATTTTCTATAAAGCTGTTCTACAACTGTGCTTTGATGAACGAAATTTGAAATGCATGTCTGTCATAGACTGCGCCCTTTACAGGAAGTGTTCATAATATCCTGCAACTTGCAATAGATAAACACTCAAAATGAATTTTCCTCGAGTGCCTGGTTCTTCTGCACTGCTGCCTCCACCATATATATATATAATTTTAACGAAGCAACAAACTATGAAGCCTAGGAAAGCATAGGAGAAGTTATTGGGGTTCTTAATTGTAGTATTATACTTGTGGAGTAAGTATAAAGGAACTTAAGTGGACGAAAAGACAAACCTGCCTTCTGTGGGAACCGAACACACGACCTTCGGATAAGGCGTCCGATGCTCTACCGCTGAGCTACGAAGGCGGTCGTCCCCCCCGTCCCTTCTATCGGGTATATGTGCACATACAATCTAACACTCCCAGGATTGCATGTAGTACATATACCTATGTACAATATACGAAGCTCAGCGAGCTCCGCCGAAGCTTGGACGCTCGTGCTAGATGCCCAGCGATGAAAACGAACAGAAGAAGGAAGTCAGCATACAACAGCCGGCCTGCGGCAAAGGCGCTGTGTCTATGTCTCTCTCATTTACAATATACAGTGGTGTTCGGGCCGTCTCCGCAGGAAACTTGATGCATCTGCTGATGCTACCACCGCCGAATAGAATGTCACTCGTGAACGTTAAACTGCACATTACTAATTCGTAGTTTATTTTGGACGCATCCCATACGCAGCATGTAGAAATCGAGTGACACACATGCTTCACACTTAGACGGTGGGAATATTCTTCGAGGCGTGCTTACGTGCTCACTGCGCACTCGGTATGAAAGGGTCCCTGCAACACTTTTTGAACACACTGAGCAAACGGTGCCAATCAGTCGTTGAGGCTTCTGTGAACGTGCGAGCCAAATGTTATTGTGCTGCAAGCAGCAGTGGATTTGCAGTTTCATTTTAAATACATCATGCAATCGCCTGCTATTGTTCCAACAAGTGACGTCACTAGCAGCACCGACCCATGACTTGCCTGCTCTTCTTCCAACAAGTAACGTCACTGGCGCCAACGACTAGGTCCCTTCGCTCACCTCGGTGTTTTTAAAAACAGGCACTCAGATTCCCTTTCTTTTTTAAATCCGAAGCATTTCTTAGCGAACTTCGGCGACCTTGAGCGTATCTATCTATCTATCTATCTATCTATCTATCTATCTATCTATCTATCTATCTATCTATCTATCTATCTATCCGCCTACGATTTTGTGCTCTCCTGGCCGTTTCGCTTGTGGGATGTTTACGAAAATTGGTATGCCACAACATGACTACATGACGAACATAAATGACAGGTCATAACATGAAAATCATGACATTCATGTCATGAGCGGCATGATTTACATGCCACGGTCTTGGTTCTCTCCTGGCCGTTTCGCTAATGGGATGTATGCGAAAATTAGCACAACATGACTGCCTGACGAACGTAAATGGCAGGTCACAACGTGAAAATCATGATATGCATGTCATGAGTGGCATGATTTACGTGCCACGGTCTTGGTGCGCTCCTGGCCGTTTCGCTAATGGGATGTATGCGAAAATTGGCATGGCCCAACATGACTGCCTGACGAACATAAACGGCAGGTCATAACATGAAAATCATGACATTCATGTCATGAGCGGCATGATTTACATGCCACGGTCTTTGTGCTCTCCTGGCCGTCTCGCTAATGGGATGTATGCGAAAATTGGTATGACACAACATGACTACCTGACGAACATAAATGGCAGGTCATAACGTGAAAATCACGATATGCATATCATGATTGGCACGATTTACATGCAGCGGTCTTGGTGCTCTCCTGGCCGTTTCGCTAATGGGATGTATGCGAAAATTGGTATGGCACAACATGACTGCCTGACGAACATGAATGGCAGGTCATAACATGAAATCATGATATGCATGCCACGGGCGACATGATTTACATGCCAGGCGTTTCATTAATGGGACGTATACGGAAAATGGCATGCCACAACATGACTGCATCACTTTCATAAATGACATGCATGTCATGAGCGACATGATTTACATGTCACGGTCCTGGCGCTATACTGTTGTCTCGTTAATGGGATGCATAAGAAAATTGGTATGGCACAACAAGACATGACGATCATAAATGACAGGTCATAATGTGAAAATCGTGACATGCATAGCATGAGCGGCATGATTTACGTGACACGCGTTTCGTTAATGGGATGTACACAAAAATAGCTATGGCACAACACGACTGCATGACGAACGTAAATGACAGGCCATAACATCAGAATCATGATATGCGTGTATGACCGGCATTGTTTACATGCCACAGTCTTGAAGCTCTTGCGGCCGTTTCGTTAATTTCATACGTACGAAACTCGGTATAGCGAGAAAACAATGCAAATCCATTTTACGTTCCTGATGGGTGCTTCGCATTTCCTTGATTTCCACTGCACGTGGGATCTGCCAATTTTTTAATGCAAAATGAACAAATATATAATTACAGACTACCTTTCCGTGACCGTAAGGTCAGCCAGTGATATATCTGCCTCGAGAAAAGTAGTCGGCGGCCTAGTGACATTTGTTGGAACGAAGAGCAATGTGAATTACAGCTGTGTTTGAAACCAAATAAAAAATTCCCTGGTGCACGCAGCTCAATAATATTTGGCTCACACGTTCACAATAACCTCCACGATTGTTAGGCATCGTTTACCATCGAGATTCCAAATGCCGCAGGGCTCCTTTAGTAAATGGGACCTTCAAGGTCGCGCGATCGGCGGGCACAGTGACTGCGCACCACAACTGTGCATATCATCAACAAATTTTCGCTGTGGCTTCGATTTCACCTGCACAAAACTGTCTTCCATGGCCAGGTAATAGTGAAGTTAGTACAATGCAACGAAATATGGCTCGTTTGGGGTAGCGAGTATGTCGCGGGGTAGGAGGAAAATGTCAAACGTACAGCAGAAAACTGTTGAATGGCACCGTGGCTTTGATTTGACGATAAAGGTATAGGCATGAACCGCTAGATCCCGGCACCAGACAAGCTGGCGGCGCCCGTACTAAATAATAAAAATAAACAAAATACGTCCAAACGTTCATGTATAAGTCGTCGTAACACGGCGCTCACCCATAGCCCGACGTACTAATTTAGTTCGTCGTTCGTTGCCTTATCATCGCTGTCCTACGCTATCAGCCCAGCAACATGGTTCAAGTCTTCACTCCCCAGTCCGTACCACGTGAAACACTGGACAGCTTATGGCATACCAAAAGTCTACTGTGCACAACAGCGTCCCTGTGACAATACTGTGGAACCAGATAACAGGTCGTGTAATTGTTTTGGTATTTGCGGTCTGCAAGAATGACGAAACCAAAATGCAGAAAACCGCAACAGAATGGACAATGAGAAATAATAATGAACATTCGCAAACGAGTCACATGCCTCTGACAAAGTTTAAATATTGTTACGAACCACGTAGGTTTCAGGGTTTTAATGCGGCTGAAGCAGCAGTTGGTCGCTTGTGGCTCTGACACTGTGTACAGCTGGCTACATAGACATCAATCGTCTTGCGCATTCGAGGCCAGTAAAATCGTTCTTTGGTACGATGCAGCGTTCGTGCGGCTCCAAGATGACCAGACGTGAGTTTTCCGGCGGCGGTGACCGGAAGCGTCGGCGCGGTGATGGAGACCGTGGGACACGTGGAGCTGGTGGCGGCGTTACGCTTCGGTCAGAGGCCGGCGAGGAGTACCGTACACGTGTAGGCATGTGTGGTGGCCGTTGCGGAGAGGACGGGCTGTCGAAAGGCTGGGAGTAAGGGACGAACGGGGGCTCTCGCTGGTATGACGGGCGATTATTACAAAATCGTGCGATGTGTCCTGCGATGCCACAGCTGTAGCACACTGGTAAAGGTCGAGACACACGTTGCTGCTCATAATAGCCAGTCCTCTCTCTAGGTGTAGGGTAGTAGCGCCGATCTTCTCGGACACCGTAGTCAGGAGGCGACTGCCGAGATAGACGAGGAGGGCGAAAGCGCCGTTCGAAATTGGAGGGCGTCCATTTTGCAAACCCAGACGGCAGTCGCCCTCGGTTTTCAGTGGCGTCTGCTACATTAACTGAAGGTTGCCATGGAGCTGCAGTTGCCGGAGCTCTCACACGTTGGGTTTCTCTCGCATAGATGTCTTCGTAATCGGAGGGACACTGAGAAATCTCCTCATGTCGACGCAATTCTTCTCGTACAATCTGCCGAATTGTCGAGGAAAGATCGCTCGACGACATTGTGTCGACGCTAGCCACTGTGGGGACGTTAGACAAACGTCCGAATTTTGGTACTATCCGGCGCGTCTTGAGCGTTTCAAACGTGCGGCAGTGTTGCATCACGTCGGACACGGAATTCAACCTCTCTTTCCCAATAAGAAAATTGTACACGTCTTCGGCTATGCCCTTAAGAACGTGCCCAACCTTATCCTCCTCCGACATTCTGGCATTCACTACTTTGCACAGCTTCAAAATCTCTTCTATGTACATCGTACATGTCTCCCCTGGAAGCTGTGCCCTATGAGCCAATGTCTGCTCTGCCTGTTTCTTCTTTGCGTCAGTATCGCCGAAGCATTTTTGGGCCTCTTGAACAAAGGTATCCCAAGTGGTTAATAGCTCTTCGTGGTTCTCATACCACATAAGAGCGGTGTTGGTTAGGGAAAACACAACGTTACTGAGCTTCGCTGCGGAATCCCAGCCGTTGCTTCTGCTCACCCGGTTATAATTCTTGAGCCAATCCTCGACGTCTTCTCCTGAGGTCCCACCGAAATTCGGTGGCACTCTGTAGTACGCCATGGAACCCGCTGGAGCTGCCCTCGAAGCACCGGAGGTGGTGGTCTGATCCTGGGACATCTCGATTGACGAAGGCGAGAGTCCAGCAAGGCGGCGGCTGCGGCGAAGTCCTCGCAGTAGTGCTTCCGTCGTAGGGTTCGTGGTACCCCGCACCTCCACCAAATCTGTTACGAACCACGTAGGTTTCAGGGTTTTAATGCGTAAGCAAAGCCGAGGCACCGAGGCAGTCGCGATCGTCTCAACAACGCAACGTCGTCGTCTTCTCTTCTCTGCGCGTTTCCCTCGAGCCACTGGCGCCTGTCTCAAACCACTGACGCGCTGTAACAATATGACCGAGAACGAGCACAACGACACTCATGCTCATATGAATGCTGAGCTGCGAGAAGTCATTCCACCACCATAAGACGTCATGATTGCCTGCGGCAGTTCTGCTGACATGCCACAACAAACAATGCGCGATTTTCACATCCACATCACATGCACGTAAATTTCGCAGCCCTGAACTGAAATCTCACGACTGCAATGCCACAGTGAAAGAACGCGCGGCAAGCGTTGCCCTACAACGCGCGATATCACATGCATGTATTCGTCTGTGTAAGACACGAGTAAATTACTACTATGCCACATTGTTGTACAGGCGCTGCACTCGCTACCCGTAACGACCAAATGACAGGATGGTGGGAACGAATCCAATGCACTCACTCACTAATCAGGCTCAACACGCACATAGAGCTAAGAAAGTTTCAGAATGCATTCATACACGGTGATCTGAATAATAAAACAACAGTTGCGTTGCTTTGCGTTTAATGCGTCAACTATCTCAGAGCTTACATAGCATTAATGCTCCTTGTATCTGTCACAGACCGATTTGCCCTATCCGCGGAACACATGAGTGATCTCACAGGCATCATGCTAAGCCATTCAAATGTGGTACTTACATTTAGTTTCGGCGAGACGTAGTTATTGGTGTTACAGGATCCAGTCACAGAAGCGCCGGGATTGAACCAGGGTTAACGTAAGGAGGAAAGTAGAAAGAACATAATGCCACCACACAAACACACGCAGCAGTTGCAGCACGGTAACGGAATTTTCGCCAGAAACGAAGGAAGAGCCGGCCGCCAACAACTTGACTACACTGACTCCACCGCCAACCACGCAAACGAACTTCGCTGCCTTTGCTTCGCGTCTCCGCGTGTTTGCGCCAGCCTGCGCCCTCTCGCCTCATCTCCCCGGCGACCGGCGAGAAGGAGCCGGACATTCTGGCGCCTCCCTCCCGGCCCCATTGCAGCTGGCGACATCTCGGCGCCCCGTGCATTGTGCGACGCCCGCCGACGCTTTGAGCCATGCCCTGCGTTTTTATCTCCGGTGGGGAGGGAGGGGGGGGGGGCTGTATTCTCCCACGTCTGCTTACCGTCTTGCGTAGGACGTTTCGAAGACGGATTCATTGCCCCTTTGATGTCGCTCCCGCTTAGTTCGCGTGGCTGACGTCTTTGAGACGTCAGCCACGCGAACCAAGACGTTAATCCCCCAATAAGACGTCTTTTTGGTCTTGTGTGCTAGCTGGGTATAACTGTGGCAGCATAGAAGAAGTGGAGCACGTATTGCTTGAATACTACGTGTACCGCGACGAGATAGGATTTTTTTCAGCAGTAAGTGGAGATGATTTGCCACGATCAGTTAACGTTACGCAACACACTATAGGTCCCGTGCCCGCCGCTTCAGAAAAGCGGACGGTTTAAGATTTACTGTTGAACTAGATCTCATAAATTGGCGTATTAGAAAATCATAAAAGACTGATGATTTCCAGTAGGGCGCCATTCACACGCGTTTGTCTCCTGAACCACTCCTCCTCTCCAGCCTGTCATGTTCCTTTCCACGGCACTCTGCGTAGTTGAACCCTTTCGTGAACCTCCAGGTATCAGCGAGTGTCCCATTACTGTGGTGTTCTGCATTAACTTTTATACCCACGTATTCCCAATCCATGGTTCTGAATAGCTCCCGTAAACGTGCGTTGAATTACATTGGAGATACTGTACCTCCATCTGTATCATTGCTGTATTCATGGACTACTATATGGCGGCTCCGGAGCCACTACATTTGTTCTTCATATACAAGCGAATCAGCGGCGGATCCAGAGGGCGGGTCCGAATGTCTTGAACCCGCTCTTAATTTCTGAATGTATGCCTCCTAGAATGGGACCTGTTTCCGAAGCATCGGCATAAATGGATTTTTAGCAGCGTCAATGCACCCTGTTGCATGTGAAAGCACGCACGCCCGTCTCTTTTTGTTCTGATACCCCATATTAACGCGATAGCGTTAGAGAGCTCGTTTCTCAGAAATACCGCCGTCGGTGTCGGCGTCTCTCCGTGAGCGAAAAATCGAGAAAGATGCAAATAAAATGAACAGTACAAATCTTTCGGTCCCACTGAGGATCGAACCCGGGTAGTTTGCGTGGCAAGCAGGTGTCCTACCACGAAGCCACGATGTTACTTGGAACTGCCTCGGAAAAAAATCTCATAAATGTCAGGTAGTGGAAGGAGTCTCCTTAACGCATTTTGTTCGGCAGGTGTCACGACGAAAATGAGCCCATTCGGCGATCTGTAGGAGGAGTAAACCTTATTGAGCTTATCAAACAAACAGCAAACATTAGATAATGTGCTGCCATCTGTGAGACATTGTGAAAAACACGTCTCTACACCATGGTCTCCGAGACGGCGGGCGCGCCCGCCGTCTCGGAGGCCATGCGACTACAGCAGAGCCTATATGGTTCCGCCGTTCTAGGACAGGGAACATATCATATCAAGCAAACAGCAAACATTAGATAATGGGCTGTTTGCCATTTCACCGACCATAAGGCGATGCTTGTTGCGGTTGGCGGGAAGAGGTCTCCAGAAGGACAAATCGAACAGCTGCCAGATAGTTAACGCAAGGACGACAGAATGTGACCATTTACGAATTACAGTGTCACGCCTACGCGCAGTCCATAATACAGGACCATGTGACTACATCACTGTACAATATTTTCATGAAGTTGATATAAAAGTGCTAATGAATAGATCGAAAACCTCTACCATTACTACAGATATGTCGCGTGTGTTTGTGTCTGTGCATGTGTGTAACAACACACATTAATAAGTATGCACTGAGTGGTTGAAGTGCACACTAGGGGCCGGATTTCGCTATCGCGTTCAACTCTTAAAGGCGAAGCTTAAGGGTCCCCCAATTTTTCAGCTTTAGGTATCAGGATTCCTGTAAGCGGGAAAATCCTGTATCCGCCTCTGACGCCTGTAAATTACTTACGTTTGCCAATATTTAGGCGTTCTGCTGGGCTAGTTAGTTATTACTGATAACATATAGGGGCGTGCGTCGAAACAATCGTTAGACGCGGAACTTGTGTTAATCTAGGAGTCATCGTAGTTTCACTGTGCGCTGTCGTACCTGTCTTATCGGCGTCGGTCGCGGTTGAGAAGTATATATTACGTACGAACGACGCATTTCAATTTCATTTTGCCATCGAAACATTGCGTGATAACCGAGGAGCACGTGGTAAACCCTATCTCAATAGCTTGAGAACCGTGCGTAACGAGCCTCTGCGGAATCGGTGCTTGTATGAGCATGTTTTCGCGGCACTTGGGGTCGATCTGCCATTCCGTCTTGCTGCCGATGATTGTGGTTCGGTTAAGGAAAGGACGCTAATTTCTGCAGCCCATCTACGGAGCACGGCTTAGCGTCCGTAGTGGTAAGGGAAAGGAACTGAAAGACATAGAAAGGAGAGAAAAGGCGTAGGTGAAGGGCTCTGGAAAATTTTACCATCGCATGGGGTTCCTTAACGTGCGCTGACAGCGCACAGTACACGGGCCTCTGGCATTTTCGCCGCCATCAAAAATGCGACCGGCGCGGCCGGAATCGAACCCGCGTTTTTTGGGTGGCAGCCGAGTGCCACTGCCACTACACCACCGCGGCGGACCCAATGTGTTTAGGCATTCTGCTTGGCTAGTTAATTATTAATGATAATATATGGCGGCGTGCTAGACGCAGCACTGTGTTCCGGCGATCAAGAGGGGTGGCATCTCGGACACACCTGAACGGGAAAGACTTGAAGAGGCCAAGACGAAGTGTATGTAAGTCAAGAGGAAATGACACCACTGGGATGAATAGATGTATTCAAAAGTATCAATAAACCCCGCTGAGGTTACGGTTGGCCGGACGGTATCACCCCCCCCCCCTTTTTTTTTTCTTTATCGGATTTTATACAAAAATTAAAAGTGGGCTCATATCCTTTTCGTTTGAATTTAATATGGCAGCCTGCAGTGCTCAAGTGCAGGAGGCCGGGCTTAGTTTTGTAATTTTTTGCTATAAGTGATTCGCATATGGCCCATCACCAAATTTTCTGTCTTTCTACGAGTCGCCATGGTTTCAGTGCACGCTCTCGTGCCTGTACTCCTATCGGCGACTTTCTCGCGGTTGGGCAACGTGTACATACGAACTATGCATTTCAATTTCATTTTGCCAGTCGAAACATTTCATGATAGCATTTGCGGAATCGGTGTTTGTGTCAGCATGTTTTCGCGGCAGTTGCAGTCGACATCTGTCATTCCGTCTCGCTGCCGAGTGCGGGCGCCGTTGCCGTATCGAAAGACGTTCTCTCGCGCAATCGGCGGGAGCGTCGATCTTCCTGCTTTTGCAGTACGCTCTGCTTTTGCCGCAGCCGTGTCCTGTATAGGTTACCACGCCCAACGTGTTGAGACGCCGGTTGTTGGCCCCCACCATAGATTATGCGCGTTTAGCTCGTTGTATGGAAACAGCTCAGCACGCGACTGTCGCAGTTGCATCCTGTTTTGCCGCCGCAGTTTCGCAATTGTACTGCGCGTGTGACTGACTCTTCCGTTAACGCACCAACTCGGTCCCTCAAAGCGGCACGCTTCAGATGTGCTGAGCCCTTTAAAGAACAACTCCGGCGGTTTTTTCACCATGTCCTGATATCAATGTTTTCCAATGGTACTGATGGTGCTGTAACCGCCAAGGTGGTTCGGTTTGCTCAGAGGTGCACCAATAATTTGAAATAAGCAACTTAGAGTCAACTTCAAACCGAAACGGCCAGGTGCTTTGTGGAGCGTATGCAGGTGACGTCACAACCTTCCCGTCATCAAAAATATGGAACTGGCGCCAAAGGAATGCCAGTGGCGAGGTCATCCGACAGTATACATATTGAGTTATGCCAGCTTTTCTGATCTTGACAGCGACGATTTGAGCGCTGAAGTGTCGCTGTTTTGCTTTTGAAGGCCCGCTGGCTAGGATAGGCAGCGCGGAGGTGATGACGTCAAAAACACAGGGTGGCTCGCGTGAGAATCCGCTAGACATTTTAAAACATATTTACAGGAAAACTAAATGTCTTGTATCCGCCTGACTTGGCATATATTATTACAGTACCGAGGAGAATATATATTGAAAATTTCATTGAGATCGGTGGACACGGAAAAATCGCCGCAGTTGTCCTTTAATAATTTCCCTGCACACTTTCTTCACGTGGCAGTATTCTGGGGAAGGAGTATATATATATATATATATATATATATATATATATATATATATATATATAGAAGTGTTACCTCCACTAACCGTAAGCGTTGTGGCGACAACCATCGTTATATTCATTGTGGATGCGAATTATTTTATGCATGCATGCATATGTGTGTGTGCGGAAAGGGGAGCGGGGAAGAAGGGCTAAGAGATAAAAAACGAGCAGAATGGATCAGAGAACAGACAGGAGTAGCCGATATTATCTTATCAATTAAAAGAAAGAAGTGGACCTGGGCAGGACATGTCATGAGGAGAAAAGATAACAGATGGACTGTAAGAGCGACGGAATGGATACCAAGAGAGGGAAAACGCAACAGAGGCAGGCAAAAGGTTAGATGGAGCGATGAAATTAAAAAGTTCGCGGGCATAAAGTGGAACCAACTCGCTCAGGATAGGGTGGATTGGAAATCGTTGGGAGAGGCCTTCGTCCTGCAGTGGACCTAAACAGGCTGATGATGATGATGAGATATTATGAGCATCGTGTTGTGGGTATGGCGTCACCTTTTGTACCACATATACGGCAGCGCACATAACTGCGCATTACGAGGTTTCCGTCGAAAGCTCCTACTCTTCGCCAGCAATAATAACATTACTAAAGAAAGTCGCGAAATATGAGATAAACCAACGTCGTTGCATTCAATGTGCTCCATGTGAGTGTCAACAGATTTGTTCTACCAATTTTTCCATTGCTGAATAGTGGCGCCCCCTTTTCGGCACCTCAGCAAGAATATCGTCTCCTCTTAATTGCCTGCCATCCTCGAAATGCTGCCTCGAAGCGGCAGAAAAAAGAAGAAAGGACAGGAGGGGTCCAACCAAGGGCGGCGGTGTTCCATTTCATTTCTACGAATGGCATGCATAGAGAGAAAAGAAATAAAGAAAAGAACAGCCGTCAGACCCCACGCAGTAAAACATCGATGCTATGCGTAGTACTGTTGAGGGAGTAGGCCACGCCGCATTATTTTACTTGCAGCGAGAGCGACGAGGTGGACCGACGTCTTGTTTATTTATTTATTTATTTATTTATTAATCCCAAGCAGGAGCGGTTAGATATACGTTCGACTGACAACTATACATAACACACAGTTAGATCTGTACAATAAGAAAAAATAATGCTATGCATTGTAACATAACGAAAACATACATGCAGTAATGTAATATACAGTAGGTAAGGCAACAAACGGTAAAATGCGGTAGATATGTTACGTGTGTGACGCAAGCGTACTAGCCACGCTGAAAGGAGAACGCCACGGTACAGTAGTAATAATTGCTGAGGTCCTTCGTCTTAAAGAAACAAAAAAAAAATCACCATATGGTTGTGAGGCGCAGTGCGGTCCGCCAGGACGTTTGTTTGTCCACCACGGTGACCTAGTGGTTTCGTGCTTGACCGCTGCCCCGAAGGACGCGGGATCGAATCCTGCCCGTGGCGCTCTCACTTCCACGGGGGTGAAATGTCGAGGCCTGTGTACTGTGCGAGGTGAGTGCACGTTTTGAAGAACCCCAGGTGGTCGAAGTTTGTGGAGTCCTCCACTACGGCGAGCCTCGTAATCATATATCGTATTTTTTGGCACGTAAAACTCCAGCAGTTATTATTGTTGTCATTATTAACACGCACAAATACACACACATGCACACCCGCACACACACACACACATTCGCCGACTACAACGGCAGGGTACTACTGTGCAGTAAGCTGGCGCTGCCAAAAAGCGCGACTGACAAGCAATTTTTATTCGAGTCGTGCTGCACCTTACGGTTCCCGTAAAAGAGCAGTGTGTGTATTAAACGAAGTGTGGCACACCCCGAAATCTATTGTCGCTTTCGAAATCTCAATGTTATGCGACATATCTTGAACTTTGAGTGAACTTGGTGTGAAAAAAACAACAACAAAAGAATCGCGCGCTCCGTTCATTGACGCAGCTAATGGCCGAACCTCGGCCAACCTTACCAACACTTGCCAACACTTGCCAACGTTCACTCCATTTGTCATCACGTTGCTACTCTCATGTGCGGTAGCCTCTTTTTCTGCTCAGAACTCCGCCGAACACGTTACCACTTCGTGCCTTTCGTGCGCTACTTCCGCAGATACCTGATTACCTCACTGGTTTTCCTTGCGTTGACGCTCTAGCCTTTCAATTTATTCGTTCAATAATTTCAACTCTTGCCTGCCTCCTTCGTCCTCAATTCTTTCCTTTATTTCTCTTACCTGCCATTAATTAGAATTAAGGTCCCGAAATATTCGATGTCCCCCAGATCGTTACCACTTTCTATTATTAGGTTTTGAATGTCCGATTCAGGCAAATCTTCATCTACATCCAAATCAAACTCCTCACATAGCATCAACAGGCTAGCTTTCGTCAAATTCATCAAACTCGTCAAACTCATGGTGACTAGTTTAAACTTTGACTCTGCTTTAGAAAAACAATAACAATTGACCCCACGAGCGTTTCATTCTGGTTCTAGAGAAATTGAAGCCTGGTAAGTTTTACAGAATCTACGAAAGCCCACACTAGCAGTCCCAAGTTGTCTAATCGTTGTCTAGCTTTTTGACTTTCTTAACCACTTTCTTAATCCCTCAAGTGAACCCCCAATCATACATAACTCTTTCTCCTCTGCACATATCCTTTCAACATCAATAAGCAATCTCAGGCTCTCTATTTATACTTATTCGTGTCCACTACCAATTTTGCACTTTTCCACAAACGTATATGGGTTGCCTTCAGCAGCTTTCTTACCTCCCTTTTTGAAAGCTGCTTTCTGCTGAGATACGCCACGACCACAATTCTAGGCAGTTGTAAACGGTCGAGCTTTTAACGGTTCTAGGCTAAAAGACTCGGTGTCTCTCAAGCACAAAGCCGGGCACTCACCCAATACAGTGCAGTCGTGGTACGATACGTTGACCACGCCGTCTTCCAGTTCTAGGGCTTTCGGCTGATCTTTCGTCCATGGAGCCTCCGGTTCATCCCGCCGCTCGCCATCCAGTAGTCGTGGTCTTGTGTCGCCTTCAAGCAAGGAGTCCACGGGTCAGCAGGGAAGAGTACGAGGAGAGTTGGGAGTGACAAATATATACAATGTTTATTTCCATGATGGTTGGTAGTTTATTGCCGAATGCTGATGCCGAATCTAATGTCGAATCCCGAGCGTCGTCCAGTTGAATAAATAGTGAGCGTCGTCCTGTGATGCCTTCTAGAGAGAACCCAGTTCACGTTCATCCTCCAATGCCATGGCGGAAGGTCCGAACGGAGAGAAGGTGTTGGACCGCCCTTGTAATTATGCTGTTCACCTAGGCAATCGTTATCTCAGCCGGGTGGCGTGAAGGCAGCAGGACTCTTTCGCGTGGAGATCAGTCATCACCCCCTGCTGAGGTAACGATGAAGTGATTACGGGCGGTCGGCTCGTTTCCTGTTTTCCGCAGGTGCGTCGCCTCATCCGGCTTTTCTGTCACGGCACGTTCGTTAACGAGTTTCTGGTGACGCCGCTTCGTCTCCGATGCCTCGGTCACAACAGGACGTAAAAGGCCAGAAATCAATCATCCTTCAGTGCGCCAACTTTCATCTCTGCAATAAAACATTCGTTTGGAAATGCCATAATGCGGCGTACGAACCTTGTGGCGAGGTCCTGCGGCGCGCTCCCATGGATAGGATTGGGATGGCGGTGGGCCAGCGCCGGCACCGCAGAGTCAAGATGTTCGCCCGGGTAGCGCTCAGCGGCCACAGCGCGGGCGGCATCGCGACTTTTAGGGTCGTCCTTGCGACTTTGATGGTGAGACTTGCGAATTTCAGCGAGGTCCTGTACGCGTCCACGAAAAGTACAAAAAACAAAATAGGCTGTGTTAGTCCTGCAGCCGCAAGTAAACGCAGTTACTTCTACGATTTCAGTGCAGATGATAGTTGCAGAGTGTTTAACATTTGTCAAAAGGGAAACTAATCTAGCAGCGCCATGTGCGATGTTGATTTGTCTGAATGTGTTGTAAATGGAACTGTGTATACGCTTCGAATGCGAAGCATTTATTAGCGAACCTCGGCGACTTTGAACGTTTATCTATCTATCTATCTATCTATCTATCTATCTATCTATCTATCTATCTATCTATCTATCTATCTATCTATCTATCTATCTACGCACGCACGCACGCACGCATGCATGCAAACGGCCTGTAGAGCACAAAATCGTAGGCGCATGCATGCACAAAATCGTAGGGCCGTTTGCATGCACGCATGCATGCATGCAAACGGCCTGTAGAGCATAAAATCGTAGGCGCATGCATGCATGCATGCATGCATGCGCTTACGATTTTGTGCTCTACAGGCCGTTTCGATGTACACTCAATCATAGTGTGATCTGTCGTTTCCTTAGCTTTTCCGCACCTCGTACATGTACCCCCTTCTTTTTTTTTTAAATTTCTCTCAGTGACTTAGTGTCCTCAGGCAACCTAACCTTGCTTCAAACAGTAAAGCGCTTCCCTTTGAATTATGATAACATTTTTCTCTCTTTATTTCGTCTTTCCCTTTTCTGTATTTGCTCAATGACGGTTTCTTTTCCATTGCTGCTATCCAATCCGACTTCCCCGCCGCTCTGAGCATGCTCCTAACTCTCCGTTTAATTACTGGCTGTATCCTTACTGGTAAGCCTCCTAGTCCTCATCCTGGATTGTGATTCAACGCTTCTTCTATACAAATATCTGATATACCTTCGCTGCCCATCTACTTTCTTTCATATTCCTTAATCTCTGTTCGAACCTAATTTTACTCTGAGCTTCCCTTCCCTCAAAGCCAGACCATCCCATAACCCTCTTAACAGCCTCATTTGTGGTCTTCCCATGGACGCCCAATGCAAGACGTCCGACCTTCCCCTGATTCACGTCCAGCCTTGGTTGTGCCTTTGACCTCATGCACACCACCAGACAGGTGGCGCCGCGCACGCGTGGCGGCAACTGTTTGTGAGGCGAAGAGCCATGATTCATAGCTTCATAGATTGGAAAGCAACATGGCCGTCGTAAAATTCCAGACGCCACGTCCAGACCGTATACACAGTTGTCGTTAAGCCTACCCCTGTCGAGACGCCGAGCAAGAAGCATCTTCGCTCTTCGCAGTGGCAAATTTCTCGTAGCGTGACCTGCCGTAGTGCTATAGAGGCACATGCACTGTCGACAAAGGACGAGACGGCTGATCAGAGCTCACGTTCTCGCGAGACCTTTTGGATGGAACGCAAGTCAGGGCGTCATGTCGTTCTTGTCTGGCGCGTAGCCGCTTGTCGCAAAACGCGAATGACGACTTGGCGACGCGCGCGTGCCGCGCATACGCTCGCCGCGCGCGTTTTGGACGCTAGTGGGGACCGGCCTTTAGCGGAGTGGTTTCTTGCACCATCTGCTACCCATCTCACCCATTCTGAGCGCACCTTCTGGCGTCGCGGTGGTGGCGGAAACCGCACTGCGCCTACGTCCGTGAAAACGATAATAACGCAAGCGGGCAAACACGAATGTCATCTTGACAGATGATGGATGATGGACAGATGGTAGACGATGATGGAGTGGAGGGATGCAGAAATTTCGACCACCTGGTGTGCTTAAACGTGCATGCACATCGCACAGTACACGGGCCATCGACATTTCGCCGCCATCGAAATGCAGCTGCCGCGGCCGGGATTCGATACCGCGACCCTCGGATGAGCAGCCGAGTACCATAGCCACTAGACCAGCGTGGCGGGGCAGATGGAGAGAGAGTGTTCCTCCGTCGGTGTACATTTTGATAAACAATTCAGCACTGTTCGAGCTGGAGATGTGGTTACGCTTAAAGGGCAACTCCGACGATTTTTCAGTGTCCACAGATCTCAATCCAATTTTCAGTATAGTATGTTCTCCTGAGCACTCTGATATTATGTGCTAAAGCCAGGCTGTTGCAAGCCATTTAGCTTTCTTGAGCATGAATTTTAATTTTTTTTATGCGGATTCCCCTGCGGGCCTATACCTTCAACGCTATGCCTACCCGAGCAGGCTGGCGGTCGAGAGCAAAACGATAATACTTCATTGCTCAGGTCGTCGCTGTAAACTTCGGAAAGGTTGTCAAAACTCAATATGTAATCGGATGATATCGCCGCTTTCATTTTGCGGGCACCAGCTCCATATTTCGTGCAGTATAGGTCCATTCGTTTCACCTGCACTTCGTGAAGGCTTTCGCGGCAGTGCTGCACTACGGCATTCGTTTCAAGAGTTCAACATGGCATCCGCGACACCGCGGTATTCGTTTCCAAGAAAATTGGTAGATCCCACGTGCAGTGGGAATCAAGGAAATGCGAAGCACGCATCAGGAACGTAAAATGGATTTGCATTGTTGTCTCGCTATACCGAGTTTGGTGCATATGAAGTTAACGAAACGGCCACAAGAGCACCAAGACTGTGGCATGTAAACCATGCCGCTCATACACGCATGTCATGATTCTAACGTTATGACTTGTCATTTACGTTCGTCATGTAGTCGGTGTTGTGCCATAGCAATTTTAGTATACAACCCTTTAAGTAAACGAGTGGCATGTAGATCATGCCGCTAATGACACGCATGTCATGATTTTCATGTTATGACCTGTCATTTACGTTCATATGCACTCATTTTGTGGCATGCCAGTTTTCGTATACATCCCGTTAACGAAACGCGTGGCATGTAAATCATGTCGCCCATGACATGCATATCATGATTTTCATGTTGTGACCTCTCAGTCATGTTCGCCATGCAATCATGTCGTGGCATACCAATTTTCGTATGCATCCCATTAAGGAAACGGCCAGGAGAGCACCAAGACCGTCGCATGTAAATCATGTCATTCATGACACGCATGTCATGATTTTCATGTTATGACCTGTCATTTATGTTCGCCATGCAGTCTTATTGTGCCATACCAATTTTTATATACACCCTATTAACGAAACGGCTAGGAGAGCACTAAGACCATGGCATGTAAATCATGCCACTCATGACATGTATATCATGATTTTCATGTTACGACCTGCCACTTATGTTCGTCAGGCAGTCATGTTGTGCCATACCAATTTTCGCATACATCCCTTTAGCGAAACGGCCAGGAGAGCCCTAAGACCGTGGCATGTAAATCATGCCGCTCATGACATGCATATCATGATTTTCATGTTATGACCTGTCAATTGTGTTCGTCATGTAGTCATGATGTGGCATACCAATTTTCGTAAACATCCGATTAGCGAAACGGCCAGGAGAGCACAAAATCGTAGGCGGATAGATAGATAGATAGATAGATAGATAGATAGATAGATAGATAGATAGATAGATAGATAGATAGATAGATAGATAGATACGCTCAAACTCGCCGAAGTTCGCTAAGAAATGCTTCGCATTTAAAAGTGCAGCCGTCCAGCAGACCTTCTCACGAGGTAGTGCAGGGTTTGTGCAGCGCGAGATGAATCAAACACAGCAGACGACAAAGCTGGCTATAATAGTATGTATTTTGTTGGCGTCCGACAAGTACGCCAGTGAGCAATTTCCTGTATTTGAACACGCCAGCAAACGTAAAGGGCACCGATTTTCTCGAACTGTAACCGCCGCAACTCGCGTGACAACCGACCTTGGCACAGGGCTCGCACGGCGTTTGCACTCTCGCATTCGTTTAAGCAGCGCGCTGCTTCTGCACTTGTTGAAACATTCCCTGCAAGATGGCGGCACCCACTCGGCACCACCGCGAACCAGTTCAGGTAGTGCAGGGAGAAACTATGGACCTGAAGCGTCTACCGTTTGAGTTTCGGTTTGAACGCATCTTTGGTTGGGTTATATAACATTGGTGCCTTTCTGAGCAAATTGGACTACCCTGCCTTCTACAGGACCATCAGTGCCTTCGGGAAACAGCGATATCAGATTACGGTGAAAAAAAAAAACCGCCGGAGTTCCATTTTAATGGCGGCTTAAAGATTGGGCAAATGCTTACTGCTATCGCAGGCTTGGGATCAGTACAAGACACGCCGACGTCGCTGCAAACCACTGGAAGCCAAACAGCGTTTCCGTGCTGCGATGAGCAAGATGCGGCTGCAACTGCTGCGCGCCTGGGGACGACATGTGCCATCAAAAGGATACCAGATCCGTCGATTTCCAAAGGCTGACCTGGGTATGTCTTTTATCGTTGATATATAGCAAGGAGATAGTCGGGCTGTTTGGGGCTGTAGAGTGCGCGAATCCGGCCACGTGCCTTTCATGCGCTCATCTTCGCGTCACACGTGCTCCATGGTTGCGGGCAGGCGTAAGCTCGTGTGCTACAAATTTAACTGTGTGTCTATTGTGAGCAGCTCTGCCTGTGGATGAGGCCGCTAGTCTGTTATATCCCCCAGCCAGCTGTCAATGACTAGTGGCCTGGTGTCTGCCGTCTGGTCGCCAGGAGTTTCTTTAGCGAGCTCAATACGAGGAAATGACAAGCTAACCGCCTAAACTGCCAGAACTGTCCGCTTTCAGGGATCACCTACGAATGTTAATTTTATGTTTGCACTCCTACAGTAATGTGTTTGTGGCACCAAGCTTTCAAAATAAATAAATAAAATAAAATTGGCCGCGTATCTGCGTGCTTCGTCGCAAATGTCGTGGAAAGACGATAGTCTTCTGCCGGCCGTACTACGCTGCGTGAGATATGGACGCCATCTGGCAGCGCCGTCAGGAAACATGAGTTTGTGCAGAATCCCTGGGTGACTGCCAGGTGGCAGCACAAAATCGTCGGCAGAGGCCTTTTTTTTCGTGCATAGCGTTGCATCTTTAGCGCAGCCTAAGAAACACCAGGGTCTTTATAATTACGTGTCTGTGTATTTTCTAGTAAAGGAACACACCACCTCCTACTTACGTATTGATATTGCGCCTCAGACAGACGTAATGTTTGCTTTTTGATCGACAGTGTTGACAAGTATGAACGCAGCCATTAGTTCAAGATGGGTGGGCGTTAGGCAAGTGCTTAAACTTTGGCCGGCTGGCTGAATCGTGTGACAGACATAGAAAGACAGACCAAAATTTCTGCGTTCAGCTATCCCAAGAAAGACTATCTTCTTTAAAAAGAAAAATGCAGCTTCACTAGTGAAACCTGGGGAAGTGCGAAGCAGTGATGCGCCTTTGTTTTCCTCAGGAACACACCGATCCCTACGCTGAAGCGATTTCCATCAGTTATGCATTTGTTCTTGATTTGTCGACAGAAAGTGTGGGCCCTATTTTGGAGGCACTGTAGTCGGACAGTGTATGTGTACGATTGTCGTGTCGGAAGCGATTTTAAAGAATTTCTCTTTATTACTTCTACAATGTCATCGTGATTCTTGTCTCAAGTTATACTGAATCATGTTACTTTAATTTTAACAGGTTTTGAGCAGTTACGCGCTAGTTTTGGCCCTGTTCTGAGTACTGGTTTGCGGACGTCACATCGACAACGTTGAACGCGACAGCTCGGGCTAAAAAATGTTTTGCTCGCGAAAAAAAAGGTATCCATAGTGATGCGTATAACCGAGTGCCTTTCTTTCTAGCTGTTTTGTTTTTTGGTCCTAAGGGAGCGCCAGAGGACTCCTTCCTTCGCGAATGTTGATGAACTCGCTAGCCACTCTAACCCACAGGCACAGTGCTTCCCTGTTCTTGTCTGGTGGTTATACGGAGGAGTCGACTGACATTGACCCGGACAACGTCTAGTTGAGCCATTTGAGGGTTAAGAAGCTTGAATGTAGGTGGTACGGTGAAATTGAGAAGTTTGGAGGCATAACATTGAGTCTGCATAACATAGAATCTGCTCACACGAGGAGGCCATGCAAGCGCCGCTGCGCTTCTGAGATCTACCGGCCTTCGTGAATGCCTATAACTGGAATGTCCTTTGGTGTGTTTGTGATTGCGTGTGTGTGTGTGCGCGCGCGCTTCTGTGCTTTAATTCTTGTGCATGTCTGGAATTTTGTACTCCCTCTCACTTTCATCTTTCTAACCCCTCTCCCCCTTCTCCCCAGTGCAGGGTAGCAAACCGGAGACTAATATCTGGTTAACCTCCCTGCCTTTCCTCTTCATCTCTCTTTGCTCACAAGGAGCAAATATGATTGCTAAATATTAAGATAAAGCTTTTTTTTCTGTAGGGGCCTCAAGTGGGCACGCACTGCTGCTGCTTGTGATGAAAAACCTCAAAGGGGCCCTTCAAAGCTTTTCAGTTCGGAGATAGTCTGAAAGTGATGCCACTCAGTCGCGGAAGCTTCTGTGAACACGCGAGCAGTGATGCGAACGCTGCTATAATTGCTCCAACCTGCTAAATGTCATTATAGTTCCGCTGCATTGCTGCTACAGATGAGACAAACTGCTTCAAATCTGTTCTAAAAACATTGCCCCCGAGACTGCAAACAGGCTTTTGCTGTCACTAGCGACCTCGGTGGCTACGTAGTGGCGGTGTGGCCCGTGTGGGAAAGGCGCATCACGGCAGCCTTTCTTTATGGCCACCAAAATTTTTGTTTTGTCACACTGTGAAGAGGTCAAGTACAGAGAATAGTGTAACACCCTTTGACGCAGTTGTGATTATGCATTGGTTAAAAAAATCCTTTGAGTGAGTTTTATAACTCAGCACCCGTATAAATTTTACGAGTGGATGGTGGCACCGCAGGTAGGTGTAAAGGGCTTCGAGAAATTCATGTGCTCATATACAAAACTTGTTGCAGAAGCAATGCACTCAGCACCCCTCTTCGGTATTAAAAAAAAACATGATTTGTCATTTTCATGAGGACATCGAGGATAGCTTCTTCCGAATTTTTGATATTCCACAACAAGCGTCAATACCTTATTTCTTGCTTACAGAGATCGCTCGCAGTACTAGCCTTGTCGGTCACATGCCTTCAGCGTTTTTTAAACATTACTTGCAAGTCAACCAAGAAGGCCTTACGCTTCATACTGTTGCCATTGTCTGCCAGCAACGCCAGCTGCCACACTCTGTCTTGGCGCGATATGATGGACGCAAAGAAAGAAAAAAAGCAGTCGCGCTGTACTTTACCATTCGACAACTGAGGCCGGCAGTAGCTTCGATTTATTGCCCCCAGTGTCCATTGCGGCAGCATTTTACCTTCAATCTATTTGCACCACCGTTAAATATGCTGCATTGTGTCGAGACTCATTTTACATGGTGGTCTATGAATATACAGTTATAAAATGCTTGCTATATCGGTACAATGAAGTTAACATTGTTGACAGCCGAGCAATTCGTGCTGTAATTTTAAATTGTCTTCGCTGCTGACTTGAAGTAGCTTCCTTGCTGCTGATTGCCAACCACACATTTAAGTCTTGTCAGCATGGCCGTTTGTAAATTCTGTTAGCATGGTAGTCTTGTCAGCAACGCAATTTTGAAATTTTTTGAAACGCCGCTTTTTGGTATCACTTCAATGAAAGGCAAGTGACACGACTTATTCCTCCAGGCTATCGTAACAGCATTCTGTTCTCTATAGCTATAGCCTAATAAGAAATCAGGAACGCTGTCAGTATGAAAATGGAATCCGTACTGTTGTAGTACCTTAGAGCCACAGTGTATCACGTCGCCTGGAGAAGATAGAACATCGCGATAACATGAGGGTGCTCCTCCCCCCTCGAGAAGCTTTGAAAATTGTCATCGTTGTCATCATCAGCCTATTTAAGTCCACTGCAGGACGAACGTCTCTCCCAACGATTTCCAACTTCATAATTACATCGCTCCATGTAACCTTTTGCCTGCCTCTATTGTGTTTTTCTTCTCTTGGTATCCATACCGTCGCTCTTATACAGCCCATCTCTTATCTGTCCTCCGCATGATATGCCCTGCACAGGTTAATTTTTCGTTTTGATACAATAATCTATTATTATCTATTAGGGGCTCCGGCAATTTTCTCCACCCGGTGTTCGTTAACAGGGGTCTCCACAGCTGATCAGTCGCGTTACCTGACTGTTCAGAATGTGTTGCAGGCCCCTTTAATTGGGCACATGCGCCGACCGCATGTGCCAAATATTAATGGCTTGCTTGTTATTTTGCAGACCACCTCGTAAGAAATGGCCAGGAAACACGCGGCACAAGGCGCTCGCGCTACGCTTCAGTCTGCTCCGATTCCGTGAGCGAGACAGACTTCTCGGACAGCACAGTCACCGAAGGCTCCTCCTCCAAGCCGCCTGATGAGTTGTCACCAGTTAAGGCGGTAAGTATTGTTTCATATTGGAAAATTTAGAAACCTATTACTATAAGGAAGTAGAACTAGTAATGCGAAATCTGTATAGTTATAAATGTCACAAATGGAACGAAGTACTTACGCGTTCCCAAATGTTTCTCCAATTGGAGCGTGATGAAGCCATGAACCTGCTGCAATGACCTCATATCCGCCATGGTAGCTTAGCGGCGGTTGTGCAGGGTTGCGAATCTCGAGGTAGCGGGACCGAATCCCTGCCACGGCAGCCGCATATCTGTGGCGGAGAAATGGAAAAAAAATGTAAAATAAAAAGGACCACGTGTTTATATTTACGTGCATGTCTAACCTCTGGTAATCGAAATTACTCCGGCGCAGTCCAGTATGGGGAGCGTCTCATAATGCTACCGCGACTTTGGCATTCAAAACTGCATCTATTGTACCTATTGGCTACCTTAGGCTTGTGCTATAGTTTGCATAAAGGTTGCAACTTCCATCCGAGCAGTGGCGGTCGCGTTTCGATAAGCGCGAAAAGCGAAAGTCCTTGTACACTCGTATTTGGGTGCGTGGGAAAGAAAACAACCTGGTGACTGCATTAATCCGTTTGTGTGATAGGACTGTTGTTTTGATATAAAGAACCGTACTATGTGTTATCGTCAGTCAGTAATAACATTTGAGCAATGACATTTATTGCTATGGGGGCGTACACAATTCTGGCGGCATTGAGCTGGTGTGTGCATAATATCCCAGCATGCGGCCGAGCTGTAAGTGCGAGACGATTTAAACCGGTTTCCGCTGCAGCTGTGAAGCTTCCAATGTGCCTTCACGAAACGTTCTTTTTCCTTTGATGTCACTGCGCTGTTGTAGGGTGTGCCCGAGGAGATTAAAAAAGAGGCGCAGTATCTGGTGGCACGAAAGGACACAGCCCCGCCTGTGTTATGTGGCTAATCGCCGAGGTTTGTAAAGGCTGCGCTAAAGAAGTCTAGTTTCTGCAGTCCTCGAGAGATGGGTCCTAGCCACTCGTATTCTACCAGAGCAAACGCATTTTGGACAACAGCAAATAATTAATGAAAACTGTACAGGTGTTTATTTTAATTGTTGGAGGAAGGCATGGTCTTCGAGCACGAGCAGCCTTCCCCGAGGAAAGAGCTAGAGATATGTGGATCCACTAGAAAGCATTGCAGAAGATTGCCTTGAATAGCGTTCCTCCTTTTCGCTACATATAACTAATAAAAAAGGCTCCGTCAGGTTTTGATATAAGATGGCTCATGTATTGAACCTGGGAGGATGTCTTCCCAGCAAAGCATTCGGGTTTAGAAGTGAAGCCGACTTTTAAGTGGATTGTTGTTAGCCTAATCTTTATAGCGTCCTGGTGCAGCCAACTCGCTAAGGATCTCATGCATCGAAGCGGAGAATCCAACTTTGCAAAATACCGCGCGGAACGCCGGCGCACAGGAGCTTGGAAGCGAGGCTTCGTTTCATTTGAAAAACGCTGCCTACAAGCGGTGATCGCGGAAGTGCAAGCACGGCGCGCACCGGCGCTTTTCGACGAAATGACGCCCAGCCTGCGCGACGCCCCTGCACACTCTTGCTAGAATAACTTCGATGCGCGGCCTTGCTGACCCGTGTTCGCACCAAGAATAGATAACCCTGTGCACGGGCCCTCACGCTCGTCTCTAAATCGTATTAAGGCCCGTGCACATTAGCGGAAAAACGTGCGCGGCGCGTCGCCGGCGGCAAAACGCGAGCCTTCAAGGCTGCCGCGCGGCAGGGTTCTCGTACCGCGAGGGGGATCGCTCCATGCGCGATTTCTCGCGGCGTGCCGCCGAGGAGGAGATCAATCAGAGCGTCCCCGTCCGTGACGTATGCGTTCCATCGCGGAGTCATGCGGACCTGCCCGGAGGCTCGTTTCGTACCCGTGCAGTGGCTCGCTTGCCTGTATGCCGCAGTGATGTTCCGCGCAGGGAATTTGATGAAAGAGAAAAGGGGAATCTTCGGAATATTGCAGGGAATTTTTGGGGGTGGAGAAATATTCTTATAATGTTCAAAACAGTGCGGTAACGAGGCGCTTTTGGTTTCTCCAATCGTTGCTGGCGCACATAACGCACAAAGTCATAGCTTTGAAGATTCGTTCCTCTTACATACACGGAGTGTCTTTTTGTTCACTCCGGCCGTTAGGCTCGAAATCCACGTATACGCTATGTATTTACAGCACATGAGCTCCAAGATCGTGGGTCACCATCATAGCACACCCTAGTTGAAGCCATTATTTTTTCGCCAAAGATCGGGAACTATGTGCGCGACAAGCCAAGAGCTCTCAATAGCCAAAACACTAATAATAATAACAAACTTTCTCATTTCATACAGCGGCCGTGTGTACACAAACGAGTATGTACGGCATTTCTTCCACATCGCGTACACCTTGATGTCAGCCCTCGTAGTATTAAAAGCCGATACCGGAGGCAATGCTCTGAGTTGCGCAGCAAGAATAGCAAGTTGCCCAGCAACAATAGCAAGACCCGAAACACGTCAAGCAGTCATATATGCACATGAATTTGTTCCGAGAAATATGCGGAGATTTTTAGCGATGCATGCGGGGAAAGTGCCTGAAATCGGGAATTTTCATGCCTCGGAAAGGGAATTCTTCGGCGCAGGACGGAACATCACTGGTATGCCGCTCGCGTAACCGCTCACTATGGAGATCAGTGGTCGCGCTCGTTCGCCCGAAGGAGGTGGGATTTCGCGGAGCTGCCGCCGCTGTTCGCCGCGAGCAGTGTGGCTGTGTCGCCGCCGAAGCGTTTCTCCGCCGGCGGCGCGCTGCGCGCGTTTTTCCGCTGGTGTACACGGGCCTTTAGACCTCCCGGCAATTTACACTCTGGCGGGCCTTGCGCCGAGCGATGGAGCATGTAATAAATTTCGTCGCTGAAGGACGAACCATAAAGAGCAAAGAATGCGTGTCAATACGCCTATACAGTCGCTTAAAAGACCAAATGTTGCTCCGCCACACCCGTTGCACCAGGGTTAGCAAAAGAGAAATCAATTGTAGTGTGGAACTCCGAAAGAGGGGCATAGCCTTAGATAACACATTCACTTGGTGTATTTAATTGATTTCTGATGTATGGAATGAAACATGCAGGCCATGGTATAATATTCAACACGAATAAGCTCGAAACAATACAATTCTCGTGCCCTGGGGAAGTGAAGCATAGCTTGCCATTTTGATATCCAACTTTGGGACCTTTTGTGGTATGTCTCCTTTCCACAGTTTTTAGAAATATGAGTTGCTAAAGACGCCTATTTTTGTTTTGAAGGAGCAAGACATGGAATGGAACGCTGCCCAGCCAGAGGACAGTAGGCTTGTTTTAACGACAGTGCCAGGAATGTTTCTGGCATCCCCACAAGGTGATGCATCAGCAGATGAAGGAAGCCTGGAGGACAATAAAGAAGAGAAGGCTGTCATATACTACGGTGAAGATTTGGTGGTTGACGGCATTGGTGAACATGAGTGCATGAACGTTACGCCTGGCTGCAACTACGATGACGAATTCTTCATCTGCAAGTGCTCACGAGAGGACCCACAATCCTCTCGTTGTCTTTGGTGCATTGTGCTAGATTACAAAGACCCACCCATCATCCCAGTCTTCAGGTTTGATGTGAACATACCACACGGCACCGCTTTGATTATCTAGTCGCAAGCATGTCTGGAGGCATTACCTGGGGTTATACAGGGTGTTTCAGCTAACTTGCACCACCCCGTGAGAAAGTACACGTTCGAGTTACAAGGATGCATGCAAGTGACACATTATTCACTGTGTCGTCTGGACCAGCTCGAACTATTTTTAAAATGATGTCAGCTACTATTTAATACTGATTAATACTAGTGTCGAGCTTCTAAATGGTTGCCTTAAACACAGCATGTTTAATGGTGAAGTAGTGAAGCATGTTATTTAGTGTACAAATGATTTATTTCTATGACACGTGCAAAGGTCTTAATTTTTGGGGGGCTTTTAAGATTGCATGCAAAATTTGAAAAAGTACCACGCTATTACCTCTTATGCGTAGTGCAATTAACACTTTGAAATGTGCTAACAATGAACCATTGATGCATTCACACCGAAGGTATGGAGAGGTGGAAAGGGCATTAGGTGTGGCCACTCCTTATTACTTTCTTTTGCTGCCTATTCAGCATGGTCTGCCTGTGTCTATCATCGATGGATCGTTCTGAACACATTTGAGGGTGCTAATGTCACTGCATGCGAGCACCTGGTTGTGTGGTACTTTTTGAATCTTGTGCGCTTTCTCGGAAGCCTACAGTTATTAAAACCATTGCATTCATTAGCAATAAAATGCATTGTTTGCACTCTAAATGACAAGCTTTGCAACTTCACCATCGAAAATATTGCATTTAATTGAACCGGTCAAAAAATCGTCTAATTGTTACTTTAAAAGTTGGTTGCATCCTTGTAGCATGTGTGTATTTTTTAAAGGGTGGCAAAAGTTTGTCTAACACCCTGTATAAGAGTGCGCTAGTTACAGGGAGTGTGCAAAGATGGTAAGTGAAATAACAGTTGCACACAAAACAAACACAACTGATGCTCAGTGCTTTGCATGGCTACTGTCTGCCATTTCACCTTTTCCTTAGTGTCCGTTTGCAGATCTCATTCTTTCATTCGATTGCTTATTGACATGTGTATCAAGGGTGCTCAGGAGCAAGTGAACATGCTGGTTGGTGTGCACAGTCAGCATTGTTTTCGCTCTGGAAACTTAAATATTTAAAACCCCAAGCCATATCATTGTCACATCATTGTCAAACCATGTCAATTGTCAGCTTTTGTATTCTGGGGCTGCTGCCCGTAAAGTACAAATTCTGCATTCTCTGTTCGGATTGAGAACTGCTTTCGCAACGCTCATTTTTACTAAAAGGGAAATTCTGGGCAAGCTTCTTCTTGCACAAGTAAGGGTACTCGTGGTGTATTGTAGACAATGTGTGGAAGCAGAAACAACACAGGGCACTGGCTTTCAACGTTGTCTTAAGACATAGTCCAAACTCATAGGCAGATGATGTAAAAGATTAATAAGTTGACTACAGTGTATGACCCTTTACGCTTGTGCAGGAAACCAATTCCTCTGGCGAGTAAAGAAGTTGAAAGTATAATACAAAGCTATGCTTGTTGGTCCATTTTTCTCCTATCATCACTAAGTTATAATACTTCATCTGTCATGGCACGTTTGTACATGGTGGAAATGGTTACTCTGCTTGTATTGAACTTAACAGGGGGGCTACATAGAGGCAGGAGCGATTGACTGAGCAGTAGAGCTAGCTAATGTGTCGGCCCTCTGCCTTCTTTACTAAACAAAAAAATCGCTTTCCTGCACAAGCGTGTAGAATTGTTCATTGTGTCGTCTTCCTTGCCATATACTATATGCCAACAACTCTATGTGTGCTATATCAAAGTCTGTTAAAAATCAGTGTCTTGTGCTTTTTGTTTCTGTTTTTTTTTCCCTTTTCTGCACGGTGCTTTGAGTTCGCTGTATTTGTACAAGTCAGTGTACGTCATTTGGTTTTTGTGATTTATGCATGGTGATGAAGAAGAAAGATAGGTATTAGCGTTTATCAATTGGGTATGTTTATGTTGTGCTACTGGCTTCCACTGCAGAATGCACAATTTATCATTGTCTTATGACCCTAGTGGGCCAGTGTAGTGCCATATTCCTGTTTGTGCCTTGGATTTTATTTACAATTTTCTCATTGGAAAGCTCCAAGCTTGACATTTCTTCTACCATTATAATTTTTACTGAGCAAAAAATTGTGTGCGATTTGGTTCATCTATGCTCAGCTTGTATGTTTGCAACACTTTTGCAATGTTTTCATCCAAACAGCATTTATACAATGTCGTGGGACCAAGCACATCCTTGGTAAGGTGCCTTCTGCAGTTCATAATCAAAGCAACATTGCAGCTTTGTACATATCATGGTTCAGGTTTCACATACCACAGAACACTTTACATTGCTTTTTAAGGGATGTATAAAGAAGTGAAACATTTCATTTTACCCATTACTGTAAAGAAATATCATGTTCATCTGTTGCACTTTCTTGTAGCTCTTGAAATTTCAGCTATCAGATCATTTATGTTGAGGAGTTGATACCGTTCCATGGCAATTGTCTAGAACTTGAAGAACACAACAACCATATTATAAGTATAAAAATATATTTCAACACTGGTAAATTATTTCATTAATTTTTTATTGCATTATATCAGAATGCTCTTGTGCTATGGACACTGCTTATTCTGGTGGGCCTTGCCAGTGTTTCTTTTGAAAGGAGTGTACTTTTGCTTGAAAGTAGAATATTGATAATTCCGTCCATCAGCCTGGTGTGGTCAACATAGTCAATCTTTGTATTCATGATCAGCTGCCTTTGCCCCAGTGGTACATGTCTAGTGGTGCGAAGCAAGCATGCATTTTGCCTCAATATTGTTGAATATTTGGCCGTTTGATCTACCAGTCCCTTCCTCATTTGCAGCAGTATATGCCTACTTGTTGCTAAAATATGAAATATAAGCTGCTAGACAGTGGCATAGTAAAGAAAAAATATGTTGTCGGGTGCATTATATTGTCATCGAGCATTGAGAAAATTGCGCATAATTAGATCATTGTCTAAAGTTTAATGTTATTGCCTTTTGTTACATCAGGCAACCTGTTCCACTTGCAGAATTGAAAAAAGGACCACTTTGAGCACATCGAAGTAGCTGGGGTTTCTGTTGTGAATACTAGTGTAATCATATCTGCTTCTGTCATTTCAGAAGGACACATTGATGTTTCACTTATTGTTGCAGGAGGTGAAACATTCTCTCAGGGTAAACCATTGTATTGCAGAATATTAGTTTATTGCATAGCATATTGTGTGGGCAAACATGTTGAATCTCATGGTAATTGTAGCTTTGTGTAGATTCCCCATTTAATGACCTGTCTGTATGCCTCTGTGGTATGAGATTTTATCTTGAAGGTTCACTGTTACCATTTCTGCCATAGTGTCTAACCTGTGGTTCAAATTTCATTTAATTGAATTTTCATTCCTGTTGGGATAACCATTGATGTCTTACAATATCTTGACATCAAATAATTGTTTCCCTTTCATTATATCTATTCAACGTTTCATCTCTCATTCATTTGTAGCCCATGATGTGACATACACTCCATAAATATTTCCTTGATTTGTATCCCATCTTGTGAGATACGCTAGTTATTCGTTGATGTTTATGTCAGCAGTTTTCACAAGGTCACAATGAGGTGGATGGCACTACATTTTATTTTTGGCAGACACTGCACATAATGGTACCAAAGATCAACCAAAAGTTTGTTGATTGTTGAAATGTGCATTTGCTGTAGCGTGTGTCTGTTCTGCATACATTTAATTAAGCATACTGGTACTGCGATTTAGGCTTCTGATTTTAACCAATGAGGGATTTTTCAACGTTGTTCACGAGGCAGGTAGATTGATTTGTGTGGTGCTTTTATGGTGAGACATTTAGTTTTGGATTTGCCGGCGATGGCTTGTGGGCGGTTTATACGCCACTAAATTATCAGTATTGTGTTTAGATGCTCATGTGCTTGCGAATGCAAGCTCCACTATAAATACACTGCCGAGTTGTGCGGATACCTGTCGTGCATTACCCAGACCTTTAACACGGCTTCTTACCCCTGCAAATGAGTGTACAACTGCTTGTCATATTCACTTATTGTTCAGTGTTACGAGTGTGTTCACATTGGTACATTTCGGCGCACTGAGTTCGCTCCAGTGGTGATATCTAAATAAAGTTACCTGGTGCAGTTTCACTTGGGATTTCCTTGAGTTCAATGAAAAATTGTGGGTTCTCAAGGAGGATCAAAGGGGAGTCGTAGAAAGAAGAAAATTACGTGGAGTGAAATGACGCACACGAGATTTGGGAAAGTGTCCTGGAGCAGTTGGTCGAAGCGTACCTGAATTGGAAGTTCAGGCAGAACTTAGCCTGAGGCGATATTTTTGGAATGCACTACAACCCGAAGCCTCACCAGAACCGAAAAAGCAAATCACTTGTTGTTTCAAAAGAAAAACGGCTCAAAATGAGCTGCTGGTGCATGAACTCGCATTCTTGGACATACACATTAATTAACGTCACTTATCCAAAACACTGCTGTTGTGTGGCATGTCTGTCCTTCGTGCATCATATCAGTTTCCTGTCACGATTTATTCTCTGGGCAGCTATTCATTATTTCACCTTGCTAAAAGTTCGAAAGACATTCTGTAAGAATTCTACAGAATTTACCATTCTTTAGACAGGTAACGTGGGAATTTCTAAAGACGTTCTATAAACTCTTATACAGAATTTTGCAGATGTGATGTCAGTAAATTGTTTATAGAACTTTTTCAGAGACTGGATGACGAGCCATTCTACAGAAACGTGGCGCGAAAAATTCTCATGGCGTATAAACACTATAGAATGTGGTAGATAGGACATCAATATATTTCCTGTGAAGGTCCTAAATTGCGTGTATGGAGAGCAGGTCTGCAGGAAGGTAGTGTTGGAAGTCCTAAAGGCGTCCTATAAACAATATAATTTACTGGATATGATGCCAATACATTCCCTATAAAGCGATAGAGTGCGTACGGAGAGCCAATCTAGAATAAGGTAACGTTTCAAGTTCTGAAGGGCGTGCTATAAGAAATCCACTAGAGCGACAAAAAGATAGGAAGGAAAGACAGGGAAGTTGAAGAGCGGACACAGAAAAAAAAAAAAAATGGGATGGACGGAGTTACGGGGACACTCTCTAATAGGCAAGTGCCGTGGAGAAACGTCAACTGGCTTTGACCGACTTCCGTTGCGACGTCACTTTTGGTCGGCATTCTAATACAGCTCGAGTGGAGGCTTAGCGACAGACAGGCAGCATTAGAAATTCGACCAACAATCTGTAAAAGTTACTTTGTCGAATTCAGCACGTAGACGTCAATAAGCCTATTGTGCGCGAAATGACGTGTTTCTATAGACAGGTTGCTTTAGTCATGGTATGGACATTCTGTGGAAAGGATTCTATAGACTATACGAGATGCTGTTGTGTTTTTCAGTCTGTCGAAACTCAACCCATTTTTGTAAGGGGATGCCGCGAACTTAGGAACAGCAGCCGTGTGCCATAGCCATTAGACCACCGTGGCGCTGCTGTTTTAGACGTCAAATCAAAAGCGCGTGCTATAGTCAGAGTATGATTGATTGATTTGTGGGGTTTAACGTCCCAAAACCAGCTGTGATTATGAGAGACGCCGTAGTGGAGGTCTCCAGAAATTTCGACCGCCTGGGGTTCTATAACGTGCACTGACATCGCGCAGCACACGGGCCTCAACATTTCGCCTCCATCGAAATGCAGCCGCCGCTGCCGGGATTCGATCCCGCGACCTTCGGATCTGCAGCCGAGTGCCATAACCACTAGACCACCGTGGCGGGGCTATAGTCAGAGCAAGGTCATTTTCGGCGCCAAGCCACATCTCCTTATCTCGAGGCGGCGGCTGACCGAGCGCCGTCGGGCGGAGAAATTAGATTCCATTCACTATCACTCGCGACAAATATTATACAGGCTCATGTCGCACCCAGGCCGAGAGTACCACCTGGCTGCGGCGCACCAACGCCATTCAACATGCATGCTCGTATCCATCAACTGTTGTAAGAGGTTGGTTGCCTAACGAAATCTTGAGGATGCTTAGCGGGCGAAGAAACGCTCAAATCCTTGGAGGTCTGCCATAATATCGATAGAAGTTTTGGAGGAGGGGCAGGCACGAAGAATATTGTAACGTGATCGCGACGACGAAAGACGCAGCAGAACTCAAGGCGTTGTCACTGGAACTTTATCGGGCGAACCTGTATCCGGCAAAGCACATCCGGCTGCAAATCGATAGCGGCGTCAAAAGTCACCGGTCGACGGTATAAAAGTTGACCAGCAGTGACATGCGTCGGCTTCTACACATTCGTCGCAGCGTATTCTGGTATTACTAGTGGGATTCTAGAAGGCATTCATATGTGCGCCGCAGGCATGCAAATTCAATATTCGTATAATTTCAAATCTGTATGGTCGATAACAAGCTGGCTTGCGCGTGCACAGGTAGCTGAAACTTTATTAGCAACTACAAAATATGCTGCTTGATCGGGCAACACTTAAAAATCCCAGGCCACGGCGGTACTCTTGCTCAGAGCTGCGTTAAATTTTCCCGCCTGTGGCGTTGAATCACGGCATTCTGTTCGAGCAGAAGAGGCTCCTGCTGCTGATATTACGTTCAGTGGTTCTGGAGGATTATAGTGGTGAAACAACGGAAATAGTTGTGCATTACGGTGGAATTTTCAACTTGTTCTGCCAGCCGCTTCATATTTGTAGTTGTTTAGAAGCCATCCGAGGAAGGTAGAGGCTGAATGAGGCGAGTGTCCGGGCGTACGAGGTCTCGGACAGAAGCGCCCTCGTAAAGGGAACTGTTGCAATGGAATTCGTTTGCATGAAAGACGTCGGAAATCGAAGTGGTGCTGTTGCTTTGGTCGTGTAGAATAGAACCAGGGCTGTTTTCATCTCCTGCTTCTTCTGAGTCGATGAAACGCTAACGTGCCGCGTTGCCATGAGAATACAGCTTTCACTTCATGCACCGCAGAACAAAGTATGCGTCGTAAATTTACGTCTACCTTGGATGCAAGTGCGTCAGAAAGAATATTTCCGCCGCTTAATTAGAGTGCCATTAACACCAAGTCCAGTGCTAAAAAAATGAACGTAACAAATTTGCGTGTGCATTCCTAATCTGTTAGAGCGTTCACCTAAACGAAGGTGCAAGTGCTCTGTTTCAGAAGCCCGCACGATATTGAATATAACACGCATCACCTAGCGGCGTGCTCACCGGGTCATCGCGTGTGAAATGGTTCAGTTTGAACCATTTTTTCTTTTAATGTTTTTAGCATCACGCTCTAGAAGTGTCCCTCTACAGCACCACAGGGCTCAAGCGATATCGCAAAATGCTCTTCATTCACTGGTCAAGTCACGATTGGCTCCATCTACTTTACGCATGCAGAAAGCCCACGACGCGGCGGTGAGGCTTGGCCTTCCCGTCCGAACTTGGGGTCAGTATGTATTAAAAAAGAGAGAGAGAACGGAGTGGGTGGCTGACGGTGACTAGAGCACTGCACGGGCCGGCTTTTTCCGGCCGGCCCGGCGCGAAAGCGCCGTGCTCCGGCCCACCCGAGCCCGGCCCGGTGTTTTTAAATACGGCCCGTACCCGGCCCGGGCCCGAAATGTTTAGGCCCGGCCCAATTCAACCAATTATTCTTTGAGCATAAACAAGGCACTGTCCAATCTTCTCCTATAGTGAAGATACCAGCCGCACTCAAGATAGTTTCCGGAAAGTGTTGTGAAAACATATGACAGTGTCACGATTTGCACTGGTACTGTGTTTACCTTCGGTTAATTACACCTGTAACAGCTTCGCGAAAGAATTGCAGGGAGTTATATGAGGAGGCATAGCTGGCTGTCTCATGAACGAAGTGCTAACGGTGCAATGTTATTTCTTTTCAAAGGACGACTACAACATACAACGCCAACATAAAGAGGAAAAACGGCGGACATTTATAATTGGCTTTACTATAATTGCTGGGACTATTGAGTAAATAGCGCCGAACTTATCCTGCAAACTTCGTTTATTGCGGAATGCAACGAGAGGGAGAAAAAAATGCGCTCTGACTACTCCTGGGAGGATTCGCCAGGCTGAGCAGCGTTATTAATTACCTGTCGTTTCGACTCCTCGATAGGCAACTTTCTCCAACGTACGCTACATTTTCGTGCTACAAAGAAGGCAGTCCTCTCCCGCACCTTTGTTCGCCGAATCACCGCCACCGCAGTGCCACAGATCTGTCAAAGCAAGCCACACACGTTAGCGAGCGACATACCGTCCTCGCTGTTCGCTTTAGATGCCTATCTCGTCGCCTTTGTTTGACCTTCCTCGGTCTTTGAAAGTGTTATACCTTAAATCGAGACCGGACTAAGGTCTTCCGAAATAACTGCTTATTAGAGCGCCCAACTGAACTAGCCGCTGGCTTCTTAAGCGCTCCACATCGAACGCGGCGGGTCTGGTGCCCGGAGCGCGATCCCACGACTGCAATACCGAAATACCCTGATGATGCGGTCCCCTAACGCCTCTTTTGTATGCGGTCGATTACGGTATGCGGACGATTACCTGGTACTTTCTAGTAAGAATGATTTTGAATCAGTCGTCACCTATGTAAGCGATCAATTTAAACTTATTGGAGATGGTCTAAGGTTCACGAAAGAACTACCGGAGAGAAACGTAATACAGTTTTTAGATATCTCGTTGTCATTTGAGCAGAATCACGTGTGTTGGCAGTATTCCCCTAGAGCATCTAAGCCGTTGTTAAACTTTGACTCCAAGCATTCCAAAGTAGTAAAAAACGGAATAGCCTTGTCCTGTTTAAAGTCAGCCCTATCAAAGTCATGCGTGCACCGTCTGACCATTAGCTTTAATGCGCAGGTCGAGCGCCTTTTAGATGCAGGTTACCCTAGACTAGCCATAGCCACAGTAGCAGAACGTCTTAAGAAGTCGATTTCGACCGGAACTAAAGCTGTAGCAGAGAGTACCATTAACAAGAAAAAGGTCGTGAGTATTGCGTATATCCACGCAGTTTCGCACAGGCTTAAGAAAGTAGGAAGTAAATATGGGGTTAATGTTGTGTTTACGGCTCCCAATAAGTTAGGAAGGGTGTGTGCTGCCGTGCATAGAAGAAATGAGCAGATGGAAGGTAAGAAGCGAACAGATATCTGTCCAGTCAAGCACTTAGCCAAGAACAATTTCACCGACTGTCGCATGGGTGTGGTTTATAAGATTCCTTTTAGCTGCGGACGTTTTTATGTAGGGCAAACTGCACGTTGTATTAATCAAAGATTAATTGAACACAGAAGGTCGCTATCAGGTGGGACGCCGTCCAATCTATCCTTGCACTGCCAGGTCTGTAGCTGCATGCCCGAGTTAGACGAAACCGAGATCCTGTACAGGCATAAGAACGAAGATACGCGTTTATTGGTTGAGGCCTGGCATATTAGTATTAGTGGAAGTGCATGCGTGAGTCAACCGTCGATTATCTTAAACAGAGAGGAGATAGAATGTCTTAGCAGTTGTCTATCGCGTAGAACGACACGTGTAACAGTATGACAGGTGGCGCTACCATTCCGAGCATGCGCAGATAAGCTGTGTGTCTTCTTTCTTTTTCGCCTCTGTGCTGTGCTTCAGTTGTTAGTCGGCGTTCGTGGTGTTCTCTGCTCTCCTTGTGTCCGTGTCCTGCACGCCTCTTCTTTTGGCTATGGAATGTTACCAACTCGCTCAACTTTCTGTCCTTTAGAGAAAAAGCAAACTTCTGAGAGGGGTAGCGCCCACCTGGAAGAACATTTCACGCGGATCAAGCATATTCTAGTGCTTCAGTATAGACTTCATTTCAGAAGGTGTCAACTCTTCAGTCAATAAAATAAGTTATGTGTTCCATCATATGAATGAACTTGGGCCCTTCTGCTTTTGTTTCAACATGCGGGGTGTTAAGCATCTCAAGTGAGGTACAGAATACTCAGTCTATGCCCCTGTATATAGCTTCCGGAAAACCTGTATTACTCACTATAATCAACTTATGTTAGGGCACGCATCGAGCTACCCGCGCCACGATTTTGGATCGTGGTGCACATAACACGCGACGGTGATACCGCAGCCGCTAAAAGTCAACAAAAAAGTAGCGCACATGTCGCACACCGACTCAGCGAATCTGCCTTACAAATTCTACTCGTGCCGGGGAAACCCTTCTTGCTTACCAAAAACATTGAGGTCATTGACGCTTTGGTCCACGGAGCAGTGGGAATCGGGAACGAACGGGAATCGAATCGCTGGGCGCCCGTGCTAAGCACGTCCGGAGGTTTCACAGCAGGGGAGCTGCCATACGTTTCTTCTTTCTTTTTTTGTTTTACTAGAGGAGGGGTTCATTTCTCCCGTTTTGATGTGTGTTACTTAACCGCTAAAATCTAATAGCGGCAGAAGTTCGAGAGTAGATGCAAGCTTGAAGGGATGAAAAATTCGTCCACACGGGGTGTCTCTGGAGCCCTTAGATATTTGTGCGGTAAAGGGTGCCAATACACCCGCCTGTTACAAAGTGTACTGCAGTAAATCATCACCTTCCTTAGGTGCTTGCTCGCTTCTGTCTCGGGAGCGCGTCCACGTTTTTGAGCGCCATGAGAACACTTGTGCTCCGACGAATGGAGAAACTTATTAATTACTGACGAAGTGTGATGAAGACAAAGGTGGCCGTGAGAATCAGCAAATACACACTCGATGTGATGAGGATCCGAGTTAAGTGCTAGTCCTGACTCTCTAATTGCCAAATCATAAATATTTGCAACTGCCTTGCTAGCACAAAAATCAGCAACATCTGCGTGGATCGGCGACCCTGTGACAAGAGTCACTTCTTGCGCTTAAACTGCAGGAAAAACAGCTCCTCAAGTATTAATGACTTACGAGTCGCGCTGAGCAGTCTACAGAGTCACGAAGGCGGAAGCAGGCGAGGCGGGCATGCGAGCGTAGCTGCATACTCGAAATGTTTCCCATGCTACCGATGAGGACATCTTATATGCACTACTCTGGGCAGTGTACCGTTGCTTCGCACTTCTCGCAGTGCTGCCTGACTACCATTTCTTTCGATACATGGTACGAAATAACGTATTTCACTTAATATAATGGCGGGAACTTATATGAGGCAGTTTCCCGATATTACATGTAACATACTGATGGAGCCAAATGGTAGACTTCTTGTATCGTGCGATTTCAGTGCACGCTAATGCACTTCAGGTGGTCTAAATTACACGGAGACTTCCACTACGGCGTCTCACATAGCCTGAGTAGGTTCGGGACGTTAAATTCCAAGAAACAACAAAACCAAAAAGCATGCACGCGCCATTACCGACACGTATGAGAACCGGGCCTGATTCGAGCCTGACCAGGCCCGGGCCTGGCCCGGGCCCGATCCAACAATTACCCGGCCCGACCTGGCCCGCGGGCCGGGTAAGACCCGGGCCCGGCCCGGGCCCGAAGCTCATGGGCCCGAGCCCGGCCCGGGCCCGATCCAACAATAACTTACCCGGCCCGAGCCGGCCTGCGGGCCGGCCCGGGCCCGTGCAGTGCTCTAACAGTGACTTCTTCAGGACCCTAATAAAGTGCGCTACCTAGCTATATACCTGATGTCCAACCTCGTCATCCACATCATTCTCTAACAGGTCTGCTTTCGGGAAACGTTGCCGTCTGTCAGCCGCGATAGTGCACATTTTGGTACACAACCAAGGTCTGTCGGCACTTGCTGTCTTTTCCTTCACAGTTGTCCTGCGTGTTCGCTGCGTCATGGAATAAATATGAAAACTGCAGTAACGTCTCGGTGTACGCCATATTGTAAGGCTTTGCCTCAAGGCTGACTCGGTACGTTGTGTCACGCGCCTGCTAGGTAGAAAACAAAGAGAATCGCCATTAAGTCCCTTGCGCAGAGAAAGTCCGTAATTCCCCACTGTTTGCAGTTTTCTGGTTTCGATGCCTCAGATTAGCGCCGTATTACACACACAAAACCACGCAGTCATGTGCGTGATGTCGCGACATTTAAGGGTGTCAGGTGGCGAAAAACGCTAAAAATGTGTTTTTCGACGGCATTCTTTTCGGAAAATGCAGGACCTAGTCTACGCTACAGCTAAACAGAATTACTGACAGCGCAATGGAACTAGCTAAAATAAATTCTTTTTTTTTTCAGCGCGGAGGTTAAAGAAGGTGGCGAAGATCGCGCATTAACACAGAAATTAAGAAAGCCTTGCTCATGCTTGGCGCCACCACTAAGCACGTCCATCTTGGCATCGATATAAACATTGGTGTTTCGCGTTTCTGTGCACGAACTCTTGCCTACGATGTTGGCGTAGGGAAAAGAAATCGCCTGCTTTTATAACGTGTTATGGATTGAGTTCAGTATTCATGTAATAATTCTGCGCAAGCGAGGACCGAAAGCCCCTCGCTTGCGCAGAATTATTACGTGAACACTAAGCTCAATGCTGTATACTGGTGATTGCAAAGGTGCCGTTTCCCTTCAGTTGTTAACCTGGCGTTCTGTGTGATCAATCCACGAATGGATTGATCAACTCCGGGCTACACAGAACACGTCTGGCCTGACTGCCGTTACCTATAAGGAAGGTTGATTTCTGGGATTTTGCGTCCCTGTACGATATTGAGAGAGGCCGTAGTGGAGGGCTCCAGTAATTTCGACCACTTGGGATTCTTTAACGTGCATTGACAGCGCACAGCACACTCCGCTGCGGTGGTGTAGTGGTTACGGTACTCGGCTGCCACCCAAAAAACGCAGGTTCGATCCCGGCCGCGGCGGTCGTATTTTCGATGGAGGGGAAAATGTCAGAGGTCCGTGTACTGTGCGTTGTCAGTGCACGTTAAAGAACCCCATGTGGTCAAAATTTCCCGAGCCCTCCACTACGGCCTTTCTTTCCTCTCTATCTCCTTCACTCCCTTTCTCCCACCCCCGCGGACGCTTAGCCGGGCTCCCAACATGAGCTGCAGAAATTTGCGTCCTTTCCTCAACCGCACCACAATCACAGCACACGGGTCTCGACATTTCGCGTCCATCGAAATGCAGCCGCAGCAGCCGGGATTCGTCCCTGCGACCCTCGGATCAGCAGCCGGATCCCATAGCTACTAGACCACTGTGGCGCGGCTATTGGCCTCGAGATCTTGGAGTGGCGCCCTCTCGCGTGTGACGTCAGAGCGGGGACTCCGATTTCAACCGAGCTGCAGCAGCCGCTGCTCCTGTACGCGTATCGTCTGCTTCACGTGAGAACTTTGTCGAACGAACAGCCTCGCGACGGTCAACTAACGCCTGCAACGATTGTTTTCGAGTGTAATCTTGAACTTGTTTTAGTTGCGGCCCAATCGACAGGGCCAAGAAATCCCCCGGATGGCCGACGAGTGCGCCGATGCCACCGACCGCATTGCTCGTAAGAAAGTGAAACTATGTGTGAGTGTTCGCGCTCGTTATCTTGTTTCCGCCGTACGATACTAATTAGTTTGAGTGTTTCTTTCGATATTACAGTAAGCGTGCCGTTCTCGAGCATCTACAAGTATGTAGATAAAGCTTGTGAAACGTCGCGGTGTCTCATCGAGGGCGAGGCGGTGTACGACGCAGGCCACGGTTGTTGAATGCGCGGTCGAGGCCGTCAACGGAGGTCGCATCACCGTCGCCGCTCTCGTCCTCCAAACAAGTGGACTCACCAACCCACCGCACAACGTCTCTGTCGTGATCGACAGCAGTGAAGTGGCCAATGCTCGCTGCTCGTGCAAAGCAGAGTGAGGCAATGTCAACGTGTAACATAACATAGAATTTATGTTCACTGCTGGTCTGCAGTTGGTGTCGAGCTCATATCGCCTTTTGCATTGCGTTAATGTTTCTAAATTAAGAGGCAAGTTCACTATTGAGACTAGTTTGAATGTTTAATGTTGGCACCATGAAATATTTAATTGCGGCACCATTTCTATTATTTCTATAAATGAAAAGAGACTTCGTAGGTGACTTCGTGGCTTCGTAGGTAAAATACGTATGTACACCATCCAGACGCAGCCGTAGTCTCATACATCCTGCGCCGCTCAGCTGAGCTCACGAGGCGCGCTTACCCGCGAGGCGATTCGGAGGCCGCGTCGTCGGCTCCTTGTTTAGGGGCCTTCGCGGCAGGTTGTGGGACGGAACCGCACCTGGTGTAAGTCGCCTATGCTTATAGCCTGCGTTCAATAAACGGCTTAAGTATTGGCGAGGCGCTTAAACACGGTCACAAACTTACCGAAGAGTGGCGCGTACGGTGGGTAGCAGAAGTCACTGTCCGCGAAGTGTTTGCTGCATACGGTCGATGAAGGCGTGGGGCGCTTTCCCATTCTGAGCTTGACCATCCACTTCTTCTTCAGCTTTGGGTCCTTAGGATAGTTGTGAAAGCTAACGCCTCTTTCACGAGCGGACGAAGTACACTGAGGCACAGAGCAGTACTTCACCATTGCGCAGCACTCGCCGCGGAGACAAGCGGCCGCAGTTCTAAAAAACAAAGAGCCGTAGTTCTAAATGAACGTTAAAAGCAGACCCACGGTTGTTCGAACAGCGCCAGTAGCCACCATACGCGAGATAACCAACTGAACTGCTTTTTTGTTGAGATTTACCGCAACGGTGGCTTCAACACGGAGCTGGGCCTACGTAGCAGACGAAAGCGCGCGAATCCCCGCTCTGACGTCATACAGGCGCCGTTCGCAGCGCCGCCATCGGTCGCACACCAGGCGAATAGGGAAGGGTAGCAACGAAAGTATCTTCACTGCTACGGCAGTCCTTTACCCGGTATGTGGTGATTTAGTCAATACGAGCTGCTTACGTTGCCATATGAAGTCGATATAAGATAGAACAAGATGAAATAAAAATTAAGAGGTATGGCATCGTCCGGTGATACAAATCGTTGCTGGCTAATTGCAGCGTGTTACACTAACTATAAATAATTAGTTCACGTGCATGGTTAGCGCTGTGAATACGGCGCTCATAGGAATGTTAATGAGACAGTGTAGACAGAATGGCGTCCGAACCAGAAACGACAGCACAAACTACCGCACACAGATCAAAGCCTCTACGTGAGATACTCTTAAGAGCAACGTTAACGCTATTTCCATACGTAAGGATGCGCAGGTTATACCTGTGAGCGGACAGGGATTCAAATAAGTAATCAGTGTTCTGCATCCAGATTCTTATACTTTACTGTTTCTATATGCATACGGAACGACGTTCCACGAGACTTATTCCAACACAATCAAATCAAGTATCGTTTTTCTCAGTTCCGGGCAAGCCTGTCTATCACAATTGCAGCTTAATATACTATTGCCAGTGGAAGCAATAGCGTTAACACATCACCTACGCATGTAGCAACGTTTACTACCCATGACACACGAAGTTGTAATTTTAACGGACAGAATTTCCGGCCTCTGGCATACGTCTGAGGTAGTCAACCGCCAGAAAAATGTATGCTAAAGCTACTATAATAGAAAGTTTTAGTGCCTCAGCTTAAGTTGCTCCCCGCTAAACGCTAAAATTTAGCGGGGTCAGACTGCGCATGCGTAGCACGCTATTCCAGCTGTGCGTTTAGCGATCGCTCGCTATTTTTCGAGTTTAGCGGAGACGCAAAACTCTCGCTAAGTTTGTTTAGCGCGAAGAGCATGGCGGCCTCCTACAGCGGACGGCTGCCCGTTTCGCATCTATCGTGTCGTCTTGCTGCGTTGTGGGACTAGCTGATTCACAATAAATCGTGTTGCTGGTTTTAGCTTCGAGTATTGTTTCGCTAATAGACAACCGACGGTAAGACAACGATCTTTTCCCTGTTGATTCTAGTTTGACCAGATTACACATGCACAACGAAAGCGAAACTCTGCCTCGTCAGACTACGGCAACACTTATGCAATTATTATTGGACGACGTTCTTTTAAATAATTCCTTTTGCACTTGCGTTGTTCTTAAGTTACTAAGAACGGCCGATACGCCTCAGAGTTAGAGCGGCTTTGACGCTTTCACTAGTCGCATTTAGATGGCGCAGCGAAGGTTTGCGTTTTGCGGCGCGTCGTCGTCTCGCGCTATACTAAAGAGCTATGGAATGCTGTCGAATAGCACTCCGCAAAAATTTAGCGTGCGTGACTGGCAAACCCTAACGCAAAGATTTTCCTCAATACTAAATCTCTCTAGGTAACCACTGCCGTTACCACATTTTTTCACTGTCATTAAGGGTGCAAAATCCGCTAACCTCGCGAGAAAAATTCACGAGAGGTGGCGTGTATGCACCAGTGAGGGTAGCATATTACTCCCTTGTTTACACGTGCTCCTAGAGAAAGACAAAGACGATGTCGACTGCACCGAAACCCGAAGCGGTCTCTGAAAATGCGTCCTCACCCACGCAACAGCCATCGGACACCCAGCAGCAGGTCAGGAGGGAAGAGACGTCTGCTGGAGAGCATCGTCACGCTGCAGCGGCCCACGACGGGTCGAAGTCTCCTCGGCTGACAGGTATGAACGCTATCACTCGCCGACACACTGGCCACAGCCGCCTTCCTTTTCTCAGTGCGGTTTCTCAGAACTGCCGAGGTAATTCGAGGCTCATGCACTTATCTGGACAGAAATTACAGATTTGCTTGCATGGTGCTCTAATCAGTTCCTCTCAATTTCGACTGGCATACGGATATTTGTTTACCTTTGTCGGGAAGGGGGGAGGAGGAGGGGTGTCTCTTTTATTCCGGTAAGGCAGAGTTATGTTTTTCTTGTTCGTTTTCTCCTTGATGTGGATTGAAGTCCCGTCAAGGAGATGATCGACGTCGATGAAGCAGGAGGCAGGTTGGAGGTAATGAACTTGAAGGTATATTGGAGCGAAATATTTACAGTCATATGTACATCTTGCCGAAGCACACTGATGATAACATAGACATCAACAGCGTCTTACTCTTCTACTTAACTTCTCTTAAGTTAGAGCCTAGAACACTGTTACTACATACAACGAACTTAGTCTCACTGTTCGACCACCGAGTGGTTACGGCCCAGACAGAAGTTGCATCGTACGGAGTCTTACTGACCAATCAGTTAAGTGATTACAGCCTAGACTGAAGGGAAACGAATCCCGTCCAGTCTTTAGTACCTTGCGGTAACAAAGAAAAAGGGGAGGTGGCCCCTGCTGGTCCGCCTCAACCTTCTGTTATCCAATCTGTTTACCCTCAGATTAAGCCACTCCCTAGTGGGCTGTCCCTAATCCCGACAGCAGTGTCTTTGCAGTTTAAACAGGCATTTTGGCATTCTTTCCCATCATGGCTCTCCCTCTCCTTATCCCACGCTCTCAGATATTCTCACAATCGAAATATCGGTATCGTAGCAGCCCTGCGGCATTCGGGCCATCTCCCACGCTCATCCAGTCGAACCCTGTCGTTCCAGGAAACACAGCGTGTCTTCGCCTTTCCCGCAGTTCGGACCTTGCACTGCTGGGACTCAACCCTTTGTTCCAGTCGGCGCGCCGAGAGCGCATGCCGGTCGTTAAAGAATTGGTTGGGCCAAGCGCATTGTCGCTCCGAGCGACGGCGCACTTCTCATGCATTCCTTCCTACGCGTCCGAGCTGCTCTTCCCCGAAACGGCCACTGAGGGGACAGGTACGGTCGCGCAGCCGCGACCCCCCCGAGCGACGTTCAGCGAAAGGGAAGGGTCTCGTACCAGGAACCCCTGGGGGCCAGCGTGGGAGACCAGCCGCTCAATGGGAGCAGTTTGCTTTCCATTGATAATTGCTGTCCAAGACCATGCAGAGAGAGAGCCGAGAAAGAAGCTTTGTATAGCGTACGGTGCTACGCCGTCTCTTCTGCACGATCGCCTTATGAGCGGCAACATAACACGTCCCCCCTTAAGAGTACGCTGGGCTGTTCTACGCTCAGTGGTACGATAAATCACTGCCGCGATTAGGTCACTGGACTTTCTAAGCATACAACAGCATACACAAACATCAAACACAATTGCGAGACAACACGACAGGAGAATACAAGAAACGAAAACAAATACATGCTAAACGATCAAGCACACCATTGCTGCTTCAAGCAGTAAGATCACTAGTGTCTGTTTCTTGGATTGTCAATCACACAGTCCACAATATACAGCAGCGAGTGGGCAGGAACATTCACGTCCCCCCCTCAGTTGGCATGGCACTGTTATTCTGATGGCTTCCACAAACTATTCTGGAGCCTCGATAATGCATCCGCATTCCCGTTACATATACCCTTCCGATGTTGTACCGAGACATGATATCGCTGTAACGCCAGCGCCCATCTTGTCAATTTCGCCCCGTGCAGAGTAGAAGTTGTAAGGTACGACAGCGGATTGTGGTCGGAAACGACGTTTACTATGGCACCGAAAAGCCAGTAGTCAAACTTCTTTAAGGCCCATATTATTACGAACGCTTCCCTCTCAATTGTCGACCAACGCATCTGGGTCGGTGAGAAGCGGTGGCTTGCAAAGGCGATAGGCCTCTCTTCTCCCTCAGCTGACATTTGCGCCAAACATGCTCCCGCCGCCGTAGCTGAGGCGTCTGTGAAAAGCCAGTAGGGCTGAGATGGCTCTGGGGTGTTTAGCGCCACGGCCTCGCACAAAGATTGTTTGAGCATCTCAAATGCTGCCTGAGCTTCCTCCGGCCAGGGTATCTTATTAGGTACCGCTTTCTTTGTTAACAGCGTGAGCGGGCTCGTCACCTCTGCATATCCTCGGACGTACTCGCGATAGTAACCGCACAGTCCTAACAGGCTGCGTAGTTCCTTTTTGGTGCGCGGTGGTACCAGGTTCTTAATCGCTGCTATTTTTTCAGGGTCTGGTGCGTGTGTCCCTGAACCGACAATATGCCACAGGTAATGTATATGGGATCGCGCAATCTGACACTTCTCCGGACTGGCTTTCAGTCCCGCCTTCTCTAAGACATTAAGAATAATGTCGAGATGCTTTAAGTGCTCCTCCCAAGTGCTAGAAAAAATAGCAATATCATCAAGGTATGCCGTGGCATACATTTGATGTTGCGACAAGAGTTTATTCACCATTCTTTGAAAGGTTGCCGCGGAATTTTTTAGCCCGAAAGGCATCACTTTCCATGCGTACTGACCCTCGTGCGTTACAAACGCGGTGAATTTCTGACTCTTCTCTTCCATCGGTACCTGCCAGTACCCGCGTCTAAGGTCCACTACCGTAATGAACTGCGCTCTGCCTACTCGGAAAATCAATTCCTGAGGATTCATCATAGGGAACGCATCCGCTTTGGTGACGGCATTTAACGCCCTGTAGTCCACACACATGCGGATAGTCCCATCCTTTTTTCCGACGCATACTACCGGGTGTGCAAGCTCACTCTCTGTGGGGTAGATCAACTTCCAAGTCAAAAGTTCGTCAACTTGCCGGCTGACTTCCTTCTTTAATAGTTCCGGCACCCGATAAGGAAACACCTTTTTTGGCTGGTGGCCCGGTTCTATTTCTATCCTATGTTCGTCTACCTTCGCTATACCCGGAGTGCCGTCAAAGAGTGTGCAATGTCTATGGAACACCGCCTGTATTTCCGCCTGCGCGTCAGGATCAAGGTGAGCAACCTTCTCGCTCGTTAGCACTAGCTCTTCCCGCTTTATAGTTGTTGGTTGTGGAGCATATTCCACCTCCCCAAAATCATGGTCCTCATCGAAGACTACCCCAATATGACTGACCCTTGTATAGTAAGGTCGAATGTTGTTGGCGTGGACACTTTTCACCTTTCCCTCAGATGTTTCAACGCGGTAAGAGTGTTCGCGCTCACGTCCAACCACTGTGAATGGGCCTAGCCATTTAGGTGACATCTTACAATTCCGATCATTGTCGAAAACCACAACCTGGTCGCCAACGTTAAAAGCTTTGAGCCTGGTGCTGCGATTATAGGCACTGGCGTAACTCTCCTGATGAGTTGCACTAGTTAGCTCAGCAATATTAGCGGCCGTCTCGAGCTGCTCCTTAAGTTGCTGTAAATACTTAGCGGGGCTTTCTCTTAATGTTGCGGGCACCGGCATTTCTCCCGTCCACGTCCTCTGCAATATTAGAAGCGGTCCCGTGGGATTCCTTCCATACAATAGACGAAACGGAGCTACTCCGGTTACCTCATGGGGAACTTCCCGATAAGCCCATAAAACCATTGGGATCAATTTGTCCCAATTCTTAGAGTCTCTCTGAATGACATGATACAACATGTTTTTCAGTACTCGGTTCCACCTCTCTACAACTCCATTACTCTCTGGGTGTTCTGGGGTTGAGAACCTTGGCGTGCAACCTAATTTCTCCATCATCGTTTGCGTGAGCTGAGATTTGAAATTAGTGCCCTGATCGGAGCAGATCATCTCCGGAACGCCTGTGCGACTGAATATCTCAATCAGTGCATCGCAAGTCGCCTTAGCGGTCAAAGAGCGCAGTGGAACCACCTCCGGCCACCTCGTGCAAAGGTCCACTAAGCACAGCGCGTACTTATGCCCTCTCGCTGACGGTGTGTCGAGGGGTCCGATCACATCTACATTGACAACTTGGAAAGGGTGCTCGGGTCTAGTGAGCGGAGTTATAGGCACTTTATCTGTGCGACGCCTGTCTGACCGAACTTGACATTCATGGCACGAACGACAATGCCCTAATATCTCCTTCGCCATACCTGGCCAAAAAAAATTATACCTAATGCGAGCTCTTGTTTTCTTTGGCCCCAGGTGCCCCGCGCATAGCGACTCATGAGCTAAGTGCATCACCTCAGTGCGCCTATCTTTGGGGACAACTAGCTGACTCACTCGAGTGCCTGCTATTGAGTCGCAGTGATATAACAGTCCGTCTGAAATGAACATGCCGGATTTCCCACTACGCGCATCTTCCCAACATTTCTTTAGCGTAGTGTCACCCAACTGCACTTTGCGGAACTCTTCTCTCTGGCCTAATGATGCCTCCCTTTCTTCATCAATTTGCGCATCTTCGCCAGAAACGTCTTTCTTCTCCAAAGTAAGATTGCATGCCACGACCTTTGGTTTCTCTACTGCTTGTTCTGCCTCGGGAGCAGGCTCGGCCGGTGCTCGACAGGGTGCCAGAGGGCTGCTGGCCATCGACAAAAGTTTCCAATCTTCCTCGGTCAACAAACAATCTGTGCCCTCGACGAGCTCATCAGTTAACGCGCAGAGTAGGTCGACGCTCTGAGGCTCCGTAACCTCTCGCGGGCTATTTAATTTGACCGGCAACGTAGCTAGCCTTGCCTCGATAGTTTTACCAAAAGCAGACACCAATCTCACCTTGCTAGACGGCTCTACTAAACTTCTCGGAAGCAGACTCTCCCGAAAGACAGTTATTTCACTCCCTGTATCCAAAATTGCATCTGCGGATATACCTGCACATGATACGGGAATTAACTGCAGTTTATTTGTGCCTTCACCCTCGTGTTTCAGAGACTTCACCTTTGCGCTAAGTACTCCATCAGGTATTTCAGTTTCCGTCTCGTGGGATAACGTTACCTTTTGGACCTTCCGCTTTGGCTCGGTAGCCTTCTTCGGGTTGCTCTCCTTATCACTAGACTTCGGGCACTCTTTAGCGAAATGGCCTGAGCCGTGACATAAGTGGCACTTCAGAGCCCCTTTCTCTACTCGTGTCGCCGGCTTCTGCCCCATTTCTACAGTTGGTTGCTTTGAAGCACGCCCTTTTCCTTTCGCTTGTTCGAAAGTTTGCAGCACTTTAGCGATCTCAGTTGGCCTAAGCCATCCCTCGCCTTCTCTTAGTCTCACATACTCAAGACCCTCCGTGCTAAGGCCCGATTTTATGCGGTCAGCAACCATGAGTTCTGCCATCACTTCTACCATGTCGGCCTCTCTCACTTGGAGGTAGTAGGCGAAATAAGTTTTCACGCGGGACGCGAACTGCGCCCACGTTTCTTCCTTCCGCTTTACCGCTCTTTCGAACCTCTGCAGATACTCTGCCGGAGAAAGCTTCAGTTCCGTCAGTACTGCTGCTTTAACTGCCTCGTAATCTGCACTCTCTGCAGAGTTGAGGTTACGCAGTAAGTAACGAACTCGTTCAGTTAGTGCTGGTATAACCAAATGCACGCGACTCTCATGCGGTACTTGGTAAGTAGCAAATAGTTTTTCTACTTCCTCAAACCATAATGGCACATCCGCGTCACTCGGCAGGCGGAACCCTTTCAGCACTTTTGCACATTGCTGGACAGAATCGAAACACCGTCGCCCCCGATCGCCCGTCTCCGACCCAGAGTTGGACAACGTGCCATTGAGACGTTCCGCGTTCATTCTAGTTTGCAATAGCTTTTCGTACTCAATCTGGAGATTGAGCTTTTGAATTTCAAGTTCGAGCGTTCTCGTTTCACTTGAATTCGGCAAGACCTGAGATGCCAGCTGCATCGATTCTTGCCTCTGAGTAGGCACTCTCGCCTCATTTGACTGGTCAGAATTTAGAATACCATGATTTGATGGCTCTCGATTCCGATCCATTGCTACCGCACTCGCACCTTCATCTCCATTAGACTCCATTGTTTCAGCACCCCCGCGTGTTCTCACCATGTGCTCTACACATAAACTGCCATGCCAACTAGAGAAAAACGCAAGAAATCCTGCTCACCCTTTGCTGTATGCACTGTCGTTCCTGGATCTCTTCCACGGTGCCGGAGTTGGCTGCTGTGGGATCGTCTCGACGTTGCCGCTGGTGGCTGACGGATGCCTTGCCCCTCGGTCTCCTCGGCACTGGTCCAGTGTCTGGTGCTGTAGAGCTCGCCGATTCCTGTCGACTGCGCCAGTTATGTTTTTCTTGTTCGTTTTCTCCTTGATGTGGATTGAAGTCCCGTCAAGGAGATGATCGACGTCGATGAAGCAGGAGGCAGGTTGGAGGTAATGAACTTGAAGGTATATTGGAGCGAAATATTTACAGTCATATGTACATCTTGCCGAAGCACACTGATGATAACATAGACATCAACAGCGTCTTACTCTTCTACTTAACTTCTCTTAAGTTAGAGCCTAGAACACTGTTACTACATACAACGAACTTAGTCTCACTGTTCGACCACCGAGTGGTTACGGCCCAGACAGAAGTTGCATCGTACGGAGTCTTACTGACCAATCAGTTAAGTGATTACAGCCTAGACTGAAGGGAAACGAATCCCGTCCAGTCTTTAGTACCTTGCGGTAACAAAGAAAAAGGGGAGGTGGCCCCTGCTGGTCCGCCTCAACCTTCTGTTATCCAATCTGTTTACCCTCAGATTAAGCCACTCCCTAGTGGGCTGTCCCTAATCCCGACAGCAGCGTCTTTGCAGTTTAAACAGGCATTTTGGCATTCTTTCCCATCATGGCTCTCCCTCTCCTTATCCCACGCTCTCAGATATTCTCACAATCGAAATATCGGTATCGTAGCAGCCCTGCGGCATTCGGGCCATCTCCCACGCTCATCCAGTCGAACCCTGTCGTTCCAGGAAACACAGCGTGTCTTCGCCTTTCCCGCAGTTCGGACCTTGCACTGCTGGGACTCAACCCTTTGTTCCAGTCGGCGCGCCGAGAGCGCATGCCGGTCGTTAAAGAATTGGTTGGGCCAAGCGCATTGTCGCTCCGAGCGACGGCGCACTTCTCATGCATTCCTTCCTACGCGTCCGAGCTGCTCTTCCCCGAAACGGCCACTGAGGGGACAGGTACGGTCGCGCAGCCGCGACCCCCCCGAGCGACGTTCAGCGAAAGGGAAGGGTCTCGTACCAGGAACCCCTGGGGGCCAGCGTGGGAGACCAGCCGCTCAATGGGAGCAGTTTGCTTTCCATTGATAATTGCTGTCCAAGACCATGCAGAGAGAGAGCCGAGAAAGAAGCTTTGTATAGCGTACGGTGCTACGCCGTCTCTTCTGCACGATCGCCTTATGAGCGGCAACATAACAGGCAGCTTACCTGGAGCATAGTGGGAAGCGGAGCTTTTTCAAGCGCAGTGATTGCTCGCTGGAACCCAAGCTCTAAAGCAAACAAAGGCGAGTCCGTCTGGTTAGGAAATTTGGCTTCGCGTTGTTGCTGAATTGATCTCCAAGGGGGCGAGGTCGCACAACATGGGTGTAATATAGCTAATCGGCGAGCTAGGTTCTGGGATTTAACGTGCCAAAAGTATACAGATTGATGACGAGGCCGAGGCACTCTGCATGAGCGGATCCTGGATTAATTTTGACCACCAGGATTTCTCCGACGTGCATCGAAATCTAGGTAGGCGGATTTCCTTTCTTTTTTAGTTTTTTCATTTCGACTCCATCAAAATTAGGGTGGCTAATCAAAATGTGACCTCCGTGTCCGGGAAATGAACAGGCAGACTTCAGCCGAGCAGCTCAGTATCTTAGCAGCGAAGCTACCGTATCGGGTAACGAATCGTTACTGAAATCAATCATGGGCGTCGGTGGAATTATTCCTTGAGGTTTGCAAAGCAGCTGCATCGCATCAAGGTGGAGGGGGGATTGTTTGCTGGTGGGGCTTGAGGGGAGAAAGTGCCCGCATCGCCCTTCCAGCGCCTGTGAAGTCATCTCATTTAAGCACAGGCGAGTTCGCTTCCTAGGCGTGACAATATAATGCTAATTATTAGGGTAGAAGGCTAGGGACAGTACAACACTTGAGCCGATGAATACAGGTCTACTGGATCTCACGCTCGTTACAGGTCATTAACGATGCTGCGCCGTTACAATGAAAATCCGCGTTCGAATAAAAATGCAAGAGCATTAAGCTAAAATCGCGATCCCAAGGTAACGTACGTGCTCGGCTTCATCATGAGAGATGATGATGATGGTTCGGTTAACGGAAGGACGCTAATTTGTGCCGCCCATGTCGGGAGCTCGGCTAAGCGTCCGGGGGGTTGGGGAATGGGGCAGAAAGATAGGAGAGAAAAGCCGTAGTGGAGGTCTCCGGAAATTTCGACCACCTGGGGTGCTTTAACCTGCACTGACAACGCACAGTACACGGGCCTCTGTCATTTGCGCCTCCAGCGCTTATGTAAACGCACAGCGGCTAGCAGACGACGCCACGAGCCATCCACACTTGGGAGCGTCGTCCGTCCGCCGCGGTTAGGCGCCAACTCTGTTCGATCTCGAGCACCATAGATTTAATGCAATGCAAAAAAAAAAAAACACCGGTAGATGATGCACGAACGAAAAAGCGTGAATTTGAACAGAAAAGGTAAGGCAATAGCACCAAAATTACCTTCGTGGCTTCAGAAAACCTCGCGGAGCTGAAATGGGTACATTGTCGGTGATCGTTTCACGCTCATGTCTTGCACTCGATGTTTCAGTGCGTGTTTTCGCGAAAAAGTCGCGTCTCGCAAGACATGATCAGATTTATATTGCGACGAAAGGCGCATTTTGTTCACTGATGCAGGAAACAATGAACCTCGCAAAAATGTTGTCTCGCACTACGTGGGGTAGTGACACACGATGTTTGCTAAATATCTTTAAGAGCCTCATCAGCTCATGTGTCGACTATGGCTCCATTGTATATCACTCCGCGACGCCAAGTGCCTTGAAGATGTTCGACCCTGTCCCCCATCTGTGCATCTGCCTTTCCTAGGAGTGCCCCCAGAATAAGCCCCGTAGAAAGCCCCTAGGGTGAACCCAATGAACAGTCGCTCCATGTGCAGAGAACGTATTTATCCTTTGTGGATTACTTAAATGTGAACTCAAGCAATACAAACCCTACCTAGACAACTGTAAATGGTGTGAGAAATAGTCCCACAGGAACCGTCCTTCCGTGAACCGTTCTTCTGCGATCTTCGCTGCGAGTGAGAAGTCTGGCAGAAGAAATGGATGTCTCGCTCCAGGAGGACCATGTAATGCCTGTACAGCTGCCACCATGGCAGTGGGAGGTGATTGACTAGTCTGTCCTTTGTTGAGGTAACACAACATGCGCCGGTCGTACATATCCGTATGCAACTCCCCGGAATTGCAGCAGAAATAATTTATTTATTTATTTATTTATTTATTTATTTATTTATTTACACTCATAGCCATAGCGCCATTCAGACATTGGGGGCGAGGAGCGGCGGGGGGGGGGGGGAGGTTACCGGTACGCGGAGCAGCTTGAACAACTTATAGTAGTCCGCAGTAAACAATGCGTTACAGCAAGAGTGATGAAAAATACACCGCACATTACAACAAACATCGGTGCACAATCACGAGCGCTAAGAAGCAAAAGTAGCGCATATGCATGTCGCTGTTACATCACCACCATAAAAATAAACTTTCTTAGGCGGAGACAGAACAAAAGAAGGAAAATAACGCTGTACCGTACAGCATTATTTTAAAACAAAGAAAAAGCTATGTAATGAGAAACAAACTTTGTACAATATCAAATTACAGCCGAAGACAGAACTAGGTTTCAAAGAGCGGCTGCAAAGGATTCGTTATCTAATATGCTAACTGTGGTAGCGGGCAGTCGATTCGATTCTAAACAGTTTTGGGAAAAAAGTGCTTTTAAAAACATAGGTTCTCCAACTATATCCTCTAGCCTTGAGATGATGATCTGTTCGTCTGTATATACATAATGCGGCTGAAAAATGTACTGAGCTGCACTTTATTCCAATGCGGCCAAAAAATATATTGCGTAAAAGCTTCAAGCGTAGGGTTTGCCTTCTTTTCTCTAAAGGCTCCCATTTTAATCTTTCTTTAGTAGCAGTCATGGTAAGGTTTCTTTTATAGTTACCGATAACGTGCCTTGCTGCTATGCTTTGAACTTTCTCAAGTTTGTCGCGATAGGTATTCACGGTCCCATACACTGCATCCACACTCTAAAATTGTTCTCAGGTGACTCTTGTAGAGAGCATCGCGGAGCTGATGAGGAAACAGCTTCGTGTTACGCCGTAAGAATCCCGACACCTTGCATGCCCTTGCCGCAATGAAATCGACGTGCCCTGTGACAGCACATAGATGGTGTGAGGAATATTCCCGAAGTACTTATATTCGAAAACATACTGGAACGGGCCCCACCACGGTGGTCTAGTGACTATGGCACTCGGCTGCGGATCCGGAAGTCGCGGGATTGAATCCCGGCCGCGGCGGCTGCATTCCGATGCAGGCAAAATGTTGTGGCCCATGTGCTGTGCGACGTCAGTGCACCTTAAAGAACGCCAGGTGGTCGAAATTTCCGGAGACCACTCATAATTATATTGTGGTTACGGCACCTTAAACCCCAAAATTCAATCAAACAGTCTGCAACGGAGAACTATGCAGATAGAGTATGAGCTGCCGGTGGCGTACGCTTTTTGTGAAACGTGTGGACAGTTTCTTGTGCGTTTATTTGCATTTGCGATTTACCGCACCAGTTTTTTTTTTCTTTTGGATAAATCGTTTTGTGCAGTAACGGTATCAGCAATGCCTGTAATTTCTCTATATATTATTAGAACATCGGCAAACAATTTGACGGAAGAGCGATGGTGTCGGGAAGGTCATTTATGAATATTAAAAAGAGCAACGGGCCCGAAAACTGAGCCCTGACGGACACCTGATGTTACGCAAGCTAAACCATATTCTGCGCCATTTTCCACCACATACTGAGAACGCAAGCACTAATATTCCTGAATCCATGTAATTACCTGTACATTGATATTTAACCAACGTAAGCAATCTGTGATCTACAAGGTCGAAGGCTTTTCCGAAATCTACAAACACCGAGTCAACACAGGGGGAATCATCCAGTACACGACCAACTTTGTGAAAGAAATCTGTTAATTGGGTTACATAGGAAAGCTCTTGTCTGAAACCGTGCTGTTCTGGATTAATGAAGTTTTGATTGGTTATGTGTGTCGTTACGTTAGTGCAGAACACGTGCTGTAATATTTTTGCAGACTACACTTGTTACAGATATCGGTCTATAATTGTTCAGTACGCGAGTACCTGATTTATACACAGGAACAAGGCGTACCATCTTCCATTCGTGCGGCATGTTTTCCGTGCTCGATGATTTATGGTATAACACCTTAAGGGAGGGTGGGATGAACGGTGCACACAATTTCAGAAAACCGCTTGTCAGTCCATCGGGCCCTCCAGCTTTGCTGGGATCTAAGTGTTCCAGAAGAAATTGAATATTTCGCTCTCCGGAATATTTCACTGACGCTTCAAAGTCGCATGCTGACGTGCGTCATCCTGACGTGTCGGTCCGTCCTTTTCGGCTGCCGGTGTACTAAATCCGAACGCAACGATTCTTATAGTGGAGGCTATAAGCCATCCTGGCGGTGGTTAAACACATCAAACAGTTAGCCATATACTTTAAGGCGGTCACCTATACTGATTCTTTAATTGTGTTGAATTGTTTAGAGACGCTGAGCAGGCACAGAAACCGCGTAAGTATAGCTCTTTATTCCATCATCTGCTCCGCGTATGCATCCAAGCAAAATCGTGTTGTGCTGGCGGGGTGCCTGGGCACCGCGGGATCGAAGGGAATGAGTAAGCGGAAGAATTAGCCACATCCGTTCATTTAGACGCTGTCACTGTGTCGACGGCCGTTTCTGCAGTGGACGTGAAGCCATTTATCAGCAAAAAGGTGAAGGCCTCTGGCAACGTCTGTGGGACAGAGAAACAGGCAATAAACTACGCACCATCAAGCCTCATCTCGCTCATAGGCCGCCAGAATGCAAGACACGCCGCACGCAGGATACTCTCTGTAGACCAAGGATAGGACACACACGTACAGTTATTGTCCGGTGGCGATCCACCTGTCTGTGATCACGGTGAGGAACTCAGCGTACTTCATGTCCTCCCACAATGCCGTGAATTGGAGCCTCAGAGGAAAAGACACTTTCCATCGCCATTACGGGATAATCTTCCGTTACATCTTTCTATGTTCTTGGGCAATGAACCCCTTTTTCAGTAGCAGTCACTACTCGCGTTTTTAAGTGATATACGTAATTTCCGAGTTATTTACCCAGGTTACTTGTAGCGCGGCCTCTCTGCACAGACCGATGTTGCGGCATTTTATTAGCGGAAGCACTTGCTTCGTGGCCTTTGTCCACAAAGGCCTTCGGTAGGCGTCGTGCCACTCATACTTTTAATATTTTAGCACCATGACCATTTCTCATACGTTCACGAGCCATAGATCATTCCGCGTGTCGCAGCCGTAATCTTATTCAATGTACGTTTTAAACTCGTATACCGCGATTTGTCTTTAGGCCCTCTTAGAGCCACTTATCATCCTATCATCGAGTACACTAATCACGGCAGACATATAATTCATTGTCTTGGCGCTCTTTCGCCACATCTGACCCTTGCGCCACAAAACACGAAATGTCATCTTATCATCAGAACCAGCGGGACGTCACTCACGTAAAACTTGTCCCGGCTGCTTGCGATTGGCTGTCGCTCGTACGATGTGGGGCGACGAGCGACCCTTTCTGGATTTCCGAAAACCGAGCGATCGACCAAGCAACAAGCTTAGATGCAATGTTTATGCTCATGACAGCGGGGCACAAGACATTAAAGCATACTTGTTTGTTATACGCGTAGGTTCCTTTATAATTAGGAGTTGTGCTTGTGCGTCTGAGAGCAGGTCTTCTCATGATAAATAATAAATGTGGGTCTCTTAGGGAAAGGACGCTATTTTCTGCAGCCCATTCGAGAGCACGGCTCAGCGTCCGTGGAGGTAGGGAAAGGGAATGAAAGAGATGGAAAGGAGAGGAACGCTGTAGTGGAGGCGCAGCTACGGGACACTTGCATCTTAGCGAACGAGAAGTGCCGCGCTTTATGTCAGCATTTTGTGGCATTTCTTGCGCATGTCACCTTCCTGCATTGTGACCAACAGCAAAGGATATATACGTAATAGAAATATTCGTAATACGGTATATATATATATATATATATATATATATATATATATATATGTGTGTGTGTGTGTGTGTGTGTGTGTGTGTGTGTGTGTGTGTGTGTGTGTGTGTGTTAAAACTTAAAATGACTGTGTTGCTCTGCATCGGACCTCATAGAGAAGTAGCGAAAGTATAACGCTTATTGCAAGTCTGAGGTTTGGAGAAGTTTGCTCATGTTGTATACATATTAAAGTATACCTGCACTTTCATTTGTAGCAGTCATTTAGGGCAGCGACAATGAACGTGGCGGGAGCGGAGCTGATAGTCACCCCGCGGATTCTTAAGCTCTGTTATCCTTAGGTCGTTTCTTTTATAATTTATGAACGGAGATAACATTCGTTTTACCGTGCCACAATCCGATCGGTGAAAGAAGTAACTTTTGTTGAACTGCGCCGTACCACGCACCGAGTGATGAAGGTAAGGTAAGCACAGCAGAAGTCAACTATGGCGTAATTAGGAACTGCGATCAACGGAGAGGATTACTGCGCGTGCGGAGCTACAGGTGAAGCTCACCGCCAAACATACAAAAGAACGTAATCAGGGCGTGGTACTACTTGCCATTGAAGCACGCTTGGTTGGACTATGAATCAAATGCTCCGGTGTTTTGTAAGTGTCTTACTGTATATTGTAAGTAAGTGTCTGTATATTGTAAGTGTCTTACTGTTGCGAATGCTACTGTTGGTGCACGTACCGCAGGAGACGCAGCCACCAGTGGTCGGAAGTCGCCAACCTCAGAGGTCCACAGGCCGAAGCGTACCCCGTCGTCCCCGTCGTCAGCAACAACGGCAAGTCTCTCCTCTGGTATTTAGCTGATGTAGCCAAGCAGGAAATATACGTAATGAATAGCGCATGCACGCAGACACAAACACACGTGACCACATGGAAGAAGCCAAATAGGTGAAAGTGAGGAGGGCTAGGCTCCGGGTCATCAGCTAGTGGCCGCCCGCTCCATTTCCTTCTAAGAGCTGTTACGAATGGCAGTACAAAAGTCGTGGGAGTAGGCGGTGACGCTATCTCACGAATACATTGTGGCGTCACATTGGATTCGAGTTAGAGAAAGAAAGAAAAAGATTGTGAGCAGCACTGCAGAGCCATCGGGCGAACTTAGAAGCGTTGGAAGAGTGCTGCCGACGACATTGTGGGGCTTGCGAGTGGAACACTGCTGTTACTTTTATAACAACCAGGCACACTTGAGTATCCAGGAGAATGCGCTCTAGGGCTAGTTCATCGAAGTTTGAGCAGCGCAGCAAAATCGAAGCGAAAATGCGATGCCGACACGGTATGGTGCTAGCGCTGACTTTGAACTAACCTGTTGGAAAGGGGTGCGTGTCGTCACAACGATAAACATTACACGATTACCGAACATATAAGTACATTTATTTATCAGTGATATTGACGCTTGGTGTACTGACACTGATTTGTTAAATGGCAACTCCGGCAATTTTCAGATCCCAATGAAATTTTCAAGGTATGCTCTTCTCCGCATTGTAATAAATGCCAAGCCAAGCAGTTGCAAGTCGTTTATATTTCCTGCGTTTTAAAAGATTAAAAAATGAGTTTTAAAAGATTTTTATCGGATTTATATGTGGGCTACCCTGTGTCTTTGATGTTATTACCTTCAACGCTGCCTGCACAAGCAGGCGGCCGGGTGGTCGAAAGCAAAACGGCGGTACTTCAACGCTCAAATTGTCGCCGTCGAGGCTGGCACAATACATCGTCGGATGCCTCGCCACTTTCGTTGTTCTGGCACCAGCTCCATATTTCTGATAGCGGGGAGGAGTTGACGTCATCGAATGCGCTGAACGAAGGGGTCCCAGTATGAAGACGTCGTTCATTCGGGTATTTAAAGCTATTGGGGAGTGTCCGAGCAAATTGAATTACCCTGGCTACTGCAGGATTATGAGTACTATTGGGAAACAGCGATGCCAGAATATGGTCAAAAAACCGCCGGAGTTCCCCTGTAAGGAAATTACGCTATTTTCTGCAGCCCTTGCAGGAGCACGGCTCAGCGTCTGTGTGGTTGCAGGAAAGAAAATCGAGGAGTCGAAAGGAGAGGGAATTTTATGCATTAACGTGCACTGACTACGCGCAGATCGCGGGCTCGTACCATCGAAATTGCGGTTGGGCCCACAAAAGCTTGACAAAGGCATGCTCAGGCGTAGCTGTACGCGCTTGCAATTTTCGAATAACATCGCGCGAGTGCGTTGAGTGCAGGTCATGATAGCATCTAACATTTCCGAAAAGTAACGAGATTTGCCGTAAGACCCCGGAGTGCACATAGCACACTCAGCGGCGAGCGCCATTTTCTATACCGTTTTATTTCAACGTATATCTGTAACTGAACAGCGCCGCACAGCGCGGAGCATATCGGCGAAATGGTCAATAGTACGCGCATTCGCGCTATGCGTAGGTCAGTGCAACTGTGCTCGGCTGTGCCGTTCTGCTAGCCGAATTCGCTTCCTTTGTTTTCGTTATTTATGAATGCCTTATACACAGCCACTGTCCCCAAGGGCTACGTAAAGGGACATGAAAGGCAAATATTAGAGAGTTTTAGCAGTGCTGGTTACCGTACGGTAATGCCGTACCGTCGTGGTCCGCACGCAGAAAATTGAGCTTGTGAGAACTTTACCAGCAAGTTTTATCATCTGATGACGTTACGGTACTCCCCTAGCAACTAGTGCAGGTGTTTCCGACTAAAATAGCGACGCGCCGACCACGACCGTACGGCATTACCGTACGGTAACCACCACTGCTAAAACTCTCTATTGAGTTCAGCAAGATTGAACGATAGGGTTTGTGTCATAACCAGTTTGCCGTTCCCGGCGAGAAAACGAGGGAATTGAGATATTGATGTGGCGCCCCCTGTCCTGCTGTGTGGGCAACTTTTTGAAATGATGTCAGCGCTTCTATTTTTATACCCCATGACTGCTCTAGGCTACAAATAAAAAAAAATGAATTTGACAATTTTTGACAATAAATGCACGTGTGGTGGCCGTACTTTCTGCTACGTATCATGGCTGTGGAGCTCACCGCATCGTAGTATCGGGAGCCGAGATTGTGACGTCTAGTCCTCGTTTCGGCGCGGGCGATTTAAATTGAGCGTGGACACCAGGGCATTTCGGCGGCAGTTCTTGGCGCAAAATTTCGTTTACTCGCCCGCACAAAGCGATGATAGACTCTAACACAAGTAAAAAATCGGTCTGGCGAAGATTCACATATTCTTTAGTGTCCTTTTAAAGATACGTTGAAGCAAAGAGCATAGCGAACAACGCAGCCGTGTGTGCTTTGTGCGCTTGTAAGTATTCTCAAAAAGTAACGAGACCAACCAGGTGACAGTGCTTTGCGCGCTTGCGCACAAATCACTCTCATCTGGCAGATCTCGTTAATATCTCGTTAATATTTTATTTATTATTTATTTTATTTTATTTACATATACTGCCGTCTCTTTGCGAGACATTGCAGGGGTGGGTACAGAATTTGCTTGGAAATCAGGCATAACATAAAACAAATTAGCATACAAGGGAACGCTAAACTGCGTGATTTAACAAGCGTATAAAAAAGCAAGTTATACTAATGCGCATATAACAAATCAACATTGCATCAAAAACACTTGTTAGATGGTAGGAAAGAGGCACAAATATACAAATAGCGCACCACGCATTATAACTCCAGAGGCACATGCTGATGAATTCTTTCTGCAAATTGTGCGGTAGGTAACTGGCGAAGTGCGCCGTCAAGACCATTCCAGAGTTCGACTGTGGATGGGAAAAATGAGTATTTAAAACTATTTAAACGTGGGCGGAATGAGACAAGATTAAGGGGGTGATAGCTTCGAGTAGCTCGAGTAGGACGCTTCACAAATGAAACTGGGGCCGCGATTACCGATGATTCATGTACAATCTTATGTAGAGTGACAAGCCGTTCGCACGTGCGTCGGTGTGCTAGTGTTTCGAGCGATAAGTTATGTGCATGTGATGAAGGAGAAAAGTGGCGATCATATCTGCTATATATAAACCTTATGGCTTTCCTTTGCAAAGATTCCAACTTGGCTACGTCACAAGAGAGGTATGGGGACCAGACAACCGACGCGTACTCCAAGATTGGCCTGATTAGGGTTTTATATGCAGTTAATTTGCAGTCCTTAGTAGCATCCTTCAATGTACGGTTTAAGTAGAATAGTTTACGAAGAGCTTTCGAGTGAGTGCGGTCTATGTGTTTCTGCCATTTCAAATTATGTGTGAAAGTCACCCCAAGGTATTTAAACTCATCTACGTGTGTAATGTTTGTTCCACTGTAACCATAAGGAAAGCGTAACGGCTTGACCTTATTGGAGAAAGTCATAGAAACTGTCTTCGTTAGATTAGTAGATAGTTGCCAGGAATCGCTCCAGGTACAGAACCTAGAAAAAACCTCATTTAATAGGAACTGGTCAGCACTGTTGGAAATTACAGAATATAGAACGCAGTCATCTGCATAGGCACGTAGTTTAACTGGTGTGTTTTGAATGACCTTCACGACGTCATTAATATAAATGACAAATAAAAGCGGACCCAAAACAGAGCCTTGGGGGACGCCGGATTTAACTTCAACGGTATTGGATTTTGCTTTGTTAAAAGAAACATACTGATGTCTACGATGCAGGTAATCAGCGATCCAAGAAATCAGCGCGTCATTTTTTATTACCTCACGAAGCTTGAGAAGAAGTTTTCTATGACAGACCGAATCAAAAGCTTTGGCGTAATCTATAAATATAGCATCCAGCTGACTTTGATTATTAAGTGCCGAAGCAATGTCATGCGAAAACTCGACGAGTTGCGTGATTGTCGAGTAACCCGGTCGAAAACCGTGCTGGCAGGACGAGATCACATTATTCTCAGTTAAGTACTTAGCAATGTGTTTGTGTACAATGTGTTCCAGTAACTTACATGTGGTAGATAACAATGAAATTGGCCTGTAGTTAGAAATTATTTGTTTGTTACCGGACTTAAAGACTGGGATGACGTTAGCTGTCTTCCATATGCAAGGAACAGTAGACGTCTCAAGTGACTTCCTAAATATGATTGTTAAGTAGCGAGCATTCCACTCAGAGTAACGTTTAAGAAAAACGTTAGGAATGTCGTCAGGACCACTGCTTTTGGTTGTATTAACATTCAACAGAAGGTTATGTACACCTTCATAAGTAATAACAATGTCGGGGAGTGCTGGGAGAGAGGGAGGGTTAAAAGGTGGAGTGGAGCCATCGTCATCGACGAAAACAGAATGAAAGAAGTTATTGAACGCCTCGGAGATACAGGAAGGCTCAGAAGAGGGGGTGCCATCAATAAGGAAGGACGAAGTACCAGAGAGTTTAGGATTGATTGTCTTCCAGAACCGCGAGGGGTTATCTTTGAGAACAGTTGATAGGGTGACGTTATAGTAGAAATGTTTCGCCTCGTACATTTTTGCTTTTAGTGTGGTTTTTAGTGAGCTAAGAAGACTAACTAAGCGATCGTCTGTGCGGCAGCGTTTACGAACACGTTTAACACGGCGCAGGAGGTGAATGATTTCCCGGTTGTACCAAGGATGCCGTCCGTTGCGCTTAACACATTTCGTAGGAACATGACTAGTGATACAGTTGTGAACAATACCTTGAAACATGTTCACCAGATAGTCAACGTCACACTGGGAACTACGAAACAAAAATTCGTCATACGTAGAAGCAAGCAAATTCACTATAGACGCGTCATCTGCTTTGGCAAAGTTTGGTACGCACTTATACACTGGGTTTTTCACTTTACATGTAACATTCACACTAGCAATCACCGCCTTGTGATCTGATAAGCCCTCAGTGACGTAGCACTGGTGTTCATTACGGGCAAGCTCGTCGGTTACAAAAACAAGGTCTAAGACAGAATTCTCGCGAGTTGGATAGTTAACGAGTTGGGTCATACCGAAAGACGAGGACATCTCAATAATCGATTCGCAAAGCTGTCTATCAAGACCAGTTGCCTTGAGTGATTGCCAGTCAATATGCGGGAGGTTAAAATCACCAGCTAGGACCAGTTTCCCTTTGTGTAGCCTGTGCTGTGCTATGTAATTTCTTACAAGGTCAAAAATGTCAGTATTCATATCAGGGGGGCGGTAAATTGTGCCTAACGCAACCGTTAAAGTTCCGACCATGATTTTGCACCATAGCGACTCAGTACCTGGCAGGTCGGGCAGGAGGAAGAAATCAATGCCTTTCTTTATAAAAATCGCAACGCCACCCCCACGACCGCCAGTTCTGTCCTTTCTTAGTACACTGTAATTTTTAGGCAAAAATTCACTGTCTAATATTCCGTCGTGTAACCAGGTTTCCGACACGCAGATTACAGTCGGGTTGTGCGATTCAACGAGGCAGTTGAAGTCTACGACCTTATTGACCAGGCTTCTTGCGTTAGCATTCAAAACGGTGAGCTCCTGATCAGGAGGCAGTCAGACAGTGCGTCGCGATCCGGAAACCTTCAGGATACAGCATTTCGAGTCATCCCATTTGTAGCGAACGTTGTCAATAACCAAGGTGTCGAAACGTAGCTGAGCTGATTTCGCGCCGTTTCTTAAGTCAGTCGAATGCTGCCATAGATTTCTGCGCAAGAGCCGGACACGGGCCGAGAAATCCTCGTTTATGAATATGTTAGTGTGCTTGAGTTTTCGAGAATTTTTGAGTATTTCTAGTTTAAGCCTGTGGTCAAGCAGTTTTATTATGACAGGACGTCCTTTGTCATGCCTTCGAGCGCCGAGTCTATGGCAGCGCTCTATAACGTCGCAGTGAACACCCAGTTTGTCCGACAATAGGCCAGTGACAGAGGCCAGCAGTGTGTCCGGGGTTTCTTGTGGCGGTTCAAGCAGGCCGTGGATGACCAAGTTATTCCTTCTTGACCTGTTCTCCAGGTCGTCGTTTTTCATATCTACTTTCTCTATTGTGCTCTTTAGGGTAATTACGGTCTGCTCGAGTTCATGCAGGCGCTGGGCTATGTCTTTGCTGCTGGTGGCAAGAGACTCTAATTTGGTCAAGCGGTCGTCGAATGATGAAACCTTAGCAGATAGGGCAGCTATGTCTTGACCAATGCGAGCCTGCCCAGCTAACAGTTCAGTTAACATTTTTTCGGTGTTTGGCCCGGGGTTCAACTCAATGTCACCCGCAAGAAACAACAGTTTTCTCAAAGAGTGTAAAGAGCATAACAGCCAAGACAGGGAACGGCCAGGGTCCGGCAGCAATACAAGGAAGCGATCATCACTTCTATAACATTTGTAGTCATAAGCATAGCCTACCTGCAAGACGAAAAAGACGTAACTGCAGCAACCGAATGCCATGCCGCTGCCGGACCCACTGAAGAGCAGAGCGCTTGTGCAGGGTCTTTTAAACTGTGGCAGGACAGTCGAGTTTCCGGTTGAGCCAGGAAGAGCGCAGGAGCACCAACTTGACGAGGGCGGAAGCCGGTGCGTAATGGAGACGGGCACTCGAAGCACAGCAGAGCGATGTACACGTGTCCAATGCGCGGAACCTGAAACCAGGTGACGAACTGGCAGCGCCAGACAGGCCACGTTGAAATGAACGAAATAGCGGCGATGCGACTAAAGACTAACTGCAGCGCGATGCTAGCCGCTTCCGGACCAGACACCACCGCTTAGCACTGATTCAGAGCTGACGCACATTGGAAGGCAATGGGTATTTTAAACTACGCTGTGATCCCATACCATCACGGAGTTTTTAACGTTATGTAATTCGGAGTCGAAGAGGTTCATCAGCGGCCGGGCGCGCGCTCTGGCTCTCTTCGTCTTCTTCTTCGTAGTTTTAGTTCATGCTTATTCAAGCCAATTAAGCCACCCCTTCTATAAGCAGTTGATGTCTACACACGCTCGCTAAAATCACGGTAATGATGTCATGGCTATTAGATCATTGCTAATTATGATCAAGTGAATTACGAACTTACTGCGAAATTTCTTGCTATTGATCACATGTTAATCAAAACCATCCTAATTAGGGCCTGCATATCGGGGTACCTTGCTATTTCAAGCTTCAGTTAAGATCAGTGGTAATTAAAATTATGCTAATTTGGGATCGTTAATTAAAAGCTTACTAATAAGCTAGGTGTACGATACGCTCCGTGGTTAATTCCTTTTGCAACACAAGTGCACGCTGTGTGTGTGTGTGTGTGTGTGTGTGTGTGTGTGTGTGTGTGTGTGTGTGTGTGTGTGTGTGTGTGTGTGTGTGTGTGTGTGTGTGTGTGTGTGTGTGTGTGTGTGTGTGTGTGTGTGTGTGTGTGTGTGTGTGTGTGTGTGTGTGTGTGTGTGTGTGTGTGTGTGTGTGTGTGTGTGTGTGTGTGTGTGTGTGTGTGTGTGTGTGTGTGTGTGTGTGTGTGTGTGTGTGTGTGTGTGTGTGTGTGTGTGTGTGTGTGTGTGTGTGTGTGTGTGTGTGTGTGTGTGTGTGTGTGTGTGTGTGTGTGTGTGTGTGTGTGTGTGTGTGTGTGTGTGTGTGTGTGTGTGTGTGTGTGTGTGTGTGTGTGTGTGTGTGTGTGTGTGTGTGTGTGTGTGTGTGTGTGTGTGTGTGTGTGTGTGTGTGTGTGTGTGTGTGTGTGTGTGTGTGTGTGTGTGTGTGTGTGTGTGTGTGTGTGTGTGTGTGTGTGTGTGTGTGTGTGTGTGTGTGTGTGTGTGTGTGTGTGTGTGTGTGTGTGTGTGTGTGTGTGTGTGTGTGTGTGTGTGTGTGTGTGTGTGTGTGTGTGTGTGTGTGTGTGTGTGTGTGTGTGTGTGTGTGTGTGTGTGTGTGTGTGTGTGTGTGTGTGTGTGTGTGTGTGTGTGTGTGTGTGTGTGTGTGTGTGTGTGTGTGTGTGTGTGTGTGTGTGTGTGTGTGTGTGTGTGTGTGTGTGTGTGTGTGTGTGTGTGTGTGTGTGTGTGTGTGTGTGTGTGTGTGTGTGTGTGTGTGTGTGTGTGTGTGTGTGTGTGTGTGTGTGTGTGTGTGTGTGTGTGTGTGTGTGTGTGTGTGTGTGTGTGTGTGTGTGTGTGTGTGTGTGTGTGTGTGTGTGTGTGTGTGTGTGTGTGTGTGTGTGTGTGTGTGTGTGTGTGTGTGTGTGTGTGTGTGTGTGTGTGTGTGTGTGTGTGTGTGTGTGTGTGTGTGTGTGTGTGTGTGTGTGTGTGTGTGTGTGTGTGTGTGTGTGTGTGTGTGTGTGTGTGTGTGTGTGTGTGTGTGTGTGTGTGTGTGTGTGTGTGTGTGTGTGTGTGTGTGTGTGTGTGTGTGTGTGTGTGTGTGTGTGTGTGTGTGTGTGTGTGTGTGTGTGTGTGTGTGTGTGTGTGTGTGTGTGTGTGTGTGTGTGTGTGTGTGTGTGTGTGTGTGTGTGTGTGTGTGTGTGTGTGTGTGTGTGTGTGTGTGTGTGTGTGTGTGTGTGTGTGTGTGTGTGTGTGTGTGTGTGTGTGTGTGTGTGTGTGTGTGTGTGTGTGTGTGTGTGTGTGTGTGTGTGTGTGTGTGTGTGTGTGTGTGTGTGTGTGTGTGTGTGTGTGTGTGTGTGTGTGTGTGTGTGTGTGTGTGTGTGTGTGTGTGTGTGTGTGTGTGTGTGTGTGTGTGTGTGTGTGTGTGTGTGTGTGTGTGTGTGTGTGTGTGTGTGTGTGTGTGTGTGTGTGTGTGTGTGTGTGTGTGTGTGTGTGTGTGTGTGTGTGTGTGTGTGTGTGTGTGTGTGTGTGTGTGTGTGTGTGTGTGTGTGTGTGTGTGTGTGTGTGTGTGTGTGTGTGTGTGTGTGTGTGTGTGTGTGTGTGTGTGTGTGTGTGTGTGTGTGTGTGTGTGTGTGTGTGTGTGTGTGTGTGTGTGTGTGTGTGTGTGTGTGTGTGTGTGTGTGTGTGTGTGTGTGTGTGTGTGTGTGTGTGTGTGTGTGTGTGTGTGTGTGTGTGTGTGTGTGTGTGTGTGTGTGTGTGTGTGTGTGTGTGTGTGTGTGTGTGTGTGTGTGTGTGTGTGTGTGTGTGTGTGTGTGTGTGTGTGTGTGTGTGTGTGTGTGTGTGTGTGTGTGTGTGTGTGTGTGTGTGTGTGTGTGTGTGTGTGTGTGTGTGTGTGTGTGTGTGTGTGTGTGTGTGTGTGTGTGTGTGTGTGTGTGTGTGTGTGTGTGTGTGTGTGTGTGTGTGTGTGTGTGTGTGTGTGTGTGTGTGTGTGTGTGTGTGTGTGTGTGTGTGTGTGTGTGTGTGTGTGTGTGTGTGTGTGTGTGTGTGTGTGTGTGTGTGTGTGTGTGTGTGTGTGTGTGTGTGTGTGTGTGTGTGTGTGTGTGTGTGTGTGTGTGTGTGTGTGTGTGTGTGTGTGTGTGTGTGTGTGTGTGTGTGTGTGTGTGTGTGTGTGTGTGTGTGTGTGTGTGTGTGTGTGTGTGTGTGTGTGTGTGTGTGTGTGTGTGTGTGTGTGTGTGTGTGTGTGTGTGTGTGTGTGTGTGTGTGTGTGTGTGTGTGTGTGTGTGTGTGTGTGTGTGTGTGTGTGTGTGTGTGTGTGTGTGTGTGTGTGTGTGTGTGTGTGCGGTTGCGTGATGTGCACATGAAAATCGCCACCTGTGACAAAAAGTACTTTCGAAGAGGCCAGCAGTGTGTCCGGGGTTTCTTGTGGCGGTTCAAGCAGGCCGTGGATGACCAAGTTATTCCTTCTTGACCTGTTCTCCAGGTCGTCGTTTTTCATATCTACTTTCTCTATTGTGCTCTTTAGGGTAATTACGGTCTGCTCGAGTTCATGCAGGCGCTGGGCTATGTCTTTGCTGCTGGTGGCAAGAGACTCTAATTTGGTCAAGCGGTCGTCGAATGATGAAACCTTAGCAGATAGGGCAGCTATGTCTTGACCAATGCGAGCCTGCCCAGCTAACAGTTCAGTTAACATTTTTTCGGTGTTTGGCCCGGGGTTCAACTCAATGTCACCCGCAAGAAACAACAGTTTTCTCAAAGAGTGTAAAGAGCATAACAGCCAAGACAGGGAACGGCCAGGGTCCGGCAGCAATACAAGGAAGCGATCATCACTTCTATAACATTTGTAGTCATAAGCATAGCCTACCTGCAAGACGAAAAAGACGTAACTGCAGCAACCGAATGCCATGCCGCTGCCGGACCCACTGAAGAGCAGAGCGCTTGTGCAGGGTCTTTTAAACTGTGGCAGGACAGTCGAGTTTCCGGTTGAGCCAGGAAGAGCGCAGGAGCACCAACTTGACGAGGGCGGAAGGCCGGTGCGTAATGGAGACGGGCACTCGAAGCACAGCAGCGATGTACACGTGTCCATGGGTGCGCGTGAACAGCAATGAAAACCAGGTGATGAACTGCGCAAGCGCCAGACAGGTCCAACATATCCGACGAAATTGCGACCATCGAAGGTAGCGGCGATCTGCAAGACGAAAAAGACGTAACTGCAGCAACCGAATGCCATGCCGCTGCCGGACCCACTGAGGCACTATGTCATGTGCTGCGTTCAGCGCTCGCGGGATATTAAAAAAAACAACGAAGAACTGCAAGGGGCACATGTGGAATGTTTACTACATTGGTGTAACAGCAGATAGCCACACTACTGCAACAGATGACATTAAACAAGCGACAGTACCACGACTGGTGCTCCACGATTAGCCATCAACAATGACGCAATATACGTTTATTTGCAACACGTACAACGAAGTCGGTTTCTCTCGGTCGTTGCAGCGCCTTTGCAGGCGTGTGCGTGTGTGTGTGTGTGTGTGTGTGTGTGTGTGTGTGTGTGCGGTTGCGTGATGTGCACATGAAAATCGCCACCTGTGACAAACAGTACTTTCGAAGTCTATTAGAGCTGTTGCTTGACTGACATAGGCTTTTGTAAATGTTAACATTCAGTCTCGCGCGGCGCATACCTGCGTACCCCGGGCCGAAGAGCGCCACACATGATCGTAAAATCGTGAAGCGTGTCATGCATGAAGAGCACGTCACGTTATTTATGCCACGACGTGCACTGTCACGTGGCTGCGATGACGATGGACGCAGAATTCAAGCCTTTTGATTGGGCGAACCTGTGCCAACAATGAGAGTAACTCTCGCTGTACAACAGCCCAATCGTCGCTCGTCGATGAAACTGCAGGCCAGTAGCGAAACGCGTCGGATTTTGTTATATATGACTGACAGAACGTGATAGCTTTATCGCTGATGCGCGAGCAGGATCTGGAACGTTCCTCAAAAGTACGCAAACATACACGTCGTGCATGCAGAGTTAGCAGAAAGCTCGCTAATATTAAGCAACCTGCAAACATGTTTAAGCGCCACGTGCGCCGAGTGATAACATGCGTTACAGGCCGTGGAAAAGGTGGACTCCATGAAAGAAAATACGTCTACGTGCGCGTTTTTACACATTTATGCTGCACCGGCTGCACCGCCATGCGAATGTACGTACATATAAAGTGAACAAGGCACCCAGAGAGCACCAAGGCGTAGATAGATAGATAGATAGATAGATAGATAGATAGATAGATAGATAGATAGATAGATAGATAGATAGATAGATAGATAGATAGATAGATAGATAGATAGATAGATAGATAGATGTGGCCGAACTGACTTTGGTTCGCTAAGAAATGCTTTGCATTTGAAGCGTATACACAATGCTATTTACAGAACATTCAGACAAATCAACATCGCACATCGCGCTGCTAGATTAGTTTCCCTTTTGACAAATGCTAAACGGGTTCAACTATCTGCACTGAAATCGTAGCGGTGACTGCGTCGACTTGCGGCTGCAGGACTAATACAGCCTATTCATTTTCTGTTCATTTCGTGGACCCGTGCAGGACCTCGCTGAGATTCGCAAGTCTCACCACCAAATTCGCAAGGACGACCCTAAATGTCGCGATGCAGCCCGCGCTGTGGCCGCTGAGCGCTACCCGGGCGAGCATCTTGACTCTGCGGTGCCGGCGCTGGCCCACCGCCATCCCAATCCTATCCATGGGAGCGCGCCGCAGGACCTCGCCACAAGGTTCGTACGCCTCATTATGGCATTTCCAAACGAATGTTTTATTCCAGAGATGAAAGTTAGCGCTGAAATAAACGAAATAAAGGATGATTGATTTCTGGGGTTTTACGTCCCAAAGCCACAATGTGATTATGAGAGATGCCGTAGTGTAGTGCTCCAGAAATTTCTACCAGCTGGGGTTCTTTTACATGCACTGACAACGCGCAGCACATGGGCCCCAACATTGCGCCTCCATCGCAGTGCAGCCGCCGCGGCAGCAATTCGATACCGCGACCCTCTAGACCACCGACCACTAGACCACCGTGGCGGGGCGACGCACTTAGGAGACCAACGCAAGCGCGTCTCACACGTGTTTATAAGCGGGGAAGGGCCCTATACGTATAGGTATACTATACGCATGTAATTCTCACGCACCATGCCCCCTGTCACGAGTAAGCTTAAAGTAACAGGAAAAGGACCAGTGTATATCAAAGGCGGTAGCACAAAACGTTATACTCCGAGTCTTATAACGGGGTCCACACCCCACTTGCACGCCAGTCTCTCCTTTTTGATGAAAGTTTTCACTGCAAATCTGGAAAAAAAGTTTTGCGCAGAGGAAGCTTTCGCGCTCCTGCCTAGAACTGGCCTCCGAAAATCGGCCGTGACACCTACACGTGGGAACATGTACCACCATATCCGCCGCTTACTTTCTTTATCTTTTTTTTTTCCTTTTCTTGCGTATCTCAACATATTCCAGGCTTCTTTTGCAGCCTTCTTCGAGTTTTCTCGAGCTCGTCTTTACGGCAGATATATTTGTATTCGAAGAACTGTCCTTGAATCATAATATGTGGGGTAGACATATAATCCTTTCTTGGTGACTGGCTGGATACCTTGATATTAAATTACGCTATGCGTCGTGCGTCGAAAAGACCGTACCCTAGAGGACTTTATGAAGGGTTTTACATTCTAAGTGCGGTAGCCCCACCTGCTTTCATAGCAAGCACAGCTTAGACAACATGCTAGTGGGCAGAATAATTCCAGCGGTAAATCGTGACTGCTGGAAACCTTATTAAAGTTGTGGAACACTTGGTACACATTCGGTGTAATCACCGCCCTCCACTTGGGTCGTGGGACCTTAGCCCTTAGAATCAATGTTCCAAGCTTTACCTCTTGTAGGGGCGACTCGGCTACAGCGTTGACGGCAGACGAGATAACCCAGCAGCGAATAGTCGGCCTAGTTGATTAGTAAAGCCGGACCACATTTGTTGCGAGCACCATTTAAGCAGGAATGATGCGAAGGTCCGTATGGCTACAACTGGACTGCTGGAACACGCGCGGCTGGTAAGCCCAGCAAGCTTGACCATCAGTAAAAGAGCTTCAAATCTTCATAATTTTAGGGGCAATTATTGCCTGAAGTTTCGCGGCTCGTAATCACTGCAGACGTGACCACCTTCGAATTTCTAGAAGAAAAGCGCAAATTTCGACACCACCAAAGCAAGACAGAATACAGGACGAGCGCCACTACCAACTGCTTTTATTGACCTTCACGCTTCAGCATACATAGCACTGCTGAGAGGCATGTTGTGAGGTGTACAAGGCACGTGATGAGGTATACAAAAGTACTGAAGTTTCACTGTTACAGCCATTTTCAGTATCTTTGTATACCTCAAAACGTGTCTTACTCGATAACCGTCATTTCATTTTGAAAAACTTCTCTTAATTTTCTGGTTATGCTTTGCGCATGTCACACTTCTCAGCAGTGATACATATGCCAAAGCGTGAAGGCCAATAAAAGCAGTTGGTAGTGACGCTCGTCGTGCCTTCTGTCTTGCTTTGGTGGTGTTGAAATTTGCGCCTTTCTTCTAGAAATGTTTGACCAACCAGCCTTTCAAGAAGTACTTCTACCATCTTCAAAAGACAATCAAATCTGAGAACTTCAGTTAGGGTTGCTGACGAGTATAAAGACGACCCTGGCCTTTCTTGTCAAATAGGATAGCAGGATATATGAAGTACTATTTGTTAGAATGACTAATAAATCGTTCACACACAATAAAATGAAAGGTGCCTGCCCACCATCGAATGCACGCGGCCCAAGGACATGTCAGTAAAAACAAAAACAAAACGAAACGAAGTCGCATAAAATCGTGGCTACATGTGAGCCAATGCTATCTCCACGACGCCACAGGCATGTCAGCTTGTTATAAAGTGTGTGAGTAGAGCTCAAATCAAACCTGCAGAATTAAAAAAAAAAACCTTACGAAGGAGCCCTCGCGCTGATCGTCATGTCCTCCTTGCGACGCAGGACCCTGCTCATCGGCAGCTACGCGATGTGTATCGGCATCATTGCTCTGTGCGTGGTTGCTCTCGTCAGAGCGATGACTGCGGCTACCGACACGACTGCGCTGACCACCAGCAGCGGTACCCTGTACGGAAAGCGAGTGACGACTTCCTCCGGAGCCAAGATCAACCAGTTCCTGGGCGTGCCGTACGCCCTGAACACGGCTGGCTCACGGCGATTCAGGGACCCCGTGCCTCTTGGAAGGTAAGGCGCACAATGAACAGCCCGCATATAATTCTCTCTGCGAACAGCGACTGCAGCTCTTTCTAACATACGAGAAAAATGGCGATGTGTCGTCTCGGCGTGTTCGCGTCTCTCGTACTGTGCCCACTGTACTTGAGTATTTGCGCGGATGAGTTTCGCGATCTTTTTGAATGATCGCGATACTCAAAGCGAACGGGATGGTAGGATTCGCAAAATCTAAACTGGCTGCACGCCACAGCTCTTTTTCGCGGTAATACTTGCACGAGACGGGTGCGAAAAATCACGTTTTATTCTGAAGACAGTCGGAGAAAAACAGATGCACGCAGAGAACCCACCGATTATTCTGCCTGATAATAGTCCACTCACTTTCACCCTCACTGCCACTCGAACTCAAGTCCGTCGCACTACTTGAGCCGCTGCTCTCGGCATTCCGTAACTCCTTGCCGCGAGGTATCGGCACGGCCTCAGAGATTGGCGGTGAACGAGCTGCTTAACATTGGCTACGCGCTCTTCACGGAAAGAGAAGGGGGTGCTTAGATTCGCGAGGACTTTCTTTTTCTCAGTGTATTTTTCGAAAGTAGGCGAGAGGGTACGATAGCATCGTAGTTTCGAAAAGCACCGGCAAGATAGTCATTTCACGCGTCCCGGCCATGTCATCAGCGTAAGGGAGCTTCGTGGGCAGTGTGATTACCTCTTCCGCCGGTACATGGCGCTACGTGCCGTAGTGCTGCCAATATTTTCCAGCGAAGGGCTAGTCGTCACAACGAAAGCGCCCGCGCTGATTTATTTATAAATATTACGATACGATCTAAGAGTGACTATGACAGAGTGGTAGATATATGTCTAGGAAAGGTACACTTGGCAAAAACGAAAAAGAAAAGAAAAAAGAAACAGTGGACGGAAGTTTAAATAAAATACAGAACACTCCACATAGAAGGCTCTTAAAAGGTAACAAACACTTTTTGGGTTACAGCTTCATTTGGGAGGTTATTCCAATCGTTTATTGTGCAAGGGAAGAAAGCATACTTAAAAACGGCCTTGCAACACTTTTTGAACATGCATGAAAACGACGCCGACCAATCGTGGAGGTTCCTGTGAACATGCCAGCCGAATATTGTTGCACCACACGCAGCTGGGAATTTACAAACGTGTTTCAAAATGCATCTCGAAGGGGCCCGCCCTTTTTTCAGCAAAACACATCATAATTTACCACGGACTGCGCAATAATTACGAGAAATACCATTGGTCGGTTTCCGTGAGTGGCCGGGCCTGTTTCAAGTGTCGCAGGTCTTTTGTAATAGAATCGGCTTTTTGGATTAAAAAAATGCCGGTTTGCGGTTGCTCAACCTGTAGGTAGGATCAAGGTACGCGATGTATTCTCTTTGTAATGGCCACTGACCAATTGATATAGGAACCTAAGTCTACGAGGACTGTTTCTCCTGAGAACTGACCAGAAATTACCTTTCTTAATATTTCGGGAACAGAACTGCTTTCATATGATACCTTATAAATGAATATTAGCACCTCTTGCGTAGTCCTTTAATGTTAGATTTAGCGAAAGGGTCTCAAATTATAATGGGATATTCGGACATAACAAGGATAATTGAGTTGCGGTCTAGATAACGCGCTTGAAGGATAGCTAGCGTGAGTGCACGCCTTGAAATTTGTGGTTTCCAGGGGAGTTTGTTAGTGATTGGCAATCCTAATATCCAGAGGTATATACCTCAGGAAAAACTTGACCAGCAGAAGAATGAGTAAAGGGAGTAAAGGAATTATATTTCCTAGTGATTTTCATAAAAACAGCTTTTATTTTCGAATTCTATGGGCATTTCTTATTGTGTTTCACAACATAGAATGAACTTCGCACATTCACAGTGCAACCTCGACTGATGGTGTACAGGGCTCTCTGATTGATAAAAGATGTGATTGTCAGCGTATAACCTAATATTCATAGAAGTATCTTTAACAGTGTCATATATGAATACCAGAGAAAGCAAAGGCCCGAGAACGGGCCCCTGGGGAACACCAGAATTAATTGCACCATTAGCGGTTGAAAACCGATCGAACGACGCGCACTGACAGCGAAGCATCTCTGTTCTTGATCATGTGCATTGGTTGATTAATCGATTTTTGGCGTGAAACTATATCGAATGCTTTTATTATATTTTTTTGAAATTCATAGAGTTCACGTCCACGTGCTTCCCTTTACCTAAAACTTCTACAAAATCATGTAGATCTACCAACTCGTTGGGTAGTGGTAGAATATCCTCGTGGGGAAACCGTGTTTTCGGCGAGGATATTCTGACATACCATTTGCAACTATAGTATATTTAAACTATGGTATGTTTAAAAAAATTGGTTATGAACTATACGTTTCAGAATTTTGCGTTATGTTGAAGTAATGACATCGGATGGTAATCTGTGATACGTTTTTTTTTCAACATGTTTACGAATGGGCTCGATTCTAGCTGCTCCCCAGTCCTCCAGCGTGACGCGCTGTCTCAATGACCTCATGACAATCACGTACACAGACTATGAGCACCATTAGGCGTACAGCGTCAGAAAGGTTTTGAATACCCCATCTAGCCTTGGTGACTCCTTAACATTCAGGTGTAACAATGGATCAAGGTGCTTTGTTAGGCGGTTTCTATATCAGGCATCTGACGTACCGACATACTCTATTCTGGCAGACGTTCGTTGTCTTCGGTGAAGACGGGTTTTTAAATAGCTATTGAAATGTGAATCACTTAGCTTTTCGTCGCTTTCACATGTTACTTATATGATAAACATGACGCTAAGATTGGAATGCCGTTTAATTTTGCTTGAAAAAAATTGGGATATGTTCTTGCAGAAGTGGCCATATATACCCTAAAATATTTTTTTCTATCAGTGGAATTTGTGCTTTCCACTGTTTCAGTACTTGTCTATAGTATTTTCTGTATCTGACAGTTTAATTCCTAAGGAATGTTAAAGAAAACCTTTAAGCTTACATTTATATCCACAGTATATACCGATCCAAGGGTTTCTGTGAACAGATTTCTTAGTTAACTTAGGTAGAAAGCACTCTATACAATCATGCACAATTTGTTTTAAAAGGAATCCAAAGGTCGTTTACACTACACGTATTACTTTGCGAGCTTTCTTGCACAATGTTAGCTCCACAGTTATCAATTGACCGTTTGCAGGAGGAAACTTACAAAGCATTTTAACTTTGTTATGCGAACGTAACAGTGTGCATTTACCGTTATTACAACAGCAAGGTGGGCCGAGATACCATTCAACCGAACCGAAATATCACTTGATATGTTGCTGCTTACAAAAAATAAACCTCATACAGACTCCGAGTCAGCAAATTATCTGGTAGGCTGAATAACAGCCTGTAGGACACCGAAATCATAGGCATGTGGAGTGCTTCAGATTCAGGGCACACGGAGAACTAACCCGTAAAACTATCCAAGTTAATCTTGCAACAAAGGCTTCTTGAAATCGGTCGCAAGGATTAGTGCATCGTCAATTTTAACATGATACTTCATATATGACCTAAGTTGCTGAAGGCCATAACCTGAAGAGCCAGCAAGCTTACAGAAGGCGTTAAGTAGGTGTCTTACACATGTTTTAGAAAACAAGGCCTAAAAAGCAAAAAAAAATATATATAAATACAGAGAAGTGAAAATGCTCAATCATGAAGCGCACTGCATTACAGGCTGTTTCCCTGTTTGAACCCCTCACCATAAGCTCCTATATCGATAGTCATTCGAGAATTGAGAACTCGCAAAAGTGTTGGACGGCCTCTTTATGGACGCAAAATTGAGCACCCGCTTTTTTCTCTTTTTGCATGCCGGTCCCATTGAAATGCGGCCGCAGTGGCAGCCCTTCGTAATATGGCATATCTCCATATCAAGAATTTTACATACCGGGCTACATGTGGAGGACGTGCATGAATGTCTATATTTGCCCAATTCATGATGTAACCACGCATGACGTAACCACGCTAATCAACAACTTGGCAGATATGGCCATATAGGGACGCGTGCCACATGTATAGTCTGATATGGCCATATATGGCATTCTTGCAAGCACGGTAATCGAAGTCGCATTTTCGAACTCAGCATCGCGCCAATATACCTGCTAAGCTACCAAACCGGTTCAGCTTACGCGACATATCAAAGCGATCAATTTCATCTGGATTGGGGACTTAGGCGCTCCCATCTCTTTCAAACAGGCAAGAAATCAAGGCTTACGAACTGTATAACGCGTGAACACCGCTCTTTCCAATGGGTACTTAATTAGCAGTTTCCCCACCAAGCCTTTGGAAGATCCTCGATCATTTATCTGTTAATTTTTTAGCACTGCAGTTTACCTGTTTTGGTGTACGTTTTGATATTTGCCTGTCGGCGCCCACTAGTGCACTCACTTTTATTTTGCGCTAGCTTCGTGCGACTGATTTATTTTTTTGTCTAGATACCTGTTATTAAAACTTAGGATCGCCTTTGTACAGCTTCGAGCAGCACATACGCCTGAACAGTGCCTGACGCAAGGAATATGCGGCTCGCGCGACTTGGTGGCGCCATCTAGAAAATATTCTCCGAACAGTAGGGAGCGGCAAATTCGAAATACTCATTGCATCTTTCTCTCAAATACCATTAGCATGATTTGCACTCTCGTAACTAAAAGATCCTCGCCTCTGAAATTCGGTCCGTCTGATTATCTCGCTTTGCAGAGTAGCAGACATTGCTGGTAGCTGAGTGGTTCGGATGAACATATTAGGGGCACGTCGTGTTTGGGGTTTTCTATAATTTCTGTCTTGAATTATGAGTTTCGAAAAATAACCAAACATTTACGAACTCTTTCGCACGACAGTAATTTGTGCCTGCTCATTTAGTCTTAATGGTGTTTTCAAGAAAGATGCCGCGAGTGGTGCAAGTCGGCCGCCTCTTACTGTTTGGGAAGCGTTGTCTAGATGGCGCCACGAAGTCGTGTGAAGGATTGCTCAGGTAGTTGTGCTTTTCGGAACTGCAGGTGTTCTGCGTAAGTTTGGCAGGTACCTGAAAAAAAAAAAAACAGTGGCACGCAGCTAAGGCGTAAATGAGGTAAGTACACCAGTGGACGATACCTACCAGAACGGGAAATGACTCACCAAAAGGATTGTACAACCATGTGAGAGCGTAACGACCTTTAATTACGAATTTGAGTTTATAAAATTTGAAAACAGAAACGGAAAACTGGATCATCTTGGAAGTTAAATGTTCCCTCTCTCGAGGGATAGTAGCATATAACGCGATGTGCTACGTCATATTATGACTGATAGTTTCGGTAAGAAAGTAGGCGTAGTTCGTATTCAATAAGATTTGGAATAGGTACATATGAGAGCTCGAATTTTAACACAGGCAGCTTTTACTGGACAAATGCAGAAGAAAATGTCTGTAGCAGTGCGGCAACAGGAGTGAATGTAATTCCCATTCATGCAATGATATAGGCGCACACAAATAACAAAGCACAGAAAACCAGCGCAATAGAAGTAATTAAAACGGAGAATTTTCAGTGGAGACAGTGAAGTCATGGTGGGCCCCTTCTGTAAAGACAAAGGAGATAACGATCAAACAACATCGCATAGGGTGTTTAGAGTGAACTCTGCGATATAGGGAGCGTCCGTGAAAACGACAAAATTAAAGCCATTGAAATAGGCGAAAGTGTGGTATACTGCGGGTAACGCAGAAAGGTTAGGCAACGGATGTCGTTATAGTCACTCAGTGCATACTGATATCAACCGCTCAATAGAAATGTTCGTATGTCTCATCTTTGTACGGAGTGCTGTTTTAGAGGCGCATATTGTCCAAGATGATTACTACATAAATAATCCAGATAATACTGCTGCTTGAGTCTCCCGATTAGTGGCTTTTAGTTATAAATCAATCAGCACAATTCTGAGCGGTATTAACGAGGGCTTGCGAAGTAACGTGCCGATTGTGAACCTTGGGTAACTAAGGGACAGACCTAATTAATTTCGAATTCGCCCATGAAACGGTCTAGCTGAACGAAGTTGTCATTCTTTTAAGGTCTACCCGAACAGAAATATCGATTTCGGAAGTCGCATATATGCAAAACTGTTCTTTGTCTGAGGCTTCTCTTATGCTGCAACTTTACAGCCATAGCTCAATGCTATGCGCGAAATTCAGGCACTGTGATTTAATATTAAAAAGATACCAGGGCACATTCATGACGTAGATGCAGCGCTGCGGTGTCGTCCTCCATTCTGCACGCTGTTGCACAAACATGGCCAAGTCTTCAACATCTGAGTGTAGCTTACGTGGCGTGACCAGGAATTGTTAGGAAAACCTAATGCAGCAGCTCGCTGTGCATGCATTGATTTGGTATCACGATAGCCCCCACCTGCAGGTGGTTTTGGTTGGCTTCGATTCTGTTTTGATCAACTGGTGCATTTTTGGTGTGCGCCTAAATATCGTACAACAGCGGCTTCGCTTTTTTCCTTATCTTTAGAGCGCAACGGATGGGAACCCAACGTGCCCCACTCACATGTTCAGAAAACGCCATGCCAAATTTTGCGTCCCTTCGTCTGTAGCGTAATGCTACAAGGAAATCCATGCGGATTTCTCAGAAATGACAGCCACATTTCTGAGAAAAGAAGCTTTTATTTCTGAGAAATCCGCATGGGTTTTCCCGTAGTTTTGTGCTACACACGGGTGGATGTAAATTTTCCCTTTCATATCCTGCTCCACTTTGCGGTACACCGCTGAACTCATTTGCCAACGACGACACATCTTTCAGCCTAAAAAAAGCAGGGTTCTTCCAAATGTGTACAAATGAACGTTGATAACGCACACGCCGAGCAGTGTTAGAGTGAAGGAAATTCTCAAGCTTCTTCCAGACCTGGTGGCAGATTACACACTACGTAAGTGGCTCCAGGCACTTCCTGTAGCACGTGTTCCGCTACGGCTGCTGATCCGAAGGTCACACGACCTGATCCCGACCGCAGCTTCGATGGAGGCGAAATCTTGAAGCCCGTGTGTTGTGTAATGTAAGCTCACGTTAAAGAAACCCAGGTGGTCGAAATTTATGGATCCCTTCACTACGGCGTCGCTCATCATGATATAGTCGTTTTGACATGTAAAACTCCATAAATAATTACTGTTCCAATAGCACGCAGCGGATATCAATGTGCAGGTTCCATTTGGATGTGTGGAAGGCTCACGAGATTGGCCCGGCCTGCACCCAGTTGCTGAATGGCTCGGTGCACGGCTCCGAGGACTGCCTGCGTCTCTCCATATGGGCACCCGCATACGATGACGCTAAACAGAAGAAAATCGTGGTGCTGGCGCTGACTGGGGACTGGTTCCAGACCGGAAACGTACGTCGCCAAGAAGGTTTCGCTCTGGAGCTTTGTCATTTCTGAGTTCACTGTGTCATGAACGGAATGGCAAAAAATGAATCTGTAATCGGGTACGTTACAGGAACGTGTTCGCTGCGTGTATATGTAACATTATCGACCGACACGTCATACTTGCAAGCCTTGTACGACGTTAGAACGCTGAGAAAGACAACGGTAGGAGCAAAAATTGCGCTTCTGTAATATTTTGTCCTGTAATATTTTGTAATTTTTGTTGATCATCACTTGTAGTGTTTTCAATGTAATAGCCTGGAAACTGCGGAGCAGATGTGAGATACCATTTAAGAGATTGCGACTTGACGCCTTAACACTTGCTTGGTTGGAATCATTCGTGTTTTCTCGCAGAGATAGACTGAAAGTTGATGTGAAGTCCTTATACTCATCTGCTAAGGTACTCACATATGTATCCTGTTGCACACGGCAGCACATTGCTTCAATGAATAGTGGTATCCCTGCCAGACGGACTTAGTTCGTAATGTACATTTACGTAGGGGTTGCTTACAGCCGCAGATTTCTTATTATCGGAATAATATCTCAAGGCAACATGAGCTCTTTCTATACTGAAAACATACACCGTCTCAAGAGGAAAGTAGATTGTGGTGATGGCCGACGCCGAATCCCTTTTTAGCGCTAGTCCTGTTTCTTCTGTCATCCTCGTCGTTTTCGCGCTGTTTGTATACTATGAAGGAGTACCAACAAGCTCAAGTTCGCACGCTTCCCTTTTTCCAAGAAGTGGGAAAGCAAGGCGTGTCACGACTCCCTACGCAGAGGTATTCCATTGTACTTCGGTTAACAACGGCGCATGGCCGCAGCGCCCGAGAAAGGAGCCTGCGGAGAGCACGGTTAAGGTATCAGAACAATAAATCACTAGTTGTTAGTTAGCGCATTTGTGTCGTCCTGCCTTCTTTCTTTGTCCCAGTGTATAGTCCGTTTCACTAGTTCCGTGCAGCAGAGCCAAGGCCACGGGGCCATCGAGCGCCGAATTCTTCCGAGGCGAGACAAAATGTCATTGTTCGGACACGCACCTGCGATCCACTCCTATCAATAGGGGGCCTCACTCTGTCCGCCTCCGCTTTTCAAGGCTGCTCCTGCCACTACAGCGTTCACCGTTGGCAGACGCCATGGCGCAGAGGGATACGTTTAACACGTGTTTGCCCTCCTGCTTAGCAGAAGGGGCCTGTAGCTTCCACAGTGCTGCAGGGAACTCCTGCAGACTGTGCGCGCTGTTCTTGCCCGTGATCCACCAGCCATTTACCCCTCGCCGGAGTTGGGCGAGTGCTGCCGTTGGTAACCAGAGTGCCAAGTTTTTACAAGCAGGAACGTCTGCGGGTGTGTGGAAAGCTGTAACACGCCTTGCTTTCGCACTTCCTAAAAAAAAAAAACAGAATGTGGCTGATCCCTCTGTCAACAAACTCGGTATAACACGAAAGTGATGTGAGCCTTCGCATAATCAGTCTAACGTTTATTGTTACATCGAAATGAACTTGCCCATTACTATCGGTATTTCGCTGGTACGGCACTGTTTGATGCGGATGAACCGACGTTCACGCATCACCTCCATAATTGCAAGGACCCACCCCTTGTGTTAACTCAAGTAGTCTACGTAATAACTGGACATAGTCGATCGTAAATGTCACGCGACATAGATATCGATCATATTTGCTTGTGCCACATTGACCCGGGAGCATAACTACCGTGTTTGGGCGCCTAACGCAGCAGTGTTCTCGTTGCCATCACGCTCGAAGAGTGGTCGGCGGGGCAGCGCTACCAACTAAGAAACGTGGCCGCTGCTCTACTACCGCGCTGTCAGTGCACATACGCTCGAAGCTCTACGAACGCGGCTATGTTCTTTTAAATGCGAAGCATTTCTTAGCGAACTTCCGCGACTTTGAGCGTATCTATCTATCTATCTATCTATCTATCTATCTATCTATCTATCTATCTATCTATCTATCTATCTATCTATCTATCTATCTATCTATCTATCTATCTATCTATCTATCTATCTATCTAGCCGCCTACGACTTTGCGCTCTCCTGGCCGTTTCGCTAATCGGATGTTTTCGAAAATTGGTATGCCACATCATGACTACATGACGAACATAAATGACAGGTCAAAACATGAAAATCATTATATGCATGTCATGAGCGGCACGATTTACATGCCACGGTCTTAGGGCTCTCCTGGCCGTTTCGCTAATGGGATGTATGCGAAAATTGGTATGGCACAACATGACTGCCTGACGAACATAAATGGCAGGTCATAGCATGAAAATCATTATATGAATGTCATGAGTGGCGTGATTTACATGCCATGGTCTTAGTGCCCTCCTAGCCGATTCGCTAATGGGATGTATGCGAAAATTGGTATGCCTTAATATGACTGCATGACGAACATAAATTACAGGTCGTAACATGAAAATCATGACATGCATGTCATGAGCAGCATGATTTACGTGCCGAGGTCATGGCGCTCTCCTGACCCCTTCATTAATGGGATGTATGCGAAAATTGGTATGTCATAACATCACTGCATGACGAACATAAATGACAGGTCATAACATGAAAATCATGATATGCATGTCTTGAGCGGCATGATTTACATGCTAGGGTCATGGTGCTCTCCTGGCCGCTTCCTGAATGGGATGTGTGCGAAAATTGGTATGACATAACATGACTGAATGACGAACATAAATGACAGGTCATAACATAAAAATCGTGACATGCGTGTCATGAACGGCATGGTTTACATGCCACAGCCGTGGTGCTCTTGCGGCCGTTTCGTTAACTTCATATGTACCAAAATCGGTATAGCGAGATGACAGTGCACATCCATTTTACGTTCCTGATGCGTCATTCGCATTTCCTTGATTCCCACTGCGCGTGCGGTATAGCGAGATGACAGTGCACATCCATTTTACGTTCCTGATGCGTAATTCGCATTTCCTTGATTCCCACTGCGCGTGGGATCTGCCCATTTTTTCTTATCGCGCTCCTTTCCGATGCCCGCGCGGCTCCGCAGCGTCCATCGTGGCGGACTTTGGAACGCGCCTGGAATGGTGCCGCCACCCTGGAGAGGCGAAGTAAAGCCGCAGTGATTCACTTTCCCTCTCCTAGATGGCGGTACCGTTCGAGGAAATGTGCTGGATGCGCGCGCGCTGAGCGGGAAGAGAGCGTCGAAGAACGAGCGAACCGGAAAAAGGAAGAATATAAGGCGCGTTCGTATAGGACCGAGCATGTGCGGCGTTAGCGAACTGATATAACACCGGCGGCCACCTCCCGTCGTGGAGCGAGGGGCTGTGAGTTGTATCCCTAGCGCATGAACAGAAGTTTCCCTGAGTGTCTTTTCTTTCTTGTTCTTACTGGTTTATTTAACTGCATCATATCCGTTACGGTAGTTCCGTGTGGGGCTGTCGTGGACCCCGGCATAAAACACTTTAGTGTTAAAAAGGGATCCGGCTTCGGCGACCCCCACAGTAACATGACGGTTAGTAACGCGGTACGCTTGTGCTAAAGAGCTAGTGTGAATGCATCTGCTTTGACCCTTACTGCGTCCAGATTGGCCTGTGAACTCTTGAATATTTCCTTTTTCCTTTTCTTTTCGATGCAGCAGCAGTCACATAAATGTCCCGTGTTTTTCGTATATGAAAAAAAAAGCAGCCACATAAAATAAATAGCACCGATGCTACGTCTTAGTGGTGTAAGTCACTTCCTTATACATCTATGGTCTCGAGTATGTGCTGGTGTAAGCACACAGCGCGTAACGTACGCGTGCTGTGTGCCTACACCACTGCGTATAGAAGAAGAATACAGCAACGTGCACGGTGTGTTTCTTCTGTGTCTAGCTAACTAGCTTGCAACCAGTTCGAAAGTATGAACGAACTAGCCCAGCAACAAATACTGTTAAAGCGTATATCATCGGAATTGTGTTGCAAAGAAGGGTTTTTCAGGTTCACTTCCGGTTAGGGTACGTTTAGACGAAGCTGTTGGCTGCTGGAAGTCTATTCATGTGCGCCGAATTTTAGCGAAATATCTTATATACAGCGCTGCTGCTCCATAAGGCGGTGTCTTAATTGCCTATAGCCTGTTCTTCAGCTTGCCTTATTTTGGACCATCTTCGCAATGTATTCACCGATGACTATAACGTACACCACTGTGCCGCTCGCGCAAATGCTAAAAGATATTCACAAATAATAATGAATGACGACAAACAAACAAACAAACAAACAAACGAAAGAATATGCGAAGAAATAAAAAAAATCGCGTAGCCTATACTGGTTGATGAAAGGGGCTATCCTGGCATGACTGGCTGCGGTGGGGGCAGCTAGGCACGGCTCGTACACAGCTGTTGCTAAGGCGCATGAGCGGCTAGGCATGCATGACGTCACACCAGCTGTGGCGGGGGTAGCTCGGCGAGGCCAGGTGGTTGGTGCGCAGCTGTGGCGTCGCTCTGGTTGCTAGGCAACGGCTTTTTGCGTAGGCCGGACGTTGTCATGCCATGCCGAACAGCTTTGCTGTTAATAAATGACTTGCTAAGGAATGAGATTTTCCTTTCAGACGGCGTCCGACGGCGCTGCCAGATGGGCCGAACTGGCTGCCGGCATTGACGGGGTGGTCGTGGCTCCCAACCACAGGCTCGGGGTGTTCGGCTTCCTCGACGTAGGGGTACGGGGACTGCTCGGCAACGTGGCCTTACAGGACCTGTTGCTGGCGATGACTTGGATCGAAAGGAACGCCGAAGCGCTGAACGTGGACATGGACAACATGACCGCGTTCGGACTTGGTTCTGGAGCCTACATGCTCTCTCTACTGCTCATGTCGTCCACTTCGGCTAACGATACCCTCTTCAAGAGAGCATTTCTCCAGGTGAACGCTGCTCTGCAACTAGATGTATATACAGTTTGCTAGAAAAGACGCGCATTACGACGAAAAGCTGCGCGCAATGAACGGGGACAAGCAAGGCACTCAACACGACAGCCACATTGTCTGGTGGCTGCTTATCCGACGGTCACAGTATTGAATCCCAGCCGCGGCAACTGCGTTTCGATGGAGGCGAAATGTTGGGGTCTGTGCCCTGTGCGGTGTTAGTGCATGTTAAAGAACCCCAGGTTGTCCAAAGTTTCGGAGCCTTTCGCTGCGGCGTCTCTCGTAATCACATCGCGGTTTTGGGACGTAAAACTCCGGAAATCATTCTTACTAGCCATGTCGCGTGGCTTCTTTGTGCACGTTTATTTCGCGCAGTTTTTCGTCGTCAATGATTACCAACTTGCTCAGCGCCCCGTTCTTACAAAACGACGCGTACGTGGTTTACATCGTTTTATTACGCGCATATGAACTATACGTAAACAGTGTCGCCGCTATTATGCTGTCTTCAGAACTATATTTTAAGAATGAACGTTGCAAATTTATGCAACGATTTATGTGGGGCTCTGTGGATAGAGAATAGTGACCCTTAGTAGCAGTGCTTTTTAACGTGCATGCGACCGAAGGGAGACGGTCCTCCTTTTTGAATTCGTTCCGCCACTCTTGGCATGTGGCCGCTGTGGTCCTTATACCGAGCTAGCTAACACTTGTCTAAGCGGCGTAGAACTAGTATTCTGTTCCCAACGCTGGTTGTTCATTTTTGAACCCATGTTAATTTTCACGGGTGCAGTGCTCTCTACGTGCTGTTTCGTGCGAAAGGTTTGGTGGGCATGCGTCATGTATCTTGTGTGCTACCTTATGTCAGCATTTATGAGTGCCCTTTTTGTGCTTCAGAGCCGTTCCTCAGACCCTTCTCTAACTGTGACCTGTATGTTGTGTACATCCGGCGGCAGATTTTCCTGACGTTCGATTTTTCGAACTTGCTTGATAATTCGGACGTTCTCGCGGTAAACGCCATTAGCGCCAATCAGGCAATTGTATTCAGATCATTCAGATCAAATAAAATTCAGATCATTGGAGCTGTTCGGCTTGGACTTTCTGCTCAAATAGTAGGAAAGAAATTATATCATTTGAAGCCACAGAGGCTGCAACGTTAGTCACCTACGATGTTAATCATCTTTTTTTTTAAGAAAAGCTATTCGTGTCATACGTCGGAGATGCGATACTAATTTTTTTTCTTCCGTAGCGCCTTCAACTCTCTTTAAACTACTGATGGACCACCGAAGCACGGCATCGCTAAAATTTCTGCACTGTATTATTATTAACCCTTCTTGCGGGTCTTCTTCAGATAGTTATTTAACTCCCGCAACACCATCTAGTACAAGAAGTAATCATCACCTAATTAAACAGCGTGCCTGTCTTTGCTCGTACAGACTTTTATATACAGTTTCTTTCGTCGAGTAATTGACAACTAGAAATTCTTAAACTGGTGCCACTCATTCCCTTACATACTTGTAGCGGCTACTGAACACTAAGACCTTTTGTTTGGTCTTGCTGACAAAATAAATGGTCAAGCAATAGACATGACATGCAAATTGAGCATGTCGTGTCTATTGTTTGTCATTTTTTCAACGTTCGCCGACTCCAGCGTAGTCGACGAGCAGTATGAATAAATAAATAATAAATAAATAAATAAATAAATAAATAAATAAATAAATAAATAAATAAATACCTTTCCCGCGAGCCAGTTCCTTCGCGTGCCGATCTGTTTGAAACGGCAGCACAGCAGTTCCAACAAGTCAGTTTCGTCGCAATGCAAAGGTTTCACGCAGTGGAGCACGCCGATACCGGTAAGGGGACACTGAAACGAGGCACGGCGTGGTAGCGTAGTGGTGGAGGGACAGCCGGATCGGCAGGTGGCAAAACCTGTGCCGCACGCCACGGGGCATCCATTTGCGCACGTGCATCAGTTGGACTTCTCTGCCAAACAGAACTGCTGTGCGTGTTCCCGGGTAATTCCAGGGCGTCTGTATTGAAACTGTGCCCAAATATTTTTCGCTGTTAATAGGAGACTGTTAATAATTTCACATTCGGGATGTTTGTATTTCACCGTGACTAAATTTCCGACTGCACTTAATGCGTGCATGAAGTAGAGAGAGGACGCTCATGAGCTCGTATACGTCCTGTCTGAAGAAACCAACATGTTTGGAGACCGTGCATGATTTCTTTTTCTTAACCCTTGCCTAAAAGAGTGAGAATGCAGACACTGGCACTTGCTTTTTCTCTGAATTCCATGATTTCAACACGCAGCGAAACTGACCAATCGCCAACTAAATCACGTCCTTTCTTTTTTTATGTAGAATACCTTTAATGATTCTTTCCCCTGCTCTTTCCCGGAGACCTGGTATACAGAATGGGAAGAGCTAAGTTTGTTAACGAAATAACTGCTCTAGAAGCACAAGGACTGAGACAGCGATCACCGATATTGGAACGCAGGGTCCGTGTCCGACAGCGCCGCTCCCTCGCAATTCGCCGGAGACCGGCAGATGGTACTTGGCTCGAATGTCACAGGATGTCGGCTGCTATCAGCCAAGAATCGCCGACCAAGCCGACTGCCTTCGCTCGGTGAACCAGGAGCTGCTCGTGGAGGCGTCGCTAGGCTTGGGACAGCCAATTCGCTTCGTTCCCAGTGCCTTCAACGGCGAAACGCTGACGAGCCTCCACGAGACTGCTTCCTTCGCCGGTGTCGAGGTCTTGCTCGGAAGTGACGTCAGCGAAGGAAAGCGGCTCTACGATTACGTCATCATTCCTTGGGCCAAAGACTCTCGCAACTCCACGAATCTGCGGGCTTCGGATGTTTTCGAAAGCCTGCGGACATTCTTGAAAGGCAGCGCTGCTGGATTGGACGCAGCGAGCCGCGACGATGCCATGAAAGTTGTGGCGTCGAACGACATGGTCGAGACCATCGTTCACTTGTTCACGACGTGCGCGTCGAAGAAGATGGCGGCTGCTGTGTCGGAATAGGAATGGCACGCTCTTTCACTACGTCACGAAAGGCGAGAACCCTTACGAGGTCCCGCTTGAGGTGGCGGACATCGCCAACTTTCTGTCGAAAGGGTGAGCACGCGATGTCTGCATTTCTTCGCGGTCTTGTAGGAAGACATATTGCTTTGGTAGCTCTCGCTGTGAAACGAACAACATTGATCGAAGGGCCTGTTTTCCTTAGACGCGGCTGAGACTTCGGGACCCGCACACAAAACCGTGATCAAGACCCTTATAGCGAGGGACTTTACCGTAGAACATTTGAAGATTTTAGGTAACATGAGAGGGTCCCTTCGTCACGTGCCTGCTCACATGCCTCAGACGCCATCGAGAACAAAATACTACTTCACATTCGCCGATCGCCAAGACGATCACACGTCGTCTACATACAGTATATGCCGAAGAAAGTGAACGTGGGAATACCCGCTGCTTTAGCATAATCGTAGTGCACTGTAATGCGGAGGTCTTAGGCTTAACTACCACCGCCGGCATGTTATTTTCTTGTTCGCTTTAAATTCCATACATCTCACATTGCTCGGCATCGATTAAAAACTACAAACATTGCCTTCTATACTTCATTATCTGGCGCCTTTACATGCCGTTTGACAGATACAGACGCCCCTGTCATTTCTCTTTCTGGGTGTCCTTCTACGTTTATTGTCACTTTAGCGCATAAAGTATGCCATTTGAATACAAAACGATGCATGAGCATGGGATGCAACAGCTTAGTATCGAGCCGTTGCGTTGGTGCATGAAAGTTCGATGACGAATATACGACGTCGAGTACCTGCATTCACGACGAAAGTCAGGCTCAGTATTTAATATTCCAACCGCGTTTCATGGGATCGTGCATGGTTCTGGAGTAAACTTCACCTGGGAACTATCACGTGACGCCTCTTGACGCCCCCACAGATCGTCGTTGCATTGAATCACCTGTGGCTTATACCGGCATCTTCGGGCTGAGGAATGCAGGTGTGCGCCGCACGCGACCGCATTATCGTTACTCGTGAGGTCAAGCGTTTCATGTTATTGCTACAATGCCCTATGAGTAACGCTCGTTATACATTGATACGGCGCCATGCTAATTCTGGTGCATACCAAACGAACGAGACAGCAGGAGAATGCCATGACGTAGAAAACTGTATACGGTCCCAGCGGCTTTGCTTCGCTATAGGAAGTACTTCGGATTTACCGTCCCACTTCCCACTTCTGTCCCACTTCGTCGCACTTCGTTCAACCGGCTGTGATACTGCCCAGATAGTTAATTAAAACATGTGCGGAGTGCGAATGCTGTGGCATAATTTTTCATCGTACTTGGGAGGTGCCAGAATTGTGATCTCTTGTTTTCTGGACCAGTCAATTCGACGTGCTTGCGAAGCAAATGTCGCTTGTGACTGCTCGATGCTCTGAACAATATGCCTATGGATACCTCTCAATGCTCATCAGAGTTCTTATTTTCTCTCTCATTGCTCACAGCGTCCTGCCGCCATTGAACAACGGCTCGTCATGGCCGCCCTATGGAGCGGAAAATTTTACGCGAGTTTTTCCCGAGTCACCTGGAAATGGAGGCGACGTCTTGATGGCCAACATCTGTGACTCGGCAGAGCGTTTGTCGCGCTACCTTTAATACGCGCACATAGGTTTTGTACACGTGGTACGCTGCAGAAACTTAAGCAAGGTGGAGAAGATGTTCAAGATTGCCACAAGCACATGTCTAAAGTGCATTTATAAAATGCGAAAATAAATAAAGTGCTGTACGTCCTCGTTTATTTCAATTCACAAAACTAATACTTTACGCCTAAGCGTTTTGTGAAACCTCGATATATTCTTATAGGCGAGAATTCTGAGCGCGCCATGCGAGCAGTTCCACCTTGCGGTGCCACATTGTAGCGATTGTCCAAAGGGAGACCGCAGGATCGGGCCTGCGCATCAAGAAAAAAAAAAGAAACACGAGGGGCCGGCGTCACGTGTTTCCCCTAGCCTCCCCATGCCAAACTTCTCTGACACTGCCCCTACCACTCTTGGCGCCATGTGCGCGGTGACCCTTTCGTAGGATTAAGTCTACATGGTTGCTGGCTTTGTAAAGGTTGTTTGGTAAGTGGTAATTTTAGTGGCGTCTGCCGTTTGGAGCATGTCGGAACGCGAGGCTTCAAATGCGTTGCCTAAATGCGCGGAGAACGGCTAAGATGCAACAGCGAAGGCGTCGGCCCGGCTCGCGTCGACATAATCTTCGAGGCGTCGACTTAGGCTTGCCACTGCGGTCAGCGGGAGTGTACCGCTTGCATCTCACGTGCCCAAGCACTATAGTTCCCTTAATGCGTCCCCCAAATTCTTTCCGGCCAGGCTTAGATGCCTGCACGTGACGCCTTCTCCTTGCTTTTCATCGTCCGTGCGCCCGCACTTGTCGGAACGGCTTCTACTGAAGGCCCTTAAATGACCCTCCAGTTTTGAGTAAAGGTGAGTGCTTTTCTTCTTGACGTTGCAGCTTCTCGGCATACTTGGCCTAACAACAGAAATAAGGGCGCTAACTCGGTCGGCGTTAAAGTTGCCGACAAGCAACAGCGCCTCGAGTGCCGTGCGAGACGCCTATACAAGCCTGGCGGTTTCATTATCAGCATCTAACCTAAACAATGGTAACCAAGATTTAACGGCGCAAGAGAAGAGAGCGCTGAATAGACACACAGGGTTGTTTACGTGTTGATCTGCCATTTCATTGTGTGTCGCTCACGGACGGTGTGCAAGTGTGTAGCTGTATATGAGGTGAAGCGTTTTTAAAGCAATACACTGCTGGAAGTTCAGTGCTCTTGGGGCTGTCTTCTTTCCTCTGCTGTCTCTTGCGCTGCTAAGACTTAGTTATAGTGTTATACCAACCTGCTAAATCCAACACTCCTCTAAACGATGAGGCGTTTGCTGTAGTAATACCAAAGAACCAATAACATTAGGTTGTAAGTGATGTGGACTATCTTCAGACGTAGATGGCGAGAGTCAAGTGGACTCGGAAATGCTAGAACTACGCCTACGTCAGCTAGCATACCCCAAGGTAAGCGGAAATTACGTCTCTAGCGTCAGTTTGTTCCTTGGTGCTTGGTAGGCCTAACTGTCAAACAACAACAACAACGACAACAACAACAACAACAACAACAACAACAACAACAACAACAACAACACTGATGCTGCTATGGCAACACTCGTTGATGCGGCGAGGAGGAAACTCCGTGCCGCTTGTCTGCTATGCGTTCAACAAGCGCGAGTCTCTTATGCGCTGCGAGGGGAACCCAAACACCGCTTGCACTTTTTTCTCTTCAGATGGTGTTGCTGCTGCACATCGTGTTTTCGAGAGCCTTCATTAGCTGATTTGCTTGGACTCTAGGAACGTGCACAAAGCACAGTAGTTTGGAAATCATTTTTAGTTCAATACACGTGAGTCTGCATGCCCTGAAGCGTGACACTTTTGTTTGGGCAAGAAAAAAAAATGTAGTCGGGAAATGTGGTTTATTCACTGATTTTATTACGAGCGTATCGCAAAAGAAGGAATTTAATACATGCGACAAGAGCACAGAGCTGTGTATCTCGTATAGTAAGTACAAATGTTCGCATTATGTGTCGCTTACACAAACATAACAGACATCTTCGTATAATCCATCGTATACATGAAAATTGCTCCATGGGTCACCACGTTCATTCGACGTACACAATACAACTCTACAGGAACGATATTTCATAACACACTTTCGTCTCTAATGAAACGATTATGAAGTGCAGATGACCAGCACATTTCTTACACCAATAACAGCTTCTTCTTGCTCTTGTAAACTTGCTAGCCCAAAAAACATTCGATAGCTAGCGAATTTTCTGCATAACCCAGCTTGGGCTATTGCATTGATACATAGTGAGCAAATTATATTTACATTTTAACACTTCGCTTTATTTCGCGATACACCACGTAAGGCTTCATTAAAAGTTGTAACGTTGCTAACAGGGCATCATTACAGAATCCCACACCAGTATGTCGAACGTATTCCTCAGCACTTGCAATGCGCACCTTTTCTACGGGAATTTAGGCATAGGTGCCTCAATCCTCCAGCAACAAATAACACACCGCAGACAGAGATCTCTATAGAGAAAAAGGCATCATAGGCAAGTGTCGAGGAATTATGATCATTGGAAAATGTGCTACTAGTGAGCGATGCACAAACGTATTACGGAACGCGCACCTTTGGGACATCGATAAACAATTACGAAAGTAACTCGGATCGAGTGCATTTAATGAATAAGCCAGGGCAGCCCGCTCAGAACTATTACCTTTTGAACGGTTTTCAAGACAGTCTTCTAATATGCGTGAAGAATACAACGCTTTCAGACAATATGCTTGAAGCATATGAAGTACTTTCTTTTATAGAGCTCATAGGCTCAGCTTCGTGCGCCCTGTTGGAAGCATAGGACAAATCTGAGCTATGCTATTGGTTTAGTCGCTGGTTGGAGGTAATTCGTCATTTTACTTTAGAAAACTCCTTAAGAAAAAGCGAAAGCACCTCAACTTTACTGGTACACTTGCTTCTGGCACAGCGCGTTTTCTGGAGTTGCAAAAATACTTGTGGCTTTTCCAGATGAAACTGCTTCCTCCTCCATTTACATAAAAATGAAAGCACTCACGGCAACAGTGCCGAGTACTCCTAATACTCACGCAACTGACCTAATCAAGAACGCACAAGATCTCAAAATTCGTGTGTGGCAGCGACGATTTATTTTGAAAGACAAGATTGCAAGTGTGTGTGCAGTGAATGTCTGCGTACAGCAAATACCCTGCACGCTCTTTGTGGAAGCATAGAAGTACCCTAAAGTGTTTTGTAATGATATACTATTTAGGAGACTGTCCAAATAAGCGCTCCACTTACAAAATTAATAAACTGACAGTGTGACAATTCTTCTTAATTTCGAAGCTTCTGGAGCTTCCTTTTTGCAGCGGACTTTCTCCCGCGCTGTGATGATGATGATGATTGTGGTTCGGTTAGGAAAGGACGCTAATTTCTGCAGCCCATGTAGGGAGCACGGCTAAGCGTCCGTAGGGGTAGGGGAAAGGGAGTGAAAGAGATAGAGAGAAAGGCTGTAGTGGAGGGCTCCGGAAATTTAGACGACCTGGGGTTCTTTAACGTCCCGGCACGCTACCTCTCTCATTCTTCCATCTGCTGTCTTGTGAGAGAGAGAGAGACAGATAGAGAGAGAGAGAGCGAAAGGCGCGCGTTGACTATGGAAACGCTCTTTCTTCGATGAACGCTCCAGCAGCTCGCAAAGAAGGAGAACGCGCCCTCACCCGCGAGAGACAAGCTTGATGCAGGCAGCGTCTTCCAGCGAGTGTCTTGATTGAAAAATACCGAGTGCTCGCGCTGGAGAACCGTTCACCTGCCGCCCATGTATATATATATATATATATATATATATATATATATATATATATATATATATATATATATAATATATATATATATTTAATGGCCCAGCTATGCCACATATGCGCAGCATAACCCGCGCATAGCAAAACTTCCGCAGCAGGTCTATGCGGCACTTTTCAGAGCAAAATATTTCTTTGGGCAGACTGCTGTTCAGCTTATCTTTCAGTACAGTAGTCACTCGTCACAAATGCGCGACCAGGGCTGTGTGTTCCACAAAACATTTCTCGATGTCCTTCACTGCTTCAAAGAAAAATAAAAAAGGAAATAAAACAGCAGAAGGCAGCCTCGTATTAGCGAAAATGAGCCAGGCATGAGCGGAATCGCAGGACAGTGACAGCGTAAGCTGGAGGAGCGACCTTCTCAGAGGCCATTTTAAACGCTTGAGGAAACTAGCGCAAGTAGAGGTTATAGGTGTCCCCTGCGCCATAACTATTATCATTTCTCCAAATAGGGAAGTACCCACTACGAAATAATTACTGCGGTATTGCAACGTGCAAATCTGTATAACTGCACGTCTTAGAGAGTGTCCTGGCGTCGTTTTCCCGACGACTAACCGAACTCTCGGCCCGGCGTCGACGGCGAGCTGCGGTTTGGGCTGCACAGCTGTCTGTCGTGCCCGACGTTGCCTTGCTGCAGCCGCGCGCGTAGCTCTGCGATTCGCTTCTTCAGCAGCGGTCTGCACCTTACGAGGAGGCACCATCAGATCTATCGAAGAGCAAAGTCAGGTTGCTGACTTTAGAATGTGCAGAACAACTTTAGAATGTGAAGATGAATAATCCAGAAGTGGTTTCTTGGATCTTGGGAAGTATGACCAGCATAAACGATCGGAATGGTACATCAACTCAATGTCAAGATATTGCGACTTGTTGGCATGAGGAACTTCGTGCGTAAAGCATAACTCGTGGCCTCACATCTTCACATTCTAAAGTTGTGAAGGCAGGGATAGCTTCGACCATTTTGCAGTCTGCTATTCTGAGGTCCTGCCACCACAAAATTGCAAGCGCCTTTTTTGAGACAGATAATTAGATTGCAAGAGGCCGGTTTCCCTACCAACGTTCTGCTTTTTGCAGCGAAAAAACTTTTGAAAATGGTGAAAGGTATAGGCCGTCTCCGTGATGCGGAAGAAAAGAAGAGGCAGGTGATCGCGGTTATTGTTCACGCCTTCTCTCATAAAGTCAAAAAAGTGTGCAAGAAGTATTCTGTTGATGTGGTGTTTTCTAGCGGCAATATGTTGGAGCACCTGTGCTAAAAGATTGATAAGCAATCAAAAATAAAGCGGGGTATCTCAAGAAAATGCTGTGGCGTAAACCATGGCGAGCCTCATACCACTTGCCGTTGCAACGTAGTGTATTCTATTCCCCTGTCCTGTGATAACGTATATATTGGGCAGACAAAACGTTGCATTAATGTAAGGTTGCAGGATCACCATAATGCTGTTTCATCGGCTCCTGGGTTGCACCTGTCCGCACATTGTGCAAGGTGTGCGTGTGTTCCAGAATTTCCGCGCACCTCGGTTTTGTATGGTCACCGTGACCGACGAACCAGGGAAATAGCTGAGGCGTTCTTTGTCAAGAAAAACAGTGAAATATGAGTCAGTTCACCGTCAATATCGCTCTTAAGATGTGAACTATCATACATTGATCGCACATAATCTATTCATGCTTGTTCATCTTGTATACTTATCGCTTGTTTCCTTTCTCTCATCTGTGCTTCAGTCTGCGCTCGTTTGTTCCTCCCTGCCATGTCCTGGTGCTGTGTTTGCGCACTTATCGCCATGAACGCATACCGACTGGCCCGATTATCCGCTCTTCTGCGTGCGTGGTACAGTTTGGCAAGGAAGTGAAGGCGAGGATGGGGAAAGGCGGAGGGGTAAACCCAGCAGCTCCGCGGTCCTTGTGCCCCTAGTGGAAGCTGCCCACAATTTTTTTACATGCCTTGTTCATTCGTAAAGGGTTGAATTGCCATCAGAAGGTTCCAGAATGACCAGGTACGGCCATATCATAGTAATCAAAATTGTCGTTTTCGCACTTTCCTCGCGATTACCGAGGAAATGCGATACGTTGCGACGGCACAAATAATATAAACAAGCCTACAGCACCAATGTCGCCAAAAACTTGCATGCACTGAAGCTACCGTAGAACACACTTCTTAAAAATTTTGATGTTTGAATAATGTCTAATTGAATACACGTATGCTCAATGACTGGCTAGAGCAATGTACCGTTGATGGCCGACGGAGAAGGGCGACCATATACAGAGAACGCACTGAACAGACTTTCTACAACCGCGGAGACACTGTAGCCAGATACGTAGTTTTATTTTTTAATTTTTATGGCAGTAATTCAGGAATTAGCGGAACGATTTCGTCTATGCGAGAGAGAGTAGAACTAAAAAAAAAACGAAAAACTATCTGGCTGCCTAAGAACACAATGCAATTCATTTTTGCCAGCTATTATTTTGTCGACCCATGCCTCACCGCGGTGGTCACGTGGCTGTGGTCACGTGGCTATGGTATTAGGGTGCTGACTCGAGGGTCGCGGGATCGAATCCCGGCAGCGGCGGCTGTGTTTCGGTGCAGGCGGAATTTTGAGGCCCGCGCGCGGTGCGATGATTTCTATAGAATCCCATTGGCAACGCCCAGGGAAAAAAAAAAAAACGTCTATATAGAGCAGATAAACTACTATATAGGGGTGCTGCTCGTGTAACGTGAATTGCATTTCTAAGGAGTGATAAGCACTATCACAGCAATACAAGTGTTCTGCTACCATTCTGTATTGTTTTGTTGATCTTTGCTCGATCCCGTGGGAATACTTCGAAGAACGACGCTCACGATAGCGCATCAAGGCACCGTATAGTTCATTTTTCTTCGACAAATCATACGTCTGTTTTTTCATCTAACGTGAGTGCCAATGTTACATTGTACCGTGAACTATAACTGAGTAGCCAAGGTGCTGACGACGCTCCTGGTTAGCCCACGTTAAGCATACTCATGAGTGGATACCCCTGCGCTTTGCACAAAGAACTTGATGCTACTCGTAACACTGCGCTGAATGCCGAACAATTCATCATGGGCAATTTCCTCGTTGTCTGCTTCGCATGATATCGACTCCTGCAATGCGTGGGATATGTAGGACTTCTTTTGTGGTCGTGGCTATCGCGGCCCCCATTTGAGAACCTCTGTTCTATAAGGAGTGTACTGAGCACCCTATATTTGTAGTAATGTCTTTAGGAATTATTTGAATAAATTAGCAACATTTTCGCCGGTCACACATTATGAAATTTTGTTTTTGCGCACAGAAACTGTGTCTCCAACATTCATTTTGCATCCTCAACATTTCTTCGCCATCGACTAGATCTCGCAACCTCCGAATCACTAGCCGAGTGCCCTATCCACGACACCACAGTAGCGAGGCAGCAACTACAAGGGAAAGGATCTATTGGGGAGTTGGTCACACAGCTCATTAGCCTAGAAGGCCGTACTAGCCCTTCTGCAGTTCTTCAAGGAAACTGACTTAAGGATCGTCCATAGGTATGCTGCAATGTACATGCACATAGCGATTGGACTACACTCACGCCTTCGTTTACCATTGCGATTTGGGACGAAAATAACGCGTACAGTTTCTGAAAGGACTTTTCATGGCTGCTGGAGTAAATTATGGCCGTGTTTTTCACGATCGTTGTGTGCTTCCTGCATATTGGTGAAGGCCTGAGTAGGCGGAACCATTCTAGTCTAAAATTACACATGAGAAAATATTTCAGCCAAAGCTGATGCCGGACATACCATTAGCGAAGTCTAATAGCCAATGTCAAGGATAACTTACGGATACAACGTTTTCAGAATTAGGCCCATTAATATTTTACTTTATGTTCCAGTTTAATTGGTGTTGAGCATACTGCGAACATTACGGGAAACAAAACTGAGCCATAATCTGGCACTTGTTTTAAAGCAATAGAAGCTGCCTTTTAAAACATCCGGCGTGAAATTTGAAACCTTCTAGTGCCCTTTGCTCTTGGACATTGGGATGCACTGTCTAGAACTGACGGACATTTCCAGCATAAGGTGCATTTGTGAGTACACTTCAACATGCTGGCATAAGTGCACATGGCTTGTCCTTGCGGTCACGCTAGCATATTTTCGCCACCCAGTGAAACGAAAGCTTCATTTTTGTTACCTTTGCCAATGACTGCAATGGCGGTGGACTTATCTCCAACGGTTGCCACCCATTGTACCAGTTAGCACTAACGAGGAGGGGGTGTAGAAAGACAAGCTACTTAGTATGCTGCGATAGCGCTTGCGTTATTATGTTTCAGCTCTTTCAATGAACGAAATTTCACAATAGGTAACGTAGAGTAGTGTTCGGAAGTAGGTGTTGCCGGTAAATGATACAGGGTACGCTGGCATTCCGCCTAGCTGCCACCACTTTTGCGAAGGACGACCAGCAGTAAATACGTGGTTACGTTTGTATCTCACCATTGCCACCAATGTTGTAAAAGGGGTGACTAGCGGATGATAAGGGTCACGTTGGTGTCTCACCGCTGCCACTATTGTTGTGAAAGGGGTGAGCTAGTGGGTGATAAAGGGTGCGTTGGTATCCCACCGCTGCCACCAATGTTGTGAAAGGGGGGTGCCAACAGTCGATACAGGTTTACGTTGGTATCTCACCGCTTCCACCTCTGTTGCGGAAGACGAGTGGGGTATGTGATGGGATTCTTAGACACAGAGGTAAAGGGACGTTGCGTCTGCTGACGGCAACGTGTTCAGAAATATGGCGAGGCTATTTTCTGAGAAGACTTTATGACATACCAATGGACAAGGACACAGAACGACAAACGACACTACAGAAAAAACACATTCGAACACAGAAGAAGCATGCAAACTCGCGGGAGTCCACACAGCTCGAATGAAGGCTTACCGAAGCTAATGGGCTCAGGAGGAGTGAGTCTCAGGAGGGAAGAAGAGTCGACGTGAGCAGGCGATTGTCCTCGTTGCTCGTCGAAAGTGTGGTGCTGCGTTTACGCTGATGCCGCCACGGTGCCGGCGACGGACACCGAAGTCACGGGAAGCCTCACATTCCGACTCGTGACTCGACGAGGCGGAGCAGCACTCGGGCCTACACCCGACCGTGCTACTTCTCCTACGTCCTCCAGGAAGAAGGAGGCGGCCGAAGCCGCGCAGAGTCGTCGACCTCGTCGCGAGATCCTCGTCCGTTGAGGCTGCACTCAGGCCTACACCCGATGGTGCTGATGGTGGCTGGGGCGACTCGTTGGGCGTTGGATGGAGGCGGTGTCAGGAGCTCGCTGCCAAGCGAAGCCATACACCCCGACTCTTGGCGCACGCCAGACGCTCGGGGACTACGCCCGAGCCGCGATTCCAGCGGAGAGCTCCGCTACCACGTCCACGCTGGTCGAACGCCGAATCACTCCTCCAACATGACGCCTCACGTGCACGTACTCCCCAAGCGCCACCCTCGCTAAGTTTCTCCTTCTTGCCATGCGCCGCTGATGATGATGCTCCTTCACATTTGGCATCTACCCACTTGGGGGGGATTGGCGAAGACTCAGGCGAATTTGAGGTTAATTTACTAGGTTATGCTACCTGAAAGGTTTATTCGTCCTTGGATGTGATTTGCAATATTATAAACGTAGTATTTTGATACGAAATAACTTAAAATAAAAGGACAATCAGTAACTGGTATAAAGAATAATGGTATAAGTAATTAGGATCTAATAACTGAAAAAGCAAATCGATTCGAATCCGTAATGAACTTTTGTAGAGCAAGGCATATATTCCTGTTCGTGTGTTCCAGCACGGAAGACCCGAATGAAAGAAGTACAGTGCTTGATAACGGAATGCCCAGATGTCGCAATGCCATTTCGGTAGTGCCTTTCCTAAGGGAGGTAAAGTGCCTGCCTTCCAGCAAAAAGTGTTCGATTGTCTCTGGCTCGCTGCAAAAAGCGCATAAATGACAGACCGCTAGACCAGCTCGGTGCATGCAGAAATTCAACGTCAGGACTCTACATCGCAACCTCGTCAATATTGTTTCGATTTTCCTTGTTTGGCAAAATGACCTGCTCCAAGGGTATTGTAAGTGCTGTAAATCAGGTGAGGATGTAAGACAAGACAGGGTGTTGACATCAATAAGGCCATGCGCCGCAACCTCTCGTCGTCATCATCGTCGATTCGCGTGCTGAACAGACGCTTTCCGCGTGACATCTTGGTCCTTGCACCTTCGCCACAACACCAAACACAGCTATCGCGCATTTCTCCCATCACAGGGTACAAGGACGTTCGTGTCCCCACCGCTTCGTAGAGGCGGCTGGCCGAGGAGTCACTACGGACGACAGGCCAAGGAAACAGGAGAGAAGACTTTACAGGAGATTCACATTCTGCACGGCCGTGTCTCAGCGATGAGCTCGCGACACGGCCATGTCTACCTGAACAGCTCGTGAACAGCTCTCGGTGCACCGAGGTGCACCCACTAACTAGCCCCGGTGGGATCGGTTCCTCCTCTCCCTTTCCCACGAGGAGGCTTGGGTGCTGCTCCAGTCCCAGCTCGCATTGACGCCAATGGGTCCTCCCAATATCCGGCGTCCATTGTTCCCGTCGACCGGCGAAGTCACTTTTGCCGGTGCCCTACGTCAACTGCTGACGCACGCACCCCTTCCAGGAGTGCATGCAGTGGACGGACGCAGTCGCCGGTTGAACCGGAACTGCTGGCAGGGGAATTCGAGGCACAACAGTTGTGAGGATTCTTTTAAAACCTCAGCTTGCCATGTTATTTTATCACGAGGGAACGCTGACTACTGCTTGTAGCAGAGGACTATCACACAACTACATACGCGGTTGTTCATCAATCAGATAAAAAAAGGTAGCAGTGAAGTAAAGGCAGAAAGATGAACCAGGTTCTCGTTTGGATTATTTCGACTTTACTATGAGAGTCGCGGTGCACTGAATACTTTGACCACGGAAGGATGGCTCGCAAGGGTATAGCATATCCGTAATCAGCGATTAAAGAAAACGTACGCCGCCGTGGACATCAAATATCCATTTGCATTCGGACAAAGACTGTCCCGGCGCGATTTCTTTTAGTGTACGCATGCAGCGAAAGCTGTTGGGAATTGTTAGGATCGTTATCCCCTCGCGGGCGCTTCAAAGTCCGAATCATCTGGAATATCCGTGAGGGTCATTTCGAAATATATGCAACGCGAAGCGCAGCCGGCTGTTTCGTTGAGCTTTCGCGTCGCACAAGGAGTGCGCGCGGAGCTTCTTAACGACTCCCTAATGACGCGCCTCGGGGCAATCGTTTGGGAACGCCGCCGTTCTTCGCTTTCTAATTAGTGGCGAAAGAGCTGCAGCGGAGGACGAAACTTGTAAATTTCTCGATGTCGCGCATGCGAGGGCGTGCGGAAGGCCTGTCTAAGTAAGTTGCGTGGCTTCGTTACTGCCGCGATCGATGTGGCAAGTTGGAGCTTAAAGTGATTCTCAAGGGCCTTTCTCGACGTTGGGTGTACAGATGGAGATGGAAAGGTGCCCTCACTTGTTCAGCGTACCGTAACTGTACCGCGAAACGTGGAAGTTTCAAAGGCAACGTCTATAAGGGCCTGGAAGGGCAGGTACAAGCGGCACACCAGCGCTGCCGCCTGGCGATGCTGGCTTTCGGCCGTCCTCACTGTGAGCGACAGGCGCGGGCGAATTCATGGAGCCTGCCCCTATATATTGCGTGGTTGCTCGTGTAGTACTCTTTGTGGTGGCTTCATTTTCATAAATGACACAAGTGTCACGGTTAACCTAAGCTACCGATACAAAGTTGTGTATGCGTTTTTTTCTCTAGGTCGAGGACTTCTGCCGAGAAAGTACGTGGTAAGTGCGCGGCATCCAGTATGTGCTATCTTGTACGCCTAACCTGCTGACTCGGTTGAAGTGTCCATGCCGAGTACACGCACGCATTTCCGACAAAACGCAACAGCTTTTGGTTCACCTATCGCTGACTATAACTTAGATGAAGTTATTTTTCGCGCTTACTAGCTGCTACTAGTTCAAACATAGTTTCTTTCACGTCCATGTAAGTACACATGTTCCTTCAAGGACGGGTGAAGATCGGTGATGGTAGTTCCACCACGCTTACGGGATCGTATGCGGCCCAATAATCTGAATATAAGTACGCGAACGTGAAATTCGGCAGTGCTAGGCGTGTAGTTTAAACGTACTCTCTCTGAAATGCTATGCCTGCTGCAACAAGCCGTGCTAAGTATGCGTAGAGCTGCAGGGATCGGTGGCGGGTACAGATACTTCTCGCACTTCTGGAGCTTTAGCTCCTGTGCACATCCACGTCCTTGAAAGTACGGGCGCCATATGCGTGCGAAATTTGCCCTGCAATGTTACCAGCATTTGAAACGGCCTGTTCTGGAGTGAGAACAGAGCAATAAAGCCGAGGTCGAAACAACTTCGTGCCGTATAAGACGTAGGCATACTAGTCTCTAGTTTCAGGGTGTCCCGTAAGTTAGGTAAGCCGTGTCAGAAAGCAGCTGTCAGTATGGTAAGGGGAACTTTGAATCCCGGTAATCGCTTGAATAGTATCTAAGAAAAAGGTGCGCATTGCACAAATGCAATAAGTACAATAAGTGCTCCAGGTTCAGGGCCCTTCATGCATCGGCGAAATGGGTGTCAGCGAATCTTGGTGGGACCTTTTCCTTTTTCTTTCTTTCTTTCTTTCTTTCTTTCTTTCTTTCTTTCTTTCTTTCTTTCTTTCTTTCTTTCTTTTTTTCTTTCTTTCTTTCTTTCTTTCTTTCTTTCTTTCTTTCTTTCTTTCTTTCTTCCTTTCTTTCTTTCTTTCTTTCTTTCTTTCGCTTAGCGTGGGCAGGAGAATGTGCACTTGTTACGGGTGTCTACTTCAGGCATAGGAACTCGCTTTCAAAGGCGTACGGTGAACCGAATGTAGACTCGGCTAACTTGTTGGTCTCTCAACCCGGAGGTGAGTGGTTCAAATCCGCAGTGGGACGTGCAGTTTTTATTTTCAGCCTATCAGAGGTTGGCAAAATTTACGAGACTCATTAAGATTCACTCAAAAAATTATGTTTCTTATTTTGGACTGACTCTTTCTCAGGATCACCAAAATTCTACTCGGTTAAATGGACTCATTCTCAGACTCAAGAGATTTTGCCTCAGTCAGACTCTCTAGGACTCATACTCACCAAATTTTTCGTAGACTCAACTCATGCAGACTCAGACCCGCCGAATGTTTCCTAAACCGAACTTACTTAAACTCGTATTCACCAAATATTTCCTCAGGCAGACTATCTCGGACTGAGACTCACCAAGTTCTGTCCTAAGCCGGATTCACTCAGACTCAGACTCACCAAAATCGGTCCTCAGCTGAACTCACCCGGACTCAGACACACACGGTTTTCCCTCAATGCACTCCCTTGTATTCGCGCTCAACATGTTTTTCCCCAGGCTGTCTCACGGACATCAAATTTTCCCAAAGCGGGGCTCATTTTGAGTCAAGGTCGTCAATATTTCAGCTTACTATGACTCATACCTGTCAAAACTCTAGCGAAATGAACTGATTCAGGCTCACTATTATGACACAGGTACAACAGTCTAATTTTGGGTTTCTGGTAGAAAAAGCCACGATATAACGATTAAACATGACGGAATTACAGCCGGCGGATTGATTTCGACTGCTTGGGGCTCTTTATTGCGCACCCCAATGAGTCACTAATGCGAAGAACAATATATCTATTATTAGTAAAACACCTTTTCGCAATACCAATGGCGCTAATCTCGTGCGGAGAAGACACTTTGTAAGCTAGAAAATGCGCAGAAACAAAAGATACAAGTGGCGATGCCCTCTTGCAGGTTGCTGCACTAATTCACGTGACGTCATAATCTTTCACGTTGTCTACAAAGGCCTACGTAATTATTTGCGTGCAAAAGAGATATGCAATGTCTCGTAAGAAAACGATGGACTTAACGTGGTGTGTGTCACGCAATTAAACTTAACCAATGTGGGGAGCATACGAACATGAGGAATGGTGTCCGTGACGTCGTCTCCTCTATATGTCGGCTGGGATTTGAAAGATGAAACTTCGACCTTCATTTTGTCATTTATTATTGCACATGAAATGACGCAATTAGCGACAATACATTTCCCAAACAATAATGGATCAGTGTAAGACTATTGTTTTACTTAGCGGCCCGTTAAGCAGGGCACACAGGTGTTGAAGCGCAGTTAATTGGGCCTGTTGGTGTGCATTCGTAGTGGTACAGCGCAAACAAACGAGACTAAAGAAGAGCACTAGTTTGTAGCATCTGTTCTAATCGTGTCTAGTTTATTTATGCTGTACCACTACGAATGCGCAGGTGTTCGTGCACTTGGTACAACTGTAATATGGCCACGCATGCAACAACACTGCTGCGCTAAAACAGCCGATATCCTGCGGCCATCTGCCCTTCACGAAATTTGTAGGGCAACAGGCCTATTTACTTCGTACCTATACCAGACAGAGTTCGACAACCCTGCAAAGTGCGAGTGTATGACATTAAGGTATCTTTTTGTACTACGGTGCACAGGTAAATAGAGCACGGTATTGTAACACAGTCATGATGCATGAAAATCAGCTCTGGAATTACAGAAATAATCGACCTTCTTCACTGAGCGTATCTTCAGTCTGGAGATTCATGTGTCAGCAAGAGAAACACAAAAGAAAAAAAAACCGGGCTCATTGCAACTCGTGTAATAACCTTATGCGATTTCGCTGAGCATGTGTGACAGCTTATACGTGACGCCGAATAAGTGACGCGTCACGTAAAGCTCCGCCGAGTCACTTAAGATCTATAATTCAAATTGAGTGTTGTTGCTTGGAGGCCGCGCAGACAGTGCTTTGTGCGTTGAGCACACGTGCTCTCAGATTCACCAATATGCTCCTCGGTCAGGTTCATTCGGATTTAGGCTCAAGAATATCAATTATACCGCGCCTTTACGAAAATTGTACTCAGACGCAACTTTACGAAAATTGTACACAACCGAGATCACTCAGATCCAAATCGCCATTATTCAGCTTGACCAGTCTCACTCGGGCTCACACTCACGAATATCCGGCACAACCAGACTCAAACTCACCTTAAAGGGGTCGTGAAACGTTTTCTGAACATTTTGTACTAAGTGCGTATTCGGGATCCTGACCCTCCAATCAACAATATGCATTGTTCCGTTGCACCGTGTGCGTTGATTTAGAGCGATAAAAAACGCGGTTTCGGTTTCACTGCGCGCGTTCCCCTCAACTCTGCAGATGACGTCATCTTAGTAGCCGTCATACCTCCGAGATTGGCGCGCCCTCGGAGGCCATGGGAAAACAAACCGTGCTGCCGCTTTTCTTCCGAATGGTGGCACCGCACGGTTTCCAAATATTTTCTTCCTTTCTAGCTTTCAAGTAAATCGATTCCTTTAAAGCAAACGCGAGTTCACTGTGCCTTTGAACTTAAAAATATCTTAACTCAACGTCACCAGATAGTATACAGTGTCGCATAGTCGTTTCGGGAGCGCAAGAAAGCTGAGATTTAAAACGGGCGTTGTTAAATGTGCACTGAATATTTCGCCGAAATATTTCGGAATCGGCTTGTCGAATGCGTATTGAAGCAGTGAAAATTACAAACCGGCATCTCCCAATTCTTTTCACGACCCCTTTAAATTTAGACAGCCGAATTCACTGGATCTCTAATACACCAATTTTTAGTAGCGAAGCTGCTTAAGCTCAGCGTAAAGCTCTCTCATACCACTCTTAACAGCGAGGCTGTTTAGGCTAGCCGTAATTTGTCAGGCATCACGCAATACCGCGTGATATTGAGTTACGTGAATTTGGCGGAAACTTGTCACGTGACATCGCGTTATGTGATGTTCGTGGAAACATGTCATGTGACATATGTTACGTGATTTCGACGGGGACATGTCTCGCGACATGTTACGTGACGTTCCGTAACGTGATTTTGGCGCGGTCAATGTTTACGGGATTTCGAATGATTACGTGACGTGTTCCCGCCAAAATCACGTAACGCAATGTCCCGTGACAGGTTCGAGTCAAAATATCGCACGACTATCAAGTGACCTGTTTTTGTAAAATCTGGCCTTGCGCGATATACCAGGAGCTGCGTATGTTTTGCTTATCTGGGATCACTGATACTCACACTCGCAGGTTTGTCCGGGTTTTAGCGAGTCTGCCGAATTAGGGCTAAAAGATGGTAAAACAAACGTCCTCGAACCTCGTCGTCACCTTTCGCGAAAGATGAAGTACAACATTCCATCACAGCTGTCAATCACCAAGCGTAGTGGAGCGAGGATACCATAGCCGCAAAAGAGTAAAAAAAAAAAAAAAGATGTGTGTGGTTAAAGCCGTCTGCTTTGCATAAAAAATAAACACAATCGTCAAGCAGATACCTTAACAAGTTTACATGATTGGAGGTCTCGTCGTGCACTTGCTTACTTGGTTTGAGCTGATTTCATCAACAAACCATTTATGCGCGAGCGCTTGTGGTGGGTTTTTTGTGTCTCGGTTTTCTCTGCGTGGTCGTATGTCACGAGACAATAGCAATTAGCTCATAATCGCTTTTCACGTAAACGGCAAAGGCTGACTATAACTATAACTTCGGGGTAATGAGCGTCAGCCAAATGTCGACTGCCTGTGAACACAACCACAGCCGCTAGATTCACAAGTACAAACTGCACATAGCGTCAGTTGACGCAGCAAAGGTCTTGACGTAAATGTTACCCCTTCCGAACAGTGAGGAGGGCATTCATTTCGATTCTTTCTGCAAATGCGTTTACTGTGAAGACTGTTTCTTTGAAGCGAATCATTCTTGAGAACATTTGATGGAAAAACAAAGTCTCTCCCCTTTGTTGATCTGTAACAGTATCATTTGGCTTGGACGTCGTCCTGTGTTGCAGAAATGAAGCGCTGCCTGCAGAATTTTAATGAGGGCCCGGTCCTATGCTCTTGCGGTGCCCTTCTGTGCGGAAAGGACAACATGAGTTTGTGTTTATTCTCTGCCCGTGAGGGGCGCCCGCTGAAGAGTACAGTACGCCGTGAAATGAGAACTTTACCCATGCGCGCGGCGAGGGACGAAATGAAGATATTTTCCAGGCCCACTAGCAGCTTTGACGCCTGAGCAAGAAAGAAGCGCCTCATGCTTGACTAGTGCTTGCTGTTAGAATGCAAGCGCAAACAGGGGCTAACCCCCTTCGCTTCTGTGCCCGATCTAGTACAAACAAGAATGTTCCATTTCTTTGTCGGCTCTTCATTTTCCTATGTGAGCACACAGTTGTGTGTTTTGCGCAGCAAGCTCGTCGTGAAACTTGATGCTAATCACTCTCTCTGAGTTCTTATTCACCTGCGGTGAAGTGCTTATTTGCTAGTTCATACATCCGTTTGGCTTTCACTGCCGAGTTAGTCGCGATAATTCCCCAGGGAGTCTATGTAATATGACTTCTCTAACAGTATACACTGCACTTTTTCAACTCTTTGTTCTCGTACGACTAACGCATGGCAGTGACCCGACAGCATGCGCTTCGGCGTTATCCTCTTTGCGTGTCGTCAACATTTAAGTGGTAAACTATGGGGGATGCTTTGCTGTGTAGTGGACACTCGTATACACGCTGGTAATGATGATGCCGATGATGATGATGGTATAAGGATGACGGTGAAGCTGAAGTGCCAATTTTTCACCAGGTGAGTAAAAGTTGGAGGACGCTTAAGTTTCATCTTGAAGAGGGGAACGCCATAGTGCCATTGACACTGTTCGCATTGCCTTGTCGTAGAGAGTTTATGGAAATATGGGCCATCTCTATAAAATGATGAAATTTGTTGAGCTTCCTCGTGATAGAATTAAGATTTCGCGTACATTGGTGTCCAAGATATCATATGTCTAGGACTAAGTTAAGTAGTTATTTACAGCTGTTATGACGGATCTTACTTTCAGATATCGAACTTCGTTCACTAAAGCACCCCACCATGGTGGAGGGTTTGTGCGTCGGATGGTCCGCGAAACAGGGGCAGTTCCAAAATGACTCTTCTCTTTGTACGCCGACGCAGACTCCGGTTCCACCGCCCGATTTTATGCTACAGTGGCTTTAACGCTAACGCGTTGAAGCATTTCACGGGCCAACCAACGCATCGCGTCGACATGACATTGAACGAACACAAGCGATCATCTTCAGCAAGCCAGCGTAATCGTACTGTCGCAGTATGTTGAGTTACAGGGGTTGTGTCGGAACCAAAGCAAAGCAAAGATAAAGAAAGGGAGGAGGTGAAGAAGCAGGCGGCCGCTGCCGCCTGACCTCGCCCATTGATGCGCAAATGTCACACCCATATTCCTGAAATGGAACCCAGTCCCGTGCTAAATGCGGCCGCATTATTCCAGCAAACTTCTTAATTTCGTCTGCCCACCTAACCTTCTGCCATCAACTTCCACGCTTTTGATCTCTAGGGAATCTGCCTATTAGACAAAACTTCCAGGCTTTTCTTCCCTAAGGAATCAGCTTGTTACACAGATAAATCGAAATCCAAACTAGAAGAGGAGCTCAGGGGAAGGTGGAAGCTTGATTTGGTGAAGAGGTAATTGAAAAACCACAAGATCAGACAATGCCGCCGGAGCCACCGTTTAGACAAGTGGACTTGTCTTCGTTAGGTCCACAACGTCAGACAAGTCCACTTGTCGAAACGTGGCTCTGGCGGCATTCCTTGTGCTTCGTCTTTTAAATGATCTATTCAGCATACAAATCGAGATATTGGGGTATGGGTGGGCAAAAGAGAGGAAGGTTGAATAGGGCGACAAGGCAACCCTATGACTGACGCATATTTGATGCTCTCGGTTAGAAAAAAGGGGAGACTATATAAGCGGGAAGGCAAGGAACAGATGAAAAGAAAAATTATGGCTCCAATCCACACTGTGAAGGTGGTTAGGCATTTTAAACGGCACCTAGAACAATTGGACATTGCGACGTCACGTCAATATCAGTTATATCCACACAGTCATGCGGCACACCTTAGCTTTCCCGAATATGAAAAGCTCACGACCATGCCGGAGTTTTACGCTTAATTCGGCAGCGGAGCGGTCGAGAAAGCACAATTGATATCACGTGGATATGTAATAGCCGGCAAACAATAAGCAAACAGTTGCTGATACATCGTTGAGTGCTTTCACAATTCGCTTCCCATGCTTCCAACCACTGTGCTAGAGCAGACGACCTCTTGGAATGAAAAGTTGGCTCTACACGCGTGGAAGCGCTACTCATTCAAGCGAAGCCCGACATCCAAGGTGTCGTCTGAGGATCCACGATCATAACTCTGCGCACGCGTTTTCTCATACAAGTTCTCGCGTGCTAGGAATGCGATTCCTAATCTCCATACGCCGGTCACGTGCAGTGGCTCTAGCGATGTACGGTGCGCTGACACATTCGAGCTCATTTGTTCGCCCGCTTTGTTCGCCAGGGATATGATTTTATGACTGCTTTCTTTTCTGTAGGACACAGAGCGAAGACACAGCGTTTCTTGGTTCGTTTCCCTCAGCTTTATATGGCACGAATGCAGGGCACGCGTGGAGCATATCCACACAGCCTTGCGAAAATCGTGTCCCATACGTTCTACATACACAGTATTCGGCGTACACTGTGATAACGAAAGTGCTGCAAGGAGCGGAAGGAAAATGGTGCTTTTGAACGGAGCTAAAAGTAATAACGTACGCGTCGTTCTTAGCCAGTGCAAGAATCGTGAGGTTCTTTGTGGAGGACTTCCATGGTTCTTGCGGCAAGATGGTCTGGCGCTTACAACGCTCTCGTCGCTGCGCATGCACATCACGTCCTCTCCTAGTTTATTATTTGTTTTTGCGGCGCGACAGCGCGGCCTTAGTATTAATACACGCCTCGTCATATTAAACTTCCTACAATGGCCGTTCCTGTAGTAACGTGCTCGTGTCGCTTGAACCACCGACCCTTCGCAGTGATTTGGAAACCCCGTATAACGCAATTTTCGGTGTTATAAGGTAAAATGTCTTTATCACTAGTAATAAAATAGAGATGTTTGTTTACGTGAAACCTTCAACTTGGGCGCTGACAAAGTAAAAGCGAAAAAAATAAAAAAGAAATTCTATATTGGTTACTGCTTTAATCGGCACAACTGAGTCAACAAGTTGGTCTTTTTAAGTGTTCGGGATAAAAGCATGGAGCATTGAGCATAAAGCGAAGCTTCTGGTGACCTAAATACAGCTAAAGAAGGAGGACCATGCAGGGCAAAGAAATATCTGGAAGGTCAACCTAGATGTGACAGAACAAGAAGAGTTGCCTGGCTGAGCTGTCTCTAGGTGCATTTTTCCCGTTCATCTTGTGCTTGTTTTGTTACACAAATTCCGGGTCGGGTCACCCACCGGATTCGGCCATGACCATCGCTGTGCGCCAGGGGCTGCTTCTTTCAGGCACAGAAACCTTATCTTAAGCCGTATCGGCGAGCGAAAGCTTCGGCTACGAGCGGCGACCATTGCTTTCAGCGTCCACCCGATTGCAACAAGGTGATGAATGACTCGGGAGTGCCAGCTGTCTCTCTGTTTCGGGGTCCCGATTGGAAGTGTAATGACCCCTCCGGGGCAACTAAGGCCGACGATGTGAATGCTTTCCCGAACTGATGACCACGACGATTACGATGGCGCAACAATCATCGATGCCGTGGAAGGATTCAAGGAAAGTGGTACACGGTCCTTCAACAACCGTTTGGACCAAGAGACCGTCGCCAGCGGTGATTGTTATAATTGTCAAGCTAACTGGCCCAATACTTTCTTTTTGGAACGTCAGTCATAGCAAACTGACAGCGAGGTCGTAACTGCACCTAATGAGACAGTACCATCGTTCCGTATCAAGGAGGAGGCAACTCCGTAAGTACCTCTACAGTTGCTGCACACTACTTGAGTTAATTGATGTTGCTGGTCTTGAAGCAACGCCCTATGTGCCTGGATGACATATGAGGAACCTCAGGTAGATTTAGCAAGTGACAATGAAATACAGTGATGAGCTTGAGTATTAAAGGAATGGCGGGGTGATTTAAGTCAAGGGAGAAGCTAAACGACTCCGCCGTGAACATGGTACAGCAGAAGCACAGTTAATCGAATATGCCTGTAGTGCTCAGCCGACATACCATTAAAGGCTCGGATTCCTCTAGGCTTCAGAGGGCATTTGGTGCAACACTATAATCCGGCCAACCACACAATGGCACAAACGTCAACGGTACCTGCCACTGCCTGGCTGCCAATTGCTGCCATGGAGAATTACGCGGTGAGATCGGCGCGAGACGACACACTCACAAAGCCTGTGCATCGAGGAATGACCACAAGTGTGCAAACTGCAATGATGTCCATGCAGCACGGTATGCCGGCTCTGCAAAGCGTCGAGCGGCTTCTAGACTCGACCCGAAGGTCAAATAGTTAAAATACGACCGACAGCCTCATTCATTGCATAGCAGTAACAACTGGTTATCTCTAGCTTGTTCTTGAACTTTGTTCGAGTGCTCCCTCATGCGTTCATTGACGCACCGCTCCACATGATCGACATAGAAGCACTCGCGTGAAAGATAATCTTTGTACACAACTGAATCAAAACAGTCAATGTTGGCGCCTTGGAGGCTAGTTGTAAACACCTTTTTTCCAGAAGGCGCCACGTAGAACGCGACCTTATGACGATATGGCTATGGCCTAATAAACCCTCGCATGCTGCCTAAAGGCACGAAGTCTGCCAGAACGAGGCCCAAGCTATGCAAATAACGAAAAGGATTTAGGTCAAGGCTGGTTTATTTGTTAGAAGCAACGTGAAGCCAATAAACAATGAAAACAAGGAAATCATAGGGGAAAGTAATGTAGTTCTTAACTGCAGTATGGTAATAATGGAAAGAATGGAAAGGAATTAAAGTGTCGTAAGAAGATGTCACGTGATATGTTTCCGCCAGAATCACTTAATGCAATATCGCGTGACATGTTCCCGCCAAAACCACGCATCGCAGTTTCTCATGACGTATTTGCCAAAATATCATCTGACTATCAAGTGACCTGCCTCAGTAAACTATCGGGCAGGTTCGTTGTGATCTGGCCTTGCGCGTACCTAGCGAAAGCTGCGTACTTGTTATTTACAACAGTTTTTTTTAAGAACTTTTCATGGCAACTACCCTTTTAGAGTGGACTACCTTCACGCATTTGAAACATGCAGCTCCATCATATGTGACAAGGGGACTATTCCGAAGATACACGTAGCGATGACGTTCAAGATATTTCCAATACGCGACCTATCATTGTATATTTCATTTAAGATCCGTTGCATTATTTGCTAACAAGATTCCTTAATTCAACACACTTGAGAACCGTGCGAGTTTCAAACGTTAATTCTGCTTGCAAATATGAAAATTGTTTGTTTAACATATTTGGTTGCTTCACGCCTGGTGAGTTCGATCATATTATGAGACACTCTGGGGGACTCGGACTTGGGTGCACTTCGAAGCTTCTCAGGGAGTTACAGGAGCCCCGCCATGGTGGTCTAGTGGCAGTGGCACTCGGCTGCTGATCCGAGGGTCGCGGGATCGAATCCCGACCGCGGCGGCTGCATTTCGATGGAGGCGAATGTTGAGACCCCTGTACTGTGTGATGTGAACGCATGTCAAGGAAGCCCAGGTGGTCGAAATTTTCGAAACCCTCCTCCACGGCATCTCTCATAACCACATCGTGGTTTTGGATCGTAAAACCCTGGAAATTATCGTCACGTAGTGACATCTCACGCAGTGATACGCATTTCGATTCGCAGAATGTGCGTCACTGTCAACCACTGCGCACCAAGGTGGCCATTCAATGATAAATTAACCTTGTGGTGCATTCACTGTACATGACATTTGAATGTTGATAGGAGAAAGTGATTGCATGAAACTGACACGGGGCAAGAAGAAAACGAGGCATGTAAACACAATTGCGAGCATACTTGTCAACCTCCTCAAATCGTCAAGGAAATCAACTGGCGTGATATGGCATTCGGTGAAATTCATGAGCACGAGAGCTCAGGTGCAATATAAACGCACTACTTGAATACAGTGCGGCAAACAACGGATATGCGGTGACAAGTGTAGGTGACTCTTGAGAGTTGAATAACGAATACAGAAACAGCATACCAAAGTTTGGCATTGAAGTGGAGCATACTTGAAAGTGGATCTACATTTTATGAATCGAATATTGTTTTAAATAACAGCTGGTTAGGCGTTGGTAGACGTAAGAAGCTAGACGTGTAAGCCCGCGTCGTGCAACGTGACACTGCTCGTGCATCTCTATATCAAGATTAAGAAGCGCATATATAAACGAGAGAATGCCCTTGAGACAAATGTGCGTCTTCGGTGTTTCGCATTCGAGACACACACACACACAAAAAAAAAAGTCCACTAAGCCAGCCGTATGCGCAGAGACCACGGCCTTGTTCTCGATTTTATTCCGTCGAATCCACGCGCCGTACCACATCAGGGATCGTAACGTTGGCGAATAGCACACATTACTCTCGAAACGCCCTTCGTAGGACAGTATGAAGCCTCTTCTCGCGTCAGCCACGGAGGTACAGGCGCTATGGTGCTCGGCAGCCGACTCGAAAGCGGCCTCGATTCCTGGCCTGCGGTGGTCGTATATTTTACGGAGGCGAAAAGTGCAGAGGGCCGCTTGCTGTGTGATGTCAGCACATGTCAAAGAGCCAACCCAAGAAAGAGAGAGAGAGAGAGAGAGAGAGAGAGAGAGAGAGAGAGAGAGAGAGAGAGAGAGAGAGAGAGAGAGAGAGGGTAAAGGAAAGGCAGGTAGGATAACTGGAGGAGACCTCCGGTTGGCTACCGTGTAATTGAGAATGCAATAGGGAGAATGAAAAACAGAATGAAGAGAACAGAGTTTGACGGCACGCAAATGTCAATGTCACTTGTCGCAGCACAGTTACATTCTGTCACCAACCTCGATGGACAACCCCAGGTGTTCGAAATTTTCGGAGCCCACTTCGCATGCCTCTAGTGACATCGTGGTTCTGGAACGTAAAAAAAACCCTAGCTATCGTTAATGCCTTCTGTCGCTGCGATGCATTGCGCCCGTGTGAGCTCTGCTATTGTGGTTTTCATGGTTCTTGATTCCTCCTGTACAAGTCATTTCTTGCTTGATATGAATGGATGAACGTCGCTGAAGCCGACACTGTGGCAGTGGGGCTCGTCTTCCTCAGGACACCTGCCCTGATTTAGATATGTCCTCTGACCCTGATAGAACAAATACCCTTGTGAATACTCGGCATCACGACACTTCGGCGGTTATCTTTCATCATTTATAGCCGGAACTTCAAATTAAAAAATTCAACTTACAGACGCGATGATTGTGTAGAACCGGGACGGAAGCAGACGTATATCTGTCCCTTTCACAGTAACGACGACGACGACGACGACGACGACAACAACAACAACAACAACAACAACAACAACAACAACAACAACAACAACAACAACAACAACAACAGCAAAAGAGGGCAGATCCCACGTGCAGTGGGAGTCAAGGAAATGTGAAGCATGCACCAGGAACGTAAAATGGATCTGCATTATTGTCTCGCTATGCCGATTTTGGTACATTTGAAGTTAACGAAACGGCCGCAAGAGCACCAAGACTGTGGCATGTAAAACATGCCACTCACGGCATGCATGTCATAATTTTCATGTTATGACCTGTCATTTATGATCATCATGCAGTCACGTTGTCCAATACCCATTTTCGTCTACATCCCATTAACGAAACGTCCAGGAGAGCGCAAAGTCGTAGGCGGCTAGGTAGATAGATACGCTCAAAGACGCCGAAGTTCGCTAAGAAATGCTTCGCATTTGAAATGTTGCGAACGTTTAAAGAAATGCAGGTCAACCTCTAAGTTGCTTCACTAGGTGTTGCTTGTTTTCACGGTCGGCGTTTTCGTATTGATGGAAGAAGGCACTTGGCCCTCCTGGGAACATTAGATTCACTCCGTTTCATTCCCTTCCTAAAGCGGCTGTAATGAATGACCGATGACGCGAATGTAGCCAACGGCAACTCTCAACACTTGCCCTTGGGTGCAACAGAAAGAAGCGAAGACACAGAATGAAGACACAGAAAGAAGCGAAGACAGATAAAGAAGGCGCTTGGCATGCATTCAACGGGGTGCCTTTTTTTTACGATAGGTACACAGTTTTCGCACGGTATAAAAATATGCCGGAGATGCGCGAAAGTGAAAGAAGCGCCAGTGGTTGTTTTCCTCGCCAAAGCGGCCGAAGGTGAGCGATTGAAGAGATTGCGGAGAGGCGGCAGCGACCGGTTCGGCGTTGTCACGTGACTCGCTTCTCGGATCGTTAACGGGACGTTGTGTTTTTGTGTTTCTGCGTTTCAACATTCGCGGGTCTTCTTTGACGCGAGTCGCGGTGGATCCTGCTGATCGGCGTCGTCGTTACGAGGATTCCGGAATTGCTTCCTGTCGGTAAGTTGAACCAGGCGTCCACCGGGAAATCAGCGTTGCCCATGCTTATGGACGCTCAACTACTATGCGCGAGTCAGTGGATAGTTTATTCAGCGCACGTTTGTGTTTCCATCGAGACGTAATCATAGGCAGAGTGTATTGTGGAATCTTGTCTCGCATTTCGAAAAACTTTGATGTAGCGCAAAACAACACACGCACACGAGAAGGCACAAAGGACACCACACAGCGCTAAGCACAGGTGCCTTCTCGTGTCCGTGTGTTGTTTTGCGCTACACCAAAGCTTTTCAAATGAACCACCAACAAGCCCACATCGCCACTCGCATTTCGAGTATACAGGGCCGACTGAAGCCCAACGTCTGACAGAGCCTTGCAGTTGCACCAAGTAGAACATATAAAGAACAAAGCAGATAATACTTTCAATCAGAAGAGGTCATTCTTCGATTTAACAATTCCTACTCTGTACTATCTGATTTTCAGTGAGTATCAGATACGATAAATTAGATTTACCAATGAGTGCGCATACTCCCTGATGTCGCGTATATATGGAAAGGTCAAGTCTGTGGAGTGTGCTAGACAATGCGATTATTATCCTTCCTGAAGTACAACAGTTTGTGATGCTTCTTTTTTACTTAAGTTCATTCAGCCTAACATTATCTAGGTTGAAGGGACTAAAGGCAGGAAAAGAAAATAATTCTGCTGCCGCACTATAGGGCCCCTCGATCCATATATTTGCTCAGATGCAGTGAAACATAATAATATGAACAAGGATTTCTCTTTCTTTTTCTTGGTCGTGGTGGGGCATAAAGGGCATAGTCGAACGAGCGTGTTAGAGATATGTATCAGAAATATATCGAGAAGCATATCATCAATATCTACAGCAAAACACAACATAGCAAGAAAGAAAAACGTAAAAAAAATGTTAACAGGACCCACTAATGGCAATGTTGTGGCGTTGTTGTATACATTGTTAATAAAATTGCTTCTTAACCACCATCACTCAATGATGTTCGAGGATATCTGTGTACATCAGTGCTTTCTTTATCCTTTCTTGCTTACGAATACATTCGCTCTGTGCCAACGCCTTAAAATTACGGCTATAGACTGAAGTCCTCATCTTGCTATTTTTATACTGTTTGTTTTTCTCCCGCTTAGGGACCACTTGCCAGTGCCATGACACCAAAAGAGAAATGTATAAAATTAGGCATGTGCGCCCTAATGCTGGTGGCTGCGTTTCCCCTTGGCCAAGGGGAACTTCTCGAACGAAAGCCGGAACTTGCAGAGTATCAAGATGCTTGGAAGGTAAGCTAAATATAATATATTGTCGTTACGTAGTGGAAAGCGAACAATTCTTCGTTTAAGTTCAATTGCGCCACGTTATACGATAACAACATTTCAAAGTAAGAACAAAACGAAATGGACACAACAGAACGCTGATGGGCGTCTGTCCTGCCTCTGAAATTACCAGGCTGTTCGTGGTTACCATAAAGAACCGTTTGTTAGTAAGGAAAGTCGCCGAACAAACGTTTTGAGATTGCGATACCATTGGATCATTGGATAATACCAGCCCCTTACAATGATGTGGACGTGACGGACAAGCAAGGTTTACACGTCGTGTCGTATGTTTTTTTTATAATGGTGTAGAGGCGTCATTTGAAGAACCCTAGGTTGACAACATTAATCCGGAGCCCAAAAGACCACGAGGCATGCCTCTTAGACATGTCTTGGTTTGGGCATGCTAAATGACATCGATTATTATAATACTGTCAAACGAATATGCGACGGCAACTTGGGATTCATTTAAGTGAAAACAAAGCAGTAGTGAACGCCATTCTTTCGGAGGGGCTACTAAGAAGATTCGCCAAAGAGCGGGGCGTTTAACGTACGTAATGATGATGTGATAACCTTTCAAACGCTGAGTCCCTGCCAGCTGTACGATAGGAGGATTGGTAATGCGAGAGAATAAGCAGGAACGGTGCTTCGTGAAAACCCGTTCGGGGTGTGTACTGAACTGCTCGTATACGTGCGCGGTAGAAATTGCAATACGATCAGAACAGGACCTCGAAGATCATTTATATCGCTCAACTTACACCGTGATAACGTCAACGGATATACGAAGGTAAAAAAAAAAAGCAGAGAAGAAACCGTGCTTGCAAAAAGAAGTGAAAAAAAAAATCATTCTGAACAGAGAGAGGTTGAGGGGCGTGCAGGGGAATCAGGGGAATTACCGTTGTCGTAATAAGGCACGCAAACATAGAAACGAGCGCCGTGGTATCTACCTTAGCGGGTATACGTGTTGGTTTGCTAATCCCAAGGTCGCGCGGTCGAATCCAGACCAAGATGGCCGCGTTTAGATGGGGGGTGGAGAATGCAGAAGAGGACATCCCCGCAGATAAATTTAAGCGCACGTTAAAGAACCCCAGGTGGTCAAAATTACTCCGGAGACGCACTACCGGGCTGGAATCGTAGTGGGTTTCGCGCGTAAAATGCAACCAATCATGTTGATTATTGCACATAAAAAAGCAGTAGCGAACTGCGGCAGGCCAATGGTCCAGCCAATGGCTTCAGCCAATGGTCCCGCTCCTTGACGTCGTGGAAGGCCGCCTCCGCCTTGCGCTCAAGAGAGAAATGAGAGAGCGGCGCGGAGCCAGTCGAATCCGCGACGTCACCTTGACAGAGCGGCACCATTGGCTGGAGGGGGGTCCTTTGAGGGGCGAACGCCGCTTTTTAAAGCCGATAGTCTTTCTTGGGATACTTCAACGCAGAAATTTTGGTCTGTGTGTGTGTGTGTGTGTCCTGCTGCGAAAGGTGAACCCCTTCCTCAACGACCACCCGGCTTGAACTTGTAGCTACGTTCATACTTCTGAACACGGTCGACCAAAAAGCAAATATTACGCATATCTGAGGCGCAACATCAATACGTAAGCATTAGATAGTGTGTTCCTTTAGTAGAAAATACATAGATGCGTAATTCTAAAGAACCTAGTGCTTGTTAGGAGCGGACGTTTCCTACGCTTCGGTAAAACGACACGGTGCTGCCACCTACCCGTATCTCTGCGTACTACGCAAGCTTCTTGCGTTTCCCGATATCATGGCCAGATGGCGTCCATATCTCACGCAGCGTAAAGCCCCTCTACTTCGTAAAAGTACCGCCATCTACTCTCCCCACCGCCACCTCCTCTCCGCTCGCGACTGCGGCGCCCCCTGGAAAGCGCCACGAGCTTTCGGTTAGCTTTCGAGCTGGACGCGCGCCGCCGCTGCCGCCGTCCAGCCGTGGCCGTGCCTCGCGTACGGTTTGATATAATGATTCACTCTACTACGTTGATTTTCTAAGCAGGAGTGGGTGTGCTCACCATCCGGTTTACCTAATGAAATATCGCCTCAGAAGAGCTGCTGCAAACCATGCGCAATTTGTAGCGAAAGCGAACGTCGTTTAAGCTTTCTTTCGGAGCGTAGTGTTTCCTTGTGTATCTGGCGCGGATAACCATAACTATGTTTACTTGGAAAAGGTTGAAATGAAGTCTACAAGAGTTGCGATGCGGGCTTGTTGGTGGTTCATATTAAACGTATTTGATGTAGCGCAAAAAACAAGACACGGACACAAGAAGGCCATATGGACATCACACAGCCTTCTTGTGTCCGTGTCTTGTTTTTTGCGCTACATCAAATACGCTGAAATGAAATTCTGTAAACACAGCATGCTATTTATTGCATCAGCAAGAAATATTTAAACCGCAGCTGTGTTGTCAAGCCACGTTTGGGAAGGGATAGTTCCCGTGCGTATAAACTATCTCGGTCGTCTCTAACTGCAGCAACGCCAACAATGCCCTTGGAGGCACACACTCAAAACTTCATGAAGTTTCGCACGTCCTGCCATCCTCTGCCTGCCCGATGACTTGTGCACGCAGTACGCCGTTCTGGGATGTTTGGCCTGTGCGGCGCAGTTTGAACACGTTGTCGTGAGGTTTTGCATGCCTGCGTGGGTGTTGCCGATGTAGGTGACCAATATCGCCCTTACGCACGGAAACTTTTTCTAATTGCTAGAAGACCGCGCTGGTGCGTTGTGAATGTAGAAGTAGACGAACGCATTCACGTCACTATACTACTACCGAAATTACCGCTCGCTGTTGGAGAGGGTGTCGCCCATTTCAAGCGATGTATACTCTGAACACACTCCACAGCGTGACCTCGATGCGATGAAAAATTTCGGCACTTCGTCATATGTATTGCCATACAGTTTTTTTTTAACTGCGAACGGCTCATTCCAAAATAAGCACGCGCGGCATGCAGGCTGTTGAAGAAACGGGCTGCGCTTGCGAACAGCCGCGATCATCTTTAAAACCGAAGTGGTAACCCCTTTTCAGGGAAATGCTCTTACATGAAAAACAGGTATGCAGGAAAAGGCACAGCAACCCGGCATCGCGACAAAACTAGCCAGACGTACACGTGCACTCCGCACGTCGTGCACTTGCGACCGGCGAACACACAGCGCAGTGGCACTTTGGCGCATCCAACATGGCGCCGAGCGGCGAGGAAACAAAATACCAAGAAAAAAGTGAGCGCGCTACCACGTGACCGCAGCCGCCCTATCGGAGAGGAGGAAGCGGCGTTGTTCAAGAGATGGCGGTACTTTTCCGTAGGTAGAGGGGCTTTAACGCAGCGTAGGGTGCCTCGATGTGCTCCTCCGGAACAGGGTGGAGACACTGCTCTTGTGGACGCCATATTGGTTCAAACGTTCGCGTTCGGTGGCAATGCCTGGCATGCATAGATGGAACGCTTCCAGCGAAACGCGCGGTAATTTGGCTCAGTTTATCCCTTCCGGCGGTAGGGCTTGCACATATAATATTGGTAACAAATAGATTAGCACTAATTATTACGCACGAAACATTTGATGGCGAAATAAAAGCATTTAGAGCGTATCTATCGGTCTATCTATCTCACTGGCTGCGTAGATTCTCGTGCTCTCGCGGCCGATTGATTAAGTTGATGAGTACCAAAAATGACATGGCATGACAAGAGCATGTTGAAAACATAAATGACTGCTCATTACATGAAAATCGTGACATGCCTTTAATGTATGCCATGACATACGTGACAAGGTCAAGGAGCTACAACGGCCGTTTGGCTTACTTCATGTATATCAAAATTGACATGATATGATAAGAGCATGAGGAAAGTATACATGACTGGTCATAACACGAAAACCTTGTCATGCATGTCATATAGGCCATGACATACATGACCCGGTCATGGAGCTCTTACGGCCGTTTTAGTAACTTGATGTGTACCCAAACTGACACGGCATGATAGGAGCGTATGGCTAACATGAATGACTGGTCATAACAGGAAAATCATGTCATGCATGTCATGTGCGCCATGACACACATGACACGGTCATAGTGTTCTAACGGCCGTAATATTAACTTTATGTATACCAAAATTGACAGGGCATGATAGCAGCGTAAGATGAAAGAAAATAACTGGTCATAACACCAAAAAGATGTCATGCATGTCATGTACGCGATGACATATATGACCCGGTCATGGAGCTCAAATGACGGTTTTATTAACTTGTAGAGCACCAAAATTTACATGGCATGATAAGAGATTATGAGTAACATAAATAGCTGAGTATAACAGGCATCCAACAGTCAAGGCAATCTCACTCCAAATTCACTAGCTTGTGACTAACTTAATGCGGATTAGCTTAATCCGGCTTAATCCACATTGTTTTGTGGTCATGCTCTATCGTCCAAATGACTAGACAAACTGAATTTACTCAAAATGGCTGGTTCGGGATTACATTAGTCCGGATTAGCTTAATCCGGCTTAATCCGGGCTAGAATAATCCGGCTTAATCTCTATTGTCTTATTGTGGCCATGCTCAGTCATCCAATGGATAGGCAATCACAATTTACTCAAAACAGATTTCTTTAGGATTAGCTTATTCCGGATTAGCTTAATCCGGACTACCTTAACGTGGCCATGCTCAGGCATCCAACAGGCAAGACAATCTCACTCCAAATTCACTTGCTTGTGACTAGCTTAATGCGGATTAGCTTAATCTGGCTTAATCCACATTGCGTTATTGTGGCCATACGCTGTCATCCAACTGAGTAGGCAATATCAACTTACTCAAAACTGGGTGGTGGAAGATTCGGACTACCTTAATCCAGCTTAATCGAATTTAATGGGATCGGATTAATGAGACCATACGCCGTCACCCAAACGGCTAGTCATTCTCAATTCACTCAACATTGACTTGTAGAGGATTAGCTTAACCCGGATTTATTTAGTCATGCTTAATCCGAAAGAACATAGCCTACTCGGGTCTAACCTACATCATGGCTATGCCATCTCGTCTTGGACCGGATTAGCGTAATCCGACATAATCTCTACTAATCTTGCCTAATCCCACTTGATAGGTATCTATCAGTATAGATTGGTATGCACTAGCGTTAAATTCGCTTGTCCAAATTCAATTACGCTGCAATATGCTGGCTTAAATAGGCTTTTTCTAAGCTTACCCTGGTTTAATCCGGCGGCTTAATTGGTATCACTGAGTATCAATCAGTATTGATTCGTATCGATTACTATTGATTGTTTTGACTATGCTTATTTAGCATGGGCTACGAGCATGATTAACTTGTCTTGACCAAGCTTATCTAAGCTTAGCGGCAAGGTAGCCGAAGCATCTATTCACTCCGCAAGGCTTAACGCAAAGCTTAACATCCTCTTTGTAAAAGCAGCTTCACGCGATGATTATGCGATGCAGCTATAGCGAGACAAAGAAGGATTTCTTTAACAGCATGCTCACCGCCAGCGATAAAAAATGCACGGCCACGTGCGAGAGAAGTCAACAACTAACCTCGCATATCTTGGTGCTGTCGGTCGGATGCCAGCGGTCGCGTTTCACTTGTGCTTCCCATTTTTTTCTTCGCTCGCTGTTGCGAGGGAAGCGAAACATCCGCTGGCCTTTCGCGTGTGAACTGGTACACCATGGCACACAGCAGCCTGTCATAGCGGCCAAAGAACTGATCTCAAACGTCGAGAACAACGTGTTTACAGCACCGTTCCCGCGCTAGCCTCTGGCCGCCGCCCGACACTTTCGAACCAATATGGCCGCCAGGCGGCGTGGGGTCTTTCAAAAGGTGTCTCCACCCTGGAGCGGAGGCGCGCGCACATCGAGGCACCCTAACGCAGCACTGGCGCTGCCTCCATTTCATTAATGCCAGCCACATGCGGCCGATTCAACATAGACGGGGCGCTGTCTCAGGTAACGCAAAACATAAATGGCCGTTTGTTGACATAGAACACACCCTACATGACATGCCCAGACAACGCAGGGAAAACACCGACGAGCAGATTGCAGCGGAGAAGCGCCGGCGTGCCGATGCCCGTCGTCTCAAGCGTGCCCAGGAAACGCCCGAAGCTCGTGCCGAACCGCAGATGAACCGGGACTCATGTAGTACGGCCGGTAGAAGACTATCGTCTTTCGACGACATTTGCAGCGAAGCACGGAGATACGCTGCCAATTTTTTCCCTTGAGCTGTACCGAAGTATAGCACTTTCACGCTCCCTCGAAAATGCGACTGGTGAGGCCGGAATCGAACCCGCGTGTTTGGTGTCGTCAGTGGAGCACCATGACCACTTGAGCGCGGCGGCGGATAGGGAGAAACGTATGTTATGCGGTCATTATACAAACGGTCCTATGGACGTGCAGCTTATTTTAATGCAGTCGTCGAGAAAGCTTTCCGCGCGGTTGTTTGTCGCCCGTGAATACACGATCGCATGGCGTCCCTACAAAACGCCCTTTGCATTCGGTCGAATATTTCCACTGAACGAAGCCATGGCGATATAATAAGGCAGCCTAATCTCATAAAAAAAGTCACACCTTGTCGGTTTACAGACTGGTAGACGAGACGTCAGCAATGTTCGGTTTGCGCAGCAACCTTTAAAACCTATTGAGGAAAGCTTTGCGTCTTGACTCTCGTCTAATAGGTTCGTTTCCTGCGCGTGTACAGATGTCTGTTCATCTCCAGTCATTCCTGTCGCTTATCACTTTTTTATCCTATTAATTAAGAATTGAGCGATTCTTTCAATTCCTTGGCTCTTAGGTAATGTTCGTCTGCGTGGATAGCATCTCTTTTTCTTTTCTTATTTTTGCAGCTGCTGAAGGTACCGGGAAAATATTACCTATTCATGAGGTCCTACGAGAAAGAGCCTTTCTACAAACACAAGAAGTGTGTCTTCAACGAGCTCATATCCGTTAACGAAGAGAAGCAGTACACCGTCAATCTCATCGGCGCAACAGACCCCATTGACGGGTCACAGTAAGAACTGCTTTCATTATTCATAGATCTCTGCCGTCTCTCTAAACGACGTCACTAGACGTCGTCGATAGCAATATTGCTGTGGGATAAACGTTTATTGTCAGTAACTTGAAACACAACTCCAAAGTCGACAAGTAAACCTTGATAATGGCCCTCCTATTATCAACGTTTGAAACCACGGCTATTTTTAGTTCTTAGAAGAAAGCGCGGAATATTGTAACGGTTTGAAACAACGACACTGAGGTTTCTGAGTATGGGAGCTCAGGCTTTTTATTTGTTTGCTAATTCATTTCGTATTTCGATGCTTCTTCGTATTTTCTCCTGGACGTTCTTTCATTTCCTCGAAATATGTAGATTATCGAGGGTTCTGAAGAAAACACAGCACCGACCAAAGTAAAAGTAAATATATTCGTAAAAGACGTTTCGGCTCCCGCACTGGAGCCTTGTTCACAGTCACTTATCGAGGGATCTGTTTCTTTCGTGGAACCACAGAAGCGTAATGTAACGTGTATGTGAGCGCCCCTAACGTTACTTCACGGTTAAATGTCTACGTGGCCCGTCAGGAACGTTAAATAATTTTTGCGAACAAGAGGATGTCGCTTTGTAAGGTTCATCAAATTTGTTCAAAGTGGAATCTTTTTAATCGCGCCATTTCTGCTGGAACTGGACACCGCTCTAGAAGCGGCTGCTTTGACGAAAACACTGCGGGGACTTTTGAAAATAAATACGAAAAAGAATGGCAGGTTTCACACAGCCTTGCATCAGCACGTGCCACAAACGTGCCAGCACAGACGCGAGCACACGCATGCATACGGAAGAAACTCGGGAATGCCGAGAAACGGCCAACCTTTTCAGAGTAGTCATATCAAGCGGCACTGGCGAAAGAAAAGTGCGTATCCCGTTTAGCGTGCCGCTGCAGTGAAAAGTAATTACTACTTAGGATGAACTCCAATCGAACGAGTGTGGCGTAACTTCCACCACGACACTGTTGGATCTTGCCCCTGCGGAAGAGGAAAGGAAAACGACTCCTCGCTTGGAGGTTTGGGGACGAGACTGCTTTTTGTACAGCTGTTGCCTTTGAGTGGCGACGCACGGCCGCAGCGCGTGGGAGAGAAAGTCGTGGAGAGCGTCAACCACCAGTGCTTTCTTCTCCCCCGCCAGAGTGGGCCGAGTGCTGCCCCTAGTAAATGGAGTACAAAGGGACACTTGTGCGCTGAAGCCGTAACACACCTTTCTTTCCTACTTGGAAAAGATGTGCGCAACTTTAGCTAGGTCGTGCAAGGCCAGATCACAGCGGAGCTGGCCTTTTCATAATCATCATCATCTTCATATTCACCTTCATCGTTGTCGCCGTCATCATCTTCTTCACCATCGCCATCGTCACAATCATCATAATAGTCTTCACCAGCTTATCACGATTATTATCATATTATTCATGTTTACAGCCATCATCATCACCATTATAATCATAATAATCATCATATTCTTCATCTTTAACTTCATCATGATCATGATCATCGTATGCTTAATCTTTGACTTCATCTTCTTCCGGTCCCATTTCGCAGTGACGTCGTATTACGTCATACAGCATGATTTCGGGGCAATACAAGGTTCTTCTGGCAGATGTAACGTCGCTTCGTTGCTAGGCGAGACCATTTCAAGGTCATAATTCATGACAGGACGCACATATTTCGTGATAGGACAAGTTGTTTAAGCATAAGCAGCTTCGCTGCTAAATGGGATTCAGCGTCGGCGACCGCCACAGCACCATGGCAGCGAAAATCACCGCCTAGGAATGGTCTCCTGAAAGATTAACCGCATATGGATGCGCTAGCCCCGCCACGGTGGTGTAGTGGCCATTGTACTCGGCTGCTGATCCGAAGGTCACGGGCTCGAATCCCGGCCACGGCGGCTGCATCTCAGTAGAGGCGAAATGTAGAGGCGCATGTAATGTGCGATGTCAGGGCACGCTAAAGAACATCAGGTGGAACGTTACTAGAATAGATTCAGTTTTCAATCTCTCCGCTCCCGATATGCATTGTAGGTGGCATCTTTTTTGTGCCTGCCGCCAGGCGGCGGAACCGCCGCAGCGGGCGCCAGCCGGTGCGTTGTCGTCTACTTAGCGGAGGCGCGCGAGTTCGCTTGTTCGCGACAGGTGCAGCTTCCTGTCGGTGTTTTGTAACACTTGTGCGTTGATGGGGCATATTTAGTGTGCCTAGTGTATAGTAACCATCTAGCAAATCATTCAATAAGTTTCAACGCTAATCAGAAGGCACTGCTTGATCTCTGCTTTAACAATTCCAACTTGTGATTCCGGAAAGTTCCTTTTCTTTTTGGTTTTCCAGCACAAAAATTATTGATGCGCTGCATGTGCATAGCTTTTCGACGAATGAAACCTGTACTCACTGAGTGAAAGTGCTTCGTGCGTGTCAGCTTCAGTATGCCTTATTTATTTATTTATTTATTTTTATTTATTTGTATATACAGCAGCCCTTCTAAGGGCTATAGCGGGGGTGGGGAATACAACATATGGCAAATACAAAAAAAGAACGAAAAGTAAGAGCATGTTTAATTGGAACACAAGTTCTCTCTTTGTGAAACGACGGGTCGTACGGGGCAGAACGTTCCAAGATTCAATGGTCCTGGGAAAAATAATGCAAAAAAAAAAAGAAACTGCGCTTGAAAAAGTTAGTGCGCGCGAAAGAGAGAGACAAGTTTACCTCATAACTGCTCCTTGTAACGAGGGGCTTTGCACGCGATAGATGAAATAAGTAATGTGGTGAGTGAAACAGGGAGGGCAGTAGTTTCAGAGATTCAGTGTGAGGACGGTCAGAAAGAAGAGTTGAACCAAGCATAGCCAAATGAGATGACGTCGAAATGGTTCTGTCAGAATGGCGGTACATAACACGAACGGCCTTCTTCTGAACAGATCCAATTCTGCCGTTAGTCTTGTTGTTACATAAGAAGGATTTCAAACTCGCACCTAGTAATTGTGCCTGGTATATTGGCCGTATACGAGAAAACAGAATTTCCGATAATGTCCCACGGCAATTGAGACAGAACGGACCAGACGATCCCGTGGGCACGGTAGGCCAACAATTTTGCTACGGTCTGTTTCTCTAGTTCTGTGCAGCATAGCGAAGGCTACATGGTCATCGGGCGCAGAATTCTTCCGAAGCGAGACGAAATGCCATTGTTCGGACACGCACACCCCGCTTCGTCTTCCTCCTTCCAGGGCTACAGCTACCACTGCAGCGCCCACCATTGGCAGGTGAAAACACGCGGAAGGACACGTTTAACATGTGTTCGCCCTCCTGATTGGCCTGAAGAGGCCTATAGCTTCCACAGTGCTGCACGGAACTTCTGAAACAGACTATAGAATAGCCACGCAAGCCGCGCTTGGGCCCACTACTGTCAACGTGTTGAGAACCGTTTGACAAGAAGTCGCGTAAAAAATTCATACGTGAAGCCAATTGTGGCAATCTGTGCTATGAAAAACCATGCACAGTACTTCACCACAAGTTGAGTACATCGAAGCCTACCTTGATTTTATTGCTCAAAAAATGATGCACGTATCTGCATCCCGGTTGCTCAGTCTTATCCGGATTTTTCGCTGTTTTGACTGGCACTGTAAAGTGTCGCTGCCTGCGTAGAAACTTAGAATAAAGATGTATCCACGTGGTCAAATACAATGTAGTCATTCGCACACTATAAGCACATCAAAATGCTCGGTACATCCAACTTGACTCAGAGCGCACTCGGGTAGCTTTTCCATATTGCTCCAGAACTGGCCTCCACGTTCGATGCTGCTAAGCTTAGAGATATATATATATATTTGCAATTTGGTTAACTGCAATTGTGGCGCTGCCTCTGGCATCCCTTGAACGCATGAAGCCTATTGAAGAGCTTTTAAAAGACAGGTCAGTTCTTCAACAGTGCGGGATACTCGCTTAGGCTGTCGCTGCACGACCTTAGGCAGTTAATTCGGCTGTTCACCACAACGCCCTTGTCAATTTGCAAACATTCTTTTTCGCGCCTCAACGTGAAAAATGCCATGAACTCGCCTTCGCAGCTGTTTTCACGGGCGACCATCATCATGCGCCAACCGGGAGCCAACTCTATTGGTTTCATGTCTGCCATAGTCTATTTCTGAGCGTCATGAGCTGGGGAGTGCTCAGGCAGCTCAATCTGAATGCGCCGCGAATATTTGTGCTGTTCAGATGCTTCAGCGGCGTGTTGTTTCGTGCTTGCACGCCTTGGCTTGTGCTTTGTTTTTCTGGAGACTTTGACGAATGTGCAGAAAGACTTTTGGAGTACAGTTTGTTCGGCTTGTTGGTTTGACATTCGGTTGAAATACGCGCTAAATACACACACTCACGAGAAAGGAACACATACGGACGTCCTTGTCCGTATGTGTTCCTTGTGAGTGAGTGAGTGTGCGTGCGTGTGCGTGCGCGCGCGTGCGTGTTTGTTTGTGTGTGTGTGTTTAGCGCGTAGTTCATCAACTATAAAGACTATTGGAACTGCGTCTTTCGCGGTGTCCACTTGCTTCGTGGGATTTAGATGGTTTTTCCCGTCCATGACATGAACGTAAGTGTTCAAAGTATGCCATTCGTGGAAATAGAGGTTGAGAACTCTAGACTTCCCTTTCAGTTCTTTGTCCGTGCGTGGAATTTTTTTTTTTTTTGCTTCACGCTGAGGGAAGCCCCACGTTGCGCGGAGCGAAGAAATGCCGGCCCGAACCGCTTGCATCGTTCCAGTAGCCGCTCGTGCACCCCGGAACGCAACAAGCCGGCATTGCCCAGACACAAAGCGCAAAACAGTTGTACCACTATAAATAGGCGGTACATCATAAGACATCAAGACCAAACGGCGCCGAAAAAGCTGCAGATGGCGGTAGGACTGCGGGCTACAGTCAGAGAACGCCAACGCGCCAACACTGCTACGGCGGCCGCCCCACATGTTGGAGCCCGTTGCGACAGCACCCAGCGAGTGCGGTGGCGGTTCCGCGCAACACAAACGATTTTAAGAAACTCAGTATATTCTAGTAACGTTGCACAGGTGGTCAAAATTTCCGGAGCCCTCCACTACGGCGTCCCTCATAATCACATCGTTGTTTCGGGACGTAAAACCTGCAGGAATCAATCCACACGTGTACGCTAACGCGCAGTTAGATGTAACCGATGACAAGTGTGTTTCCTATCCGCTCAAATCGTTATTCTCCAGTCATGACAATGAGTTTACCCCGCAATTTGAAGCTCACTGTTGCTGGACATTCAAACTATTGAAGTGCCGTGGCGTTAAGTGTCCGCGTAATAGCGAGTACATAATCCAATATAACAAATGTTGTGGAGGGTTGTGCTAATAAAATGCTCTTTCGTTATCCTTGCATTTATTTATTTATTTATTTATTTATTTATTTATTTATTTATTTATTTATTTATTTTCAATACTGTAAGCCCTAGCGGGTTGTTACAGGGATGGGAAAACACAATATACAATATTATTACAATAATATGTTAAAATCAATTCCAAACGATGCTGAAAACTTCAGCTGACTCACAATCAACAAATACACTGGAATCAAACTTTTACCTTCGCAAAAAGGTATGACTTTAGCACGCCTCCTCTTTGATAGCGCTTGTAAACTGGCTCTATCATAAGTTTTATGCATACACGCTATAGACATACTTTGTTTTAAATTCTCCTTTCGATACTTGCGTTTCCATAGACACGTATCACGTTACGACGACCTTTGTTTGTGATATTTCATCAGGTAATACACGAGCTTGCACTTATTTTTCCTTTTCCTCGAGGTGTCTACAGCGGTTTCTCAGAAGGCCGTTCCTTGAACTTACGCTGTCGCTTGACTCTCATTTCCGCGCAGGCACCGAGTTATTCAGTAAAGTTTGACTCTCCATACTAGGAAAAAGCTACAGATTCTTCGGTGACCATTCCAATGCGTTGCTTTTTCTTCAATTGTAAAGTAGTTAGACCCTGCGGATCACCCGTCTTTTTCTTTTTTTTTTTAGCCGGTCTCCTTCATCGCACCATAGTTGAACCTTAGCATAGTAGAAACTAGAAGGTATATTGGCCGAGGTGAGTTTTGATTATAGCCCCGCCACGGTGGTCTAGTGGCTATGGTACTCGGCTGCTGATCCGAGGGTCGCGGGATCGAATCCCGGCCGCAGCGGCTGCATTTCGATGGAGGCGAAATGTTGAGGCCCGTGTGCTGTGCGATGTCAGTGCACGTTAAAGAACCCCAGGTGGTCAAAACTTCCGGAGCCCTCCACTACGGCAGTCTCTCATAATCAGAACTGGTTTTGGGACGTTAAACCCCACATAACAACAACAACAAGTTTTGATTATAGATCTGTGCTGCCAACGCTGCGTTTTGTTTACAGAAACATCGTTAGATGTTCCAGTGATTGGTTCAACTTTCCCACAGTTAATAATGATTGCTGGGGCTTTATATGCTGAATGCGAGATGTGGTTGTGAGGCACCCTGTGGTGGAGGGCTCCGGCAGACCTGACCCCGTAGGATTCTCTAACTCGCACTGAAAACTCACAGTACATGGACTTCTGGCACTTTCCTGTCCATCGAAAATGCGACCGTCATGGCCCAGATAGCGTCCTTCGGTTTAGTAACGAAGCACCACCCTACCACCGCTGCGGACTGCACAACAGTGATGGGATTTCTTAATGTGCTTTGCTTTCTTTTACGGTTTCGAAAGCATGCTTGGTAATGCCGTTCTGTTGGTAAGCTGCCTCATTTTGGGTTAAGGGATTTCTCGCCGCCACCCCTCTGTTGCGCGCACTGGAGAAAGAAAGGCGTTCGCTTGTTTTTCGGGTTTGGATCAGGCTGGGACAAAAGTGGGAGAGAAGAAAGAAGTAATTATGTGCTGGTCAGTGTAGCCGCGAATGCCGCACGTAACGCTAACTGTTGGAGCATGTAGACTTCTACGCATTCCAGTCGTTCTATAAAGCAAGTGGCGTGTCGCTCTTCTTCCAGCTTTCTTTTTTTAGCTAGTCGGCGCTCCTCCATTGGCGCTTTTAGCCAGTTTCGCAAGGTCTGCGACGGAGAGCTTAACTAACCCATCTGTGACGTTGAAAACTGAGTGTGTATGCTTTGTCCGTGTTACCTTGAATCTAAGAGAGAAATAATAATCATAATCACTGCTGTCGTGGTCGTAGCCCATAGTCATGAAATTTCATTCATTTTAGGGACCGGTGTGCGCTTTTCTGCCAGTGCTTAGATGACGTGATCATCAGCTCGCAATTGACGATGCATGTTTCTCTTTACGCTGCGCTACTATCTGGGACGACGCAGTTGGATGTCATTGCGCGGCCGCAGCAGAACACAGGGTCATTACGAGTAATACAGTCAACTTCTCACGCCTAGTTATGATCGCGCCCCGCCACGGTGGTCTAGTGGCTATGGTACTCGGCTGCAGATCCGAGGGTCGCGGGATAGAATCCCGGCCGCGGCGGCTGAATTTCGATGGAGGCTATATGTTGAGGCTCGTGTACTGTGCGATGTCAGTGCACGTTAAAGAACCCCAGGTGGTCGAAATTTCCGGAGCCCTCCACTACGGCGTCTCTCATAATCAGAGCTGGTTTTGGGACGTTAAACTCCAGGAATCAATTAATCAACCAGTTATGATCGCAATTTACTCGTCTAACTTTACTTGCTGCATATATACTGGGGAGTTAGAGATTCCGATTATTTCTACAAGCCCAAATGCATGGAAGATATACCACGCCCGTGCATTGACATGGAAATAACGCGTAGTCGCAACCGAGGGGTCGAGAACCCTGGAATGCCAAGCCAAGGAATCCGGGAGAAAAGATTGAACGGGAGGCTCGAGGAATTCAAAGGGGCCGGTATTCGCCCGTATATTGTGCGAAGTTCAAGCGGGTCTGTGCCGCCGCTTTGTGCTCCACGGCTGCCTCCTCCACGGGTGACAGCGGCCTCTGGTGTCTGTCGCGCGCATTTCTGACATGCGAGGGCTTTTTCCTCGTCGGATGGCACTTCTACATATATTCTTTCTGGGCGTGCTTGAAAGCGGCATACTTGCTATTTATACCCCTTGACACACCGCGAAATACTTCTCTAGGCGTCTATGCGAGCCAGAAATTCTCTTTTAGAGCCAGAGCTTCGCTTAGAGATTCTTGTCATCACTGCCTGCCCTTCTCCATCCAGGGACGTTTGAATGCGTTGGCTGTTAGGCTTACGACAGAGGCGAATAAGGAATGCGGCTTGTTGCGTTTGCCCGTGTGCATCTGGAAGTACACTCTGACTTTTAATTTTTCACGTCTAGGACAAAAAATAGCGCATTTGAGCCCGCCCATCTGAATGTATTTGAGGACCGGGCCAACTTGGCACTAGGACGTGAGGACAAGCAGAGTGCCTTCTGGCAAAATCGTGCAATAACGCAAGTTTTATAGCCCTAGCGCCAGGAACTGAAAGTCGGCCGAGGCCATTGCATACGTATTCGTAAAGTGAACCCATTTCAGGGGCTCACATACATCTGTGGATGCGAGGGGTGGCACTCCTCCTGCTTCTCGTGGGGGCGAGAGCGCCTTCTCATCTCTTCCTGGACGAGAAGGTCCTCTTTTCCGTACGCTTTGTGCACCCTCAAGGCAAGTATCATTTGTGAAATATTGTACACAGTGTAATCACTCATTCGTCAGCGGGAAAGTATGTTAAGGAAAGTATGGCATCGTCTAGAAAACTGCTGCGTTCGTTGGAGCAGAGTGCACTACGGGACACGTTTTTCGCAGTGCCTTCTACAATGCAGCTAATCCGGACATCTCGTATGTGCCCTGTCATCACTTAAATGAAGACCCCAGAAACTGCTCCCACGCCGTTGATTTCCTTGGCGCTGTGGTACAGCTAAACCACTAACTATTAGAGCCTATAATTTCGAGATGCCGTTTTAAAAACCGCAGCCTCGTTTTATTAGAAAGTAAGGGCACTGTTAAACATTTTGCATCTGTGTTCGCCGGTCGGAGAGGCCACAGTGCACTCTAAGGCATAAACCTACCTTATCCTTCTCGCTTGTTTTGCTTATCGCCCCTGTTACATTAAGGCGCGTTGTGTAGACTTAAGTGGTAATCTATGCGAAATACTGCCTTAAGGCTCGTTCGTAGATTATTGAATAATTTGATCATCAAGCATCATAAGGGCACAAATAAGATAAGGAAAAAAAGCGATAAGGATAAAGTAGGTTTATGAAGACGGGCCTAAATGGCCGCCTCACCTGCGCTTTGACGCCCAGCACCACCAAGTGGCAAGGGTGTCATATCAGCAGCGACCCTTGCCTCTCGAAATCGTGGATTCGCGCTTCTCCAAACTTTTTTTTTTGACTAATGGTTATGGTACACGGCTGCTAGCCCAAAAAAAAAAAAACGCGGGTTCGATCCCGGCCGCAGCGGCGAAAAATGCCAGAAGCCCACGCACCGTGCGTTGTCAGTGCACATTAGGCAACTCCAGGTGGTTAAAATTTCCGGAGCCCTCCGGAAATTTCTCTCCTTCCTATCTCTTTCAGCCCCTTGCCTTACCCCCGCGGACGCTCAGATGGGTCCCGACATGGCTGCAGAAATAGGGGGCTTTCCTTTACGGAACCACAGTCATCATTATCAGTTCTGACAATAATGGACCAACTTGAAAAAGTATTATCGTAGTAGAGCGTTCCCCATTGGGCACTCAACTGTATCCTGAGTATAACTGAAATTTGCCATGTGGCCTGGTGAGGAGAACACTGGCAGCAGTGTTAGTAAAATGATGACGGCCCTAGAGGCGCACCACAAGTTGGCAAACGCACGTTATATCCACTGCATTGACTCAGGCTGTTCACTGACAGCAAAGAAGTCCGAAACCATCCGTCGTGCACCGTGGTACTTCGGCTAGGGTTTACATCTGGCGGTGTTCCTTCTCCTGTGCAAGGCCGCTTGCGCACAGCAAATTTCGTGTGCAAGGAGATGTGAACGGAACTGATGGAGAATTTCAATTAAGTTGAAAGCCGTTCGCGTCTCATTCGAAGTTGATATTAGAAACGGTGGCAGAAAAATGTGGTAAAGAACGTGTTAGAACGAGTATGGTAAAATATCCAAAACCTGCAGCTAGTTTACTTTGTATATACCAAAATTAACACGGAGAGTGTACACATGACTAACATGATTTATTGGTCGTGAAATCAACAACTTCTCATGCTCATCAGTGACTTCGCGAGGAATGATAGCAGAAAAAAAAAAAACGCAGGTCCCACACAGTGCGGAAGTACATGTCCATGTCATGCGAAGCAATCAGCGAGGAAATTGCCTATGGAGGAGGGAAATGTGGAGGGGAGTGGGTGAAGGATAGCATAGTTTTGTACGGTACAGTATGGCAAGGGGTGCGAAGAAGTTGTGAGGGTGAGGTGGAAGGAAAGGGCGAGGGAAACGCTACGAGCTCCGCTGTTGCCTCAGTCTTTTGCACCCCTAGCGCGTTGCTGCCCCAATTCTTTTCATTTCCTTGTAACGTACTAGCCTGACTACGTGTGTCGTTTAGCAGTTGTAGTCGCTTTCTTGATTCAATTCATCGCTGAAGCAAGATATATGGTATTTCTTTAACCAAGGCAAAACTAGCGGCTCACTCACGTAAGAGCACTAAAAATGAAAAAAAGGGACGAGAATAGACATCGATTGAAAAGTGCGCCGTGTCCGTTCACACCCACCACTTCAGGGAACGCAACCCAAGAATCGGGCGTCTATTTATACTATACGAAGGCGATCTTCCCGACACAGCCATCTCAGTTGCTGTGCCCTTCGGCGGAGGCATCACGATCTACTGGTGAATGACATACGGAATTATCACCATCAGGCTCTAGCCAAAGGACACGATATTGTATATCAGTAGATACCAGGACACGCTGATGTTACTGGTAACGAATTAGCCGACGACTCAGCCCGATCCGCTAATGAGGAGCCTAGAGTGGTTCCAATCTCACTCTCTAGGACCGACGCAGCAAGGCAACTTTACTGGCTCGCTGTATTACGCGCGATCAACAGTCATTTCCTAGCCATCAAGGATGCCACCTGCGTAAACTGGACCCTAACTTAAATCTACATCTGCCATCAAGGATTCCCGCTGCCGATGCAACCTTCTATGCCGCCTCTGGTTGGGCGTCGCATTTACAAAGTCCGGATCGCGTCGGATCGGGATGGCTGACACACCTATCTGCGATTTCTGGGGACTTGACGAAACTATTGGACACGTGCTGTGTATTTGCAGTAATTATGACGACCCGCGCTCCCAACTTCAAATGGTACTCGACAGGCTGGACTCGAGGCCGCTTTCAGCAGCCAAGTTTGTTGGGCCCTGGCCATATGCTTCGATGGCTCAGAAGGCGACGAAGGCGTTGCTGACGTACCTGAAGTCGACAGGTCTCTGCGACCGCGTCTAGACAATGTGCTTGTGCGAGTGTGCGAGTGACTGGACTCTTCTCTTTCTCTTCCTCTATTTTTCATTCCTATTTCACCGCTTTATCTCTTTCCCTAACGTAGGGTAGCAAACCGGACGTGCGTTTTGTTAACCTCCCTGCCTTCCCTTACCTCTCTCTCTCTCAGTTGCTGTGAAAATAATTACAGAGACCCAGGGTGGCAGAGAGAGTAAAGCTCGCGGACAATTCACAGATCGTTAAGGGATGAAATCTAACAGGGCTCTCAGTGTAAATGTGACGGCAAGTTCTCAGGCAGTTTTGATATTGTGAGCTCAACATGTGAGCCCAACAATATGTTCAAGAGCAAATTATGTAAGCGGAGGCGCAGACATGATTCTGTTGTTGAACTCTGCCAGCGTCGTGATTATGATTCAGGAAAGTTTTCCGGGTGCGTAGTAGTAATGTACCGCTGTTCCTAACCGAGGGGTAACAAGATCATGATTACGGACGAAACCTCGGCTATCGTGCATTGCTTTGACGGCGAGATAAATTGAAACTGGAATGTACTGAATTAAAAGATGCACATCTCAGAAGTGCTGGTATAAGAAAGTGGATGGTCGTGTACTCTGGCAACAAAACGCACACGGAGAGGAAGGAACGGTTCCTTCAGTAGCAGCGGAACTCGAATATCGGCGGAGGTGTCACTTATTTTGCGTGCGAGTGTTAGCAAACATGCAGTTCTTGCCATTGTGTTGTTCACTTTAAGATTTCTGCAATACATTTATCACACACTTCTCCTCTGCTCTCGCAACAGTGTTCTCGGGAAAGACGCCATTAACAGGGAATATCTAAGTGGGCCCAGTCTTTTTTAAGACTAATGAGATTAGACGTCTTCATGCTGAGCTAGGCAGAGCGCGGGAATTTTTCGCATGCGTCCCACTTTATCGTTAGGCGTGGCCAATGCGCTGAAAATGCACTATCGCCCTTACCGAGATTTGAGATTCGAGCTGCAGTACGCGTATGCAAGGACGGCAGCACTTCACTGAATGCAGTCGCCGGTGCAGCCTGTCGTCGACGGTCATTGCGTAGTCTTATTTGGCAGCTGTGACTAATTGCAAGGCGGCGACAGCGACAGTGGTTTGTCGACATTGGGAATTCAAATTTGATTGGCTGCACGGCCCGTCCTGCAGTACATCGCCCTCTTAGGCACACGGTGTCGCGGTTGCTAAATCCAGTAGTTTTGCATGCGTCATGAATTGAGGCACCGAACGCTCGTGGTGGAGTGTGCGCGTAACTCGATAGAAGAGAAATTGCGAAACGAATATATTGCTTGCCAGAACACGCTTGCGCAATAATGAGAAATTAGCATTTCTCTGAGAGGCCACAGTTTTCTCCCGGGACACATTTAAAACATAGGCTGGCAGTGATTGACTTATCAGTTAGAGCGAAAGGAAATACAGTGCTTTTTGTAGAAGTTGAGATAAATTCGAGTGTAGTGACAGAGACAGAGAAACAAAATGACGGAAAATTAAATAGTAAGGACTTCATAACGGTGGCCACGCTTTAATTTTATTTAACTTCAAGAATAGGAAGATTTTATGGAAACCCAGGAAAGCGTAAATGAATTTGTGTGCATGTATTTGCTGGATAAGGAGGACATACGTGTACCCACGTTTACACGTACCCACGATAAGGAGGATATAGGGTGTACCCGCGGTAACCAGGGTGCAGGAGGGTCTGGATGCCAAGTCATTGGTTGTCTGGCGAATTTTTTGGGGTTGTCAGGATCCAACTTGGGGGTGTAAGTGGGATTTTGGGTGTGTGTGTGTGTATAAGTCCCTGCCGTAGCCTAGTGGTATCGTGCTTGCTTGACACGTCGGTGGCTCGGGTTCAATACCCCTACCGCTTGGTAGGTCGCTTTCTGAAACTACAGCGCGTTCATGTGTGTTTGTGTGCTTGTTATGTCTATATCGCATTCCCATGCTACGACCAATGGTATGTCTTTTTTGTTCTGTGGGAATTTCTGTGCGTTGCCTAAGTGCGTTTTAAGTGCTTGTGTTAAATGTCTATTTTAGTTGGCCCGAGATTGACATGGGGCTGTGTAAAATTCAACCACCTGTGGCGCATATCCAAATACCAGGCGCTGAGCACTACGGGCATGGGCCACACCTGATTGCAGTGTCATTAATTGTGATGTGCATGACGATTAATATCATGCTAGGTACGTAATGATCCGTCATTCATGTTGGTCACACATTCATACCTTAGCATCGAAGTTTTGGTGAACGCCAGGTAAACGAGACCACCGGGAAAGCACCGAGGCTACACAGACAGACAGACAGACAGACAGATAGATAGATAGATAGATAGATAGATAGATAGATAGATAGATAGATAGATAGATAGATAGATAGATAGATACGGTCCAAGTTGCTCAAGCTCGCCAAGGAATGCTTCGCATTTAAACGAATTATTTCCCGGTGCGAACATATTTACTGCCAAAACTGTCTCTAGCGTCCATAGCATTGAACGTAGGGTGCTATCCCACAGATTCTTAAATTTTGCCGTATTGTCAAATTCCGCCATCTTGGCAGCTCTAATTGGCCCAGAGGGCAGGAACTAGCTCCCTGAGGAGGAATTTTATAATGTCCGGGAAAGCAGCGCTGATTTATCAAACGTAGTGTCTACAGTTATCAGGCACCCCCTTTTAGGGCACGGTTAAGTGGACATCTATAGCAAATTTTCTTAAGTAAGGCTGACCAAATATGTGAAACGAGTGGATTAGCAAAATAATCCAGCCAGATTAGACACCATCAGGCAGTGCTTGTGTCATAATAAGACGGGTTTCACATAAGATGTACTCTTGTACAGCGCCTTCAGCTAAGATGCACTGGAAAAATTATATGTAATCATTTCGATCATAGGTTTGGAATTTGCTTGAATATGTCATTTAGGAACACGATCGTGAACATCAGGCGATTCAAAAGCACACCTGCAATGTGTCTCGAGGCACGTTCGTTAGCGAGGCCTAATGAGAAATTATCGTAGAACGCATAACTCAGCCCGAGAGTCGTATTTTGGGAGTGGTTAGCAATATTGCAAGCCCTCGAACACCTTGGCGTATTTTGCATTTTTGTTTCCAGGAGCAACCGGACGGCTTATGCCTGGGTGCGAGCTTCTGAAGGGTATCCTCTTCCAAATGTGATCCAGTCATCACTGACGCTTGGTAAGTTGGTAGCACACGTCCCTGCACACGGAGTGAAGGCGTGTTCTTACTGATCACCGAGGACATACATATATCTTGCAGTTAGTCGCTGTACCCGCAACAAAGCATCTCAAATACTAACATGACTAAAAAAATTAGCTTCCGTCAATTTGCAGGCAGGAAACAATGAACCAACTTTATGTATAACGTGTGAGCGATATCTTGTTTGTAAAGTGAGCGCACCTAAGTCAGATGATGTACTGCAATTATGTTCCCTTAGGAACGAAGAAAGTTTTCCTCATTGCATGTTCTCTTCGTACAAGAGCAGATCACGTGGCACATTCCGGCAGTGCCCTTGCGCATCTTATATCCGAAAAAAAAAGAATTCTTCGATAGTAATACTTGTATGTTGAAAAGCACATCCGAATGCGAAACATGAACTGGTTTGTCGACACACGTGCTGTAATACTACAGCTTTCACATATTTGAAAGCTTGTTTTCCGAGACCAGCATACAGCGCTGAACACATTGTCCAATTTTGCATGTGGTCCAACGCATGGCGATTCCATGCAGCAGTCGTATCGGAGGCGTATTGCCGCACCGGTTCGCTAATTCGGGCGTCCGGAGTGCACCAAACTGGGCAGATTTTCTCGTCACGGGATCAGATCATCGGATGGCCACAGCCAATGGCAGCGCGGCAGACGCGTGAGTCTTATTGATCACCAAGAACATGCATATATCTTGCAGCTAAAAAATAAACATGGGCAGAGGGCATCTCACCGAAGCGGCCGCGTTTCGTTTGCACCATTGCGCTTGACATCGAAGCTTGGCGAAAGAAAAAAAAATGTGATAACGGACGATTTGCGAGTACATATGTTTATCGTTTTGGCAGAAAGGAGAACTTTGTGACAAGCTCGCGTTTGACTGCGAACGACGACGGCTATGGCGTCGGCCTAACTAGGCCTACCCTCGGAGATCGTCACTCACATTGGGCTGTTGTGATGTGTTTGTTACTCGCGAAGGCACAGCTTTATCGTAAATGTTCTATATATGCTGTTGTATAGCGAAGCAGGCCCGCTCGAAGCTGTTATTTTGTACTTAATGACGAGGATACGGTGTATTACGAACTCGTATGCGGATGCACTGGATGTGGGTGGAGCCTACGCGCTGATCGCTCGTCGCCCAATGTGTCTTGACTCGCCGTACGCCGCATGCCGGAGCATACGACACTGGACATAGGACCGCACGCGAAACCGTATTCTGCGTTCAGTGCGTAAGTGTGCCTACTATAGTGCGCAGAGGTGTTTTGCTCTGTTTGTACGCCATGACGCAAAAACGTCTATGCTTTATCCCTAAGCTCTGCCGTGGCTCTACTTACAGTTAGTTCCGATCGGCATATCTTAAAAACAGGGGTTCAAAGTATGTGAATTGATTAGCCGAACCTATCGAAGCGTGCAGAGTTTTCCTATAACACCAAAGTCGAGTAGTACGCTGCGTCAACTCAAATTAAACAATGTCGCTACCCTGTTACACGTACGTTACACCCTCTGCTTATCTGGCCGATACTGTAGTCGTGGCAGCATTTCGCAGCGCACAATGTTTTTGTGAGGCCGCAGGATACCTCACTAATATCAGGTTGACATATTTGTATTGTATTCCTGCAGACAGGAAAAGGATCGTGGAGTTCCCAGTTGCGTTCACGGAGTACGACAACTGCGAAATTCTCAGAGTGCCCCATCGAAAAAATGGTGAGAGCTCATCGGTAAACTGAAGTAGAATGAAACAAAACAATTCCTTTATATATCTGGTCATAGCAAGTAAAAAGTGAGCGCTTTCTTCTGACTTTTTTCTTTTTTGCAGGTTGTGAGCTCTGGGTCAAAGCTGGCGAAGTTAATAACATTGAGTCACTCTGCTTTTTCGTATTTCACTTGTTGTGCGGCCCGTCAAAGTATGTTGTGTATGACCCATATTACTGCAATGGGAAATAAAGTATTCTCAATCGCAAATACATGCATTCCTTGTCATTCATGTTGTGAAATAAAAAATATACGTCTTTTTTGTAAATCTGATCCGTGCCGGCTGTGTCCGATCTCATATCGCACAATTTCGGTCCTTCACAAACGTACACAGTCTTCCTTCCGATTGAGAATGTAGCCTTCGTATGCCGAAAATGCCGGAAGCCTTTAATTGTGTCACAAGAGTCCTCCACAAGAGGTAACTTTGCGACTACAGTCTGTTTCAGGAGTTCCGTGCAGCACAGCCAAGGCTACGAGGCCATCGAGCGCAGAATTCCTTCGAGGCGAGACGAAATGCCATTGTTCGAACACGCACACCCCGCCTCAACTTCCTCCTTCCGGGACTGTAGCTGCCACTGCAGCGCCTGCCATTGGTAGATGACAAGCGGCGGAAGGACACATTTAACACGTGTTCGCCCTCCGGATTGGCCTAAGAAGGCCGTAGCTTCCACAGTGCTGCACGGAACTTCTGAAACAGACTATATATGAAGCAGCGCGTGCACGGAGGCGCTCAGGTTCCTATAGCTTTGGCTACGTAGCCATAGAAAATTTTCAGCGAGTACAGTACGTTTTCCTTAGTTACAAATCCCGTGTTCATCTTTGTAAGTCCTGTCGCATCTTAAAGTTCCTATGGACCACTTATTCAGCATGCACGAGAAACAAGGCATGAAGTTTTTTAGGCAAGCGCAAAGTGTGCTTAAACCTCTGTGCTCGAGTACAGGTCAAGTAAAAGGCGGCGTCTGCCCGTCAAAGGACTTCCCTCTAGCCATTGGTGCCGCTTTGTCGCTTTGTTTCTCTGATGTCTTTCTTGAGCGCGGCGCGGAAGGCGGTCTGCCTCGGCGTCACGTTGACAGAGCGGCACTGTTGGCTGGACGGGGATCATTTGAAGGGCAGACACCGCCTTTTTCTTGACCTGTACCGGAGTATGAAAAGGAGTGAATTCACTTTAGACTATTCGTATTCGTTACAATATTAAAATGTTATAAATACGGGAACTGATTTAATTAGCAGGAAGCCAGCCTTCCAAGAGCAAGTAAGTTTGCCGAATATGCGTCTGGCAGTTTTGGTGTGAAAACCTCCCATGCTGCAGGTATAACAGCTCTTTGTTTCAACATCGTGTCTCCGAGCATTTTGGCTGTCATAAGTGCCGTCCATGTTGGCAATTAGGAACATCTCTTTTTGGCAGCTTTGACTCCAGAGCAACCTTGCGCAAGTACATTCTGAATTATCGCCTCTGCTAAAAAGGCAGCGCGCAATGCACATTGCTAACACTATACCACAAATGATACTGCGTAACAGTGAGTCAGTAAAACTAGGCAACGTCTAGTGTCTTCAGCGTACACAAGTGTATTGGTTCACTTTGCTCGTGACGTTTGCCTTTAGCGCACACTTGAATGGGAATAAGGAAATTATTAACGTCAGCCGTACAGACAGAATACACCCCAATACTAGCAGACCTTAAATACCCAACCAAAGGAATCGTTGTTGCCGGATCATCTCGAAAAGCGACGTGTTACCAATCGATAGAAGACAAGAAGAAAACTTGTTCTTGGACAAGTAGGACCTTACGGAAAAGAGGTATAACTTTTGACACCAAAAGCTTTTAAGGTGTATCTGGATATATAATTTTCAGTATTCTGTAGTTAGCGCAATTGAGAACAGCTGCAGGATAACTGACGTTTGTGAGACACCACTTCTCAGTGGCTCAGATTCGCTTGCTTGTGGACTGCTGCATGCAAGCCCGAAGAGACCTGGATTGAGCGGCTTAAACACCATAATATATTTTATTTTTAGTAGGAAGTGTAAAGTGTGCTAATATAGCTTCGTCAAAACGAGAAACACATTGGAAACGTGTCCTTGAAAGGCGGATAAACCAAGTAAGTTAAACGTTCTGACGAGCGCATGTTTTTGTAATTTTGTATATTGTTCCGCGGGTCGTTTTGCTAATACATAAGCGCAGTAATTTTTCCTAATATTACAAAAACACCCTTTCCACTCGAGAATTCCACGTAGGCAGATATGTACATACATACCTGGTGTTTATTTCCGATAAGCACGTTAAACGTATTTCTCATATTCTTTCGACAACAGAACTTATCATTTGTAGTGTTGCCCTCTTTTTGCCGTCGGATAATAAAAATTAGTTCTTCAACCATCAATGTTCACTGAACTCTGTGATGCGACGTTGTTCTAGGTACTGTAATCAATGCGTGACTCCAATTTCACGAAACACCCGGTAAATCCTTGCCAAAATGCACCAGTTCTGTCTTGTGAAGTACCATCCAGTAATCGACAAATAAAGGGGAGTGCTTAATAATAGCACATAAAATTCATGCTGTCCCAGTCCCTCCTCCGAGAGGTCGAATCTACTGAACTGTGACACAAAGCATGACCCGGCACGAGCACGGAATCGGGAGGACCATCCGTGTTCTTTATGTTCTCTCTGATGGCGAGTTATCCTTGAAGACTGATTTTTAGCGTGTCGGAAAGCTTCACGATGCAGTTACTGACGTAGACGTGCCCTGATTTCTAGCTGACCGTAAGAATGACGCTGCGTGTTATTGTCGTTCTTTTTTTCCTTTTGTGCATGTCGGGTTTCAATAAGCAAGCCGAGACTCACCGCAAAGCGCATCGGCGTGACAGTAACCGACCCTTCTGGGCGGCATCTTTCTGGCTCGTTGTATGCCTACGTCTCTGCCTCCCGGATCTCTTAGCGAATTACTCGCATTGCTATCTTAGCTGCCTCTGTTTTCTGGTCCTCTGGCGCGGGACTTACAGGGGCGATTTGTATACATAAGCGCTGTTCCAAGGAAAGGCAAGCACTTTTATCCCCGAAGCAAATATAAAAGGATGACTGCGTGTACGGGAACTACAAGCGCTATATGAGGCGCTCCTTGCCGGACCATCGATCAGGACCACTAAGCCCCTATTGCGATTGGGGCCGAGCAGACAACACCGCTCGCCTCTCGGTATATACGGCCGCTCGCAATGTAAATGTCGGCCCCGGCGTTCCGTTATCTCGGCCAGTCGCCTGCGGTTGTGCCGTTCGAGATGCGACCAAGTGGCCTCGTTGTGGAGCCAGATTTGCGTGCGATTCGATGCGCGCAGCCAGGAGCCCACTCCAAGTTTACTGGGAATCCTGGAGCTTGCCACCGAATATAAGCTGGAATGAAATGACATGTTTGTACGCGTCCTTCATTCTCCGTGATGCTTCGGCACAGGAAGTGGTGCGCCATGCGAATGCCAACGAGGTGAGCATACGTACAGGCCCCGGTGGAGATAAAGTAATTTTGCGGTTCTGAGTGGATCTTGCGCACCGTGGTTTCTGTTTGACGAATATAGCGTCTCTTTTTAACAGAGTATTTTAAATGTGATTGTGCCTTATACTAGGCTAAAATAAACGGGTAAAATTGTGACATCTTTGGCCTTGAGGCAGCTTTCTTAATGTCTCTGCGGCTGAGGCTTCATGAGTGTACCTCAGATGTGTCCGCAAGTGCATGTAAGTAAAGCACTTCGCGTTATGTCCTCCTGGAATTTCTGTGCCATGTCACTAATCCCCGACCAGGCGGAACTCCCGTCTAGTTGATTTTGCGCGAAGCACTTCAGGGTCGAGGCTTGTCCGTTGTGCTTCCGTCCGTCGCGGACGCAAAGAAAGCAAGAAAGAAAGAAAGAAGGAAAGAAGGAAAGAAAGAAAGAAAGAAAGAAAGAAAGAAAGAAAGAAAGAAAGAAAGAAAGAAAGAAAGAAAGAAAGCCTCGTCGTCCGCCTTCTGCCTCGGATTTTACAGAGAAGGGAAAACTGGAACCGTTGTTGCCCTCGAACCACTACACACACCCTTGCTCCCAGCGCACTGATGAATATTTTCACAGATAAATAAGAAAGAAGCACATGGCAAGAGCAGATAAACACAAAGTACACCCTGGTCCAGGTATGCTGCGCCGAAGCGAACACGGACACGATGGCAGAGACTTCATGTCCTTGTTTGCTTACCTGGATCATGTATCACCAACTCACCCAATCTTTCACTCCAAACCCTTGTATCAACACGCGCAGACAAGAGCAAGGGATAATTGACATAACGTTACTATTCCGCACCATAGACTCAGTATAGAATTACATATACCGCACAAAACAAGGGACACGCTGGCCAATATTTGCTCCACACTTCCTATACAGCGTTCACGTTGAGTGGAAGGGCTCCACCGCTGCGTTTACCGTTGATTTCTTCCAGGCCACTTATCCGCGTGTCTCTCTTGCTGCCCATTTGCTAAACTGCTTCTGGGCTTATTATTACTACTGCGCCAATCGAATATCGTATTATAAACTGCTTTGTGTGGTAGTTCGCTGTTATGCTGCGTAATGCACTACAGCGTAAGCTGTTGTGCGCTCGATAGAATAGCCGATTTCGGTGGCGATTCGGAGGAGTACGGCAATGCCAGCGCTCAACTCATCAAAATATTTCATATAGTTTCACGAGTTTTGCACGCAGCTTTAATTTCAACGCATGTTTTCAAACAAGCACCCGCGAATGATTTTTCTAGTACAACTTAAGCCCACTCGTATTTGCTCCCATTATACTTGTGACACGGGCAGGGGACCTTTAATTTATTTTTTCCTAATTGCTCCAAAATACCTAATATCTATAATTGCTCGTCTACTTTTGAGCGGTATTACAAAAGAGCCTGGCGTGCACTCAGAGTACACCCAGCAGAGTACGCATGGTGAAGTCCTCCGTGATTAGTTCCCGGAGTTGCTGGGTTGTGAGCAGAGGCTCACTGCCGTCGCTGATTAGCTGTAGCACCTTGTTGCTGAACACAGCAGTACCGTGTTGGTTTGAGAAATGTTTTACTTGTACAATGTACTCATTCAAATAATACCCTTGCGTTTAATGGGGCAATTACTCCTAGCGTGATAGTCATAGAGCCTTGAACCAGAACGTTATTATTTATTTATTTATTTATTTATTTATTTATTTATTTATTTATTTATTTATGCAATATCCACAGAACCTCATAGCCTTACAGTGGGGGAAAAGGCACAGAAGAAATCAAAACATACAGTGTTGTGTATAGCAAGCTCTAGCAGCATCAAGGGAACATACATAGATACATGTACAAGAACATCATTAATGTAACACTAAAGTGCGCCATTGTGGTCTAATAAAGCATACTTGTGCAAGCAATATAAGCAATACGAAAATACAAGTACACAAGCATACATATAATTAATTTAACACGGAAGTGTGTTATATTAATCAACGTTTAATTATATGAACACTAATGAACAATACAAAAATTGCAAGCACACGGGTGTAGTGCACGAGTATAGTAAGTAGAATTCAAATTCATGGTACATTTACTATTACCCGCGTACAACGCAATGAATCATGAGAGAATGGTCCCAAATTAACAGAACAGGTCGCTGAACTCTTTACTTAACGTAAACTTGGACGTAGTGCATGAAATGTCAAGCTTAAACGGACAAAAAGACAGTAATGACATGCGTGTTGCAAGCATTGTGCAGTGCACTGCAGACTTTGCTTGTGCTTTCAATGCGGGAAGCGCGGGGTTCGATTATCAGTGCCGCCTGTTACTCAGCAAGTGTCACCATCTTGTCTCCCGCCTTTCCTTCCCGCGCTATCCTGTCAATCTTCTTTCTCAACAGCTCAACGACGCTGTGCTATGTTCCCAGCACCGCCTCCAAAAGTTTCGCTTCTTGATCTCCTCGATCATATCTCGTTGCAGTGGTGTTAAAACAATCTACAGCCTCAGACAGCCCATTGACCGGTGACCCTTGAAGCACGCGGTGAGCCGCACGAGTGGAGCGAGAACCTGTGGAAACGAATAGGATTGATTGATTTATGGGATTCAATGTCCCAAAACCACGCTACGGTGACTGGAGACGCCGTAGTGGAGGGCTCCGAAAATTTCGACCACCTGGGGCTCTTTGACGTGCACTGATATTGTGCAGTAGACGGGCATCAGCGTTTCGTCTCCATCGAAATGCAGCCGCAGTGGCCGAGATTCGATCCCGCGACCACCGGATTCGGATATGCAGCCGCGTGCAATAGCCACTAGACCACGCTGGTGGGGCATGGGAACGAATAGGCCCGATCACGTGTGGCGCATAGCAACGTGAAGGGGTGACCTTGAGGAGATCACGTCTGGAGCACACCCGCGTACCGTAGTTCAGGATACGCGGGTCTGCGCCACAGATGATTCTACATGGAGGCAAAGCCTACTGCATGAAAGCCTAATGCATTTAAAAAAGGGCTAATGTTCTCGCAAATGTGTGTGGGAATGTTGACCTAAAGCCAACGCGCGCAGTTGATAATTCAGTGTCGGTAATCCATGCAAACGTTATTGCGAATCTATACCGTCTGCATAGCTTGCCTCATTCGCTAATGTACAGCAGACTTTCGGCTTAAAGTCCTAGAGAGGTTTGCTGCAGCGAAGCTTTTTGCAACCACAGTGGTCTCGCAAGTTGCAACTAGTGCAGCTTGTAGATCTTTTGTTTTCGATTAATAAAAGCAGCTATGCGGGAAAGCGTGCAACATTACAGCGAGCTCTCCCTACATACAGTCAAACTAGTTTAACTGTCGATGCCTAAGTAAGAACACGTATGCTAGAGACAACCGCGCTGTGTCGACAACAACTACAGCAACAACAACAACAAAAGAAAGAAAGAAAGCAAAAAAAGGAAAATATATGTGACCATTGACTTTCGCCACATAGTATTCAGGTTATCGCAAATACTATAGCGTGATGACATCAGGCCAGTGTCTGAGGCATTAGAGTAGTTGACTTCTTAAAAACTGCTACTGTAGGCACCGTTGGAGGCTGTCTCTCTTATTTTTTTTTTAAACGTCTGGAAAAGGAAGTGTGTAGGTTACCTACAGTCGCCAACGGCGCAGAGAGGAATGGAACGTCAGATCAATTTCGATGTTTACGAAAAAAAACAAGAAAAACTGCGAAGTCTTTTTACGTGATACCGGAATGACGTCCTTGTTACTGTATTTAGCACGTGTCTTCATGTAGCGTGCCACGCAGCTTGGCTCCACAGACTGCTTTTCAGAACCTTTTTGAAAAAAATCTAGCCATATTCAAGTAACCGGTACATATTTTTAAAATTTTCACAGCCTGTGGCGTAAAATAAATACGGATAACAAAATGGGCCAGTCGTGTGCTCTATATTGTATTTCTCTCTGTGAAAATGTAGACAATAAGTATGATTGTTCTCATTCTTGTTTGTACGGCTTCACTAGATCAAGAAATATACAAAACCTGAACACTGCGTGACCCCGCCGCAATCGTAACGTCGCTCAATAAGCACTGCCACGGAGGTCAAAACCTAAACGCGAATGCGGCATCGTGGAAATATACTGGATACTATACGGACGTACTTCCAAGCTGCGATTTGTCTTGCTGTAATCTTCAGTCGATGGGAGCGAACACCCTACTAGCGGAGGACAAATACCAGGCGTACCAAGGAGCGCATAGCTGACCTAAAAGAAATTTGCCACTGATTCATGTCAATTGTCCTCCTATAGTGGCCGCCAGGCAATAAAACGTTGAACAGAGCGAGCAAAGTCAAATGCAAAAAAAAAAAACGCCGAGAAGAATTCAAACAATTCCTATCCACTTGCTCTTTGATCGGATTGCTTTTCCACCGCGAGGTAGCTTCATTTTTCTCGAAGTCAATGACCGCCATGCGACATGCGGTCGTGTCTGCGATCACCGGTTGAGAAGCAATAAAGGCGCCATCCTACGTTTATGGTACGCGCTGTAGCGACTTTATCAAAGAAAAAAGCTGGAAAGAACTGGCGTTATATATTCTCGAACGTTGTTGGAAGCAAGACGCATTTGCGTTACTGCGACTACGCGCCGCACTATGCGCTGCTGAAGTTCTTTTGGTAAAGGGCGCGTGTTGAATTTATGGTGGCCGCCTAGTGAGCTGGAGTCTCGAGGTTCGAGCAGTAAGTTCTTTAGGTCGCAATGTACGACTGAAGCACGACATCCTAAATGGGCATTCGGTCTGCCGTGCTTGTCGGGAGAAGTTCCATGAAACGGCCGTCGACTCCTGTATTCCGCCTGATGCCGAACGACTGCAGCGCATTTAAGTTTGCCGGAAACGGTAAGGAAAGGTAAGGTGTTTGTGAAGGTAAAGAAAAGGTAAAGGCAGCCACAAGTGGTAAATGGATCATGAGCATCTTACTGCAACTGAAAACAAAAACAATATGCGAAGGAATTATGTCTGTACTGCTATTTAACAAGGTAGCTATGCTTGAATGTTTTATACAGAACCTTTCTCACATCGTACATAGTGTTGCTTGACACCGCAAGGGTAAAAGAAATATGACAGCGAAATTATGGGCGGAATGTTACCCATGATTACGATACTTCCTAATGCGAAATATGAGAGCACATGTACATATGTGTTCCTATGTGGCAATAAATTGAGCAGAAGAATTTGAAAGGGACATACATGATCCCGCTCACTTACCTCTGTGAGCCGCGCCGGCCACCACTTCCACCGGATGCGACAATCATTGTTGAGGAAGGAAAGGTGATTTTATAGGTTTCGGCGATACGAACTGCTGGGTTTTCCTGACTCGTGGAAGCTCCATTTGAAAAATAACTTGCTCATACCTTTACGGCGAATGTGGAACCATGCGTATGGGCCACATACTGTCGGAGGGATCGGCAAAGAGCGAAGTAGTTTTATAGAAGACGTAAGAGCTAAGAGCTACCACAGGAAGGGGGCACTACATTGTCTGCGCATTGTAGAAACAGTGGTTGGTTGGTTGGTCCTTGGAAGCCTTGGCGGAACCTACCCAGGTTGATCGGCCGTGAACCTAGATGAGATTTGTAATGAAAAGGACTGTAATGGACAGGACAAAAAAAAAAAAGTCAGGGCCATATTATGGTTTTAGTAATCGAATGGAAGTTGCAAAAGAATTCCCTGAAAAGATCGAAGGTATAGAACAATAAAGAAGTGGGGAAGCGAAGGTTGTGGAGATTGATTCCCACTCACTGCGATCAAGATTAAAGAGAAATAAAACAGAAGGTAAGCTAATCGACATTGAATTCGTTTTGTTTTACGGAGAAAGTAGAACGCGGCCTTGCAAACGTTCCTGTGACTAAATCGCAGAATAGTTGGACTAAGAGATAGTACTACCGGAAGAGACAAATTTGAACCCACATTTCGCAAGGGTACCTCTAGAAACCATCTACATTGAATATTCAGTTGGCGACATGGTACGAAGAAGTGCTCCAGAGACTCATCCTCATCACAATGAAGACACGACGGTGACTGAGACATACCAAACCTGTAAAGGTAAAAGCACAGTCGAGAGGATTCGGCGTCGTAGTTCAGCGATCAGTATTGCTGCTCTTCTAGACGCACACCATCGATTCTTCCACGGATAAGTCAAGTGTAGGAAGTCAGATGTGGCTAGTGCAGATTCGCTAAATTTATTTGAGGTAGCACATTCGCTGAAGCGCGTTGCAGTGACAAACGCCAACGTGTGCAATACAGAAATTACAGGACCATTTATAACTGACACTGTGAGCGTGTCCGCAAATTCATTAAGCTGTAAACCTTCGTGCCCTGGTACCCATATCAAACGAACGATGCATAAATGTCTTGGCAGAAGGGAACAGAATGCTTCTAACGCACTTGACAAATTAGGAGCACTGAAAGAATAACATGCAAAAAATGAGTTAGAATGACGACTGATGAGAAATGATGCCTTGTATGCAAATGCTTCGTTTTCTTTACGACCCAGCTACCCTCAGCATATAATACGAATAAACCTTTCAGGTAGTATAACTTTGTAAATTAAAGTCAAATCTGCCTGAATCTTGGCTAATCGCCCTCAAGTAGGGTAGATGCCAATGTGGAAGTATCGTCGTCATCATCACCATCAATTAAGCAGAGCGCCGCGTCGATCGACGCCCCTGAGCCTGGGCATGTTTCGCTGCTTTAAGTCATGCGGTTGCTGCGAGGGTCGATGGACGACGCTCAACGAAGGAACGGGCGCATAGGAGATGCGCTCTAAACCGTGGCTCAGTTTCCGAGAATCGTGGTAACTCCTGCGGTCGGCCTTGCACCTCCTTTCGTAGAAAAACACGCCACACGTAAATGTTCTGTATGAAAAGAAAGAACGGCTCACGGTAGTGTTAGTGTAAGACAGGTTATTTCCATAAGACCTGCCCGATTCTCTAAAACATCAACGGGACGTCATCGCTGTTTAGTGTTTTCATTGATTCAGCGATACCAACCAGAGCTCTGCACCGCTGCGCACCTTGCATGTGCAACCTACAGTGTGGACGGCATAAATGGCCTCCGTCTACTACATGTAAGGCTTCCCTCGGCTGCCCGTGCATTCCAGATGATTGACACTGTGATTGCAATAAATGGATTCTCTGCACAGTTTCCCCGTTGCACATTGTGACAACAAGCGTCTTTCTCATCTGTACAGCGTCATCGGCAACAAAGGGCTTTTTGCGCTAATTATTAAGAGGTGTTTTCACGCAGAAAAGTAACACGAATGGTGAAATAGACGCGGTCTCAGCACGCTTCACAAAAGAGCCTGAGAACTTGTTGCCTGTGAGCTCCTCGACTGGAATTTCAGGTAGCTCTCTAAGGTGGTCAGTTTTAGTACAGTGTAGTTGCGTGCACCACAATAGAAGAAATCTCCTTACAAAAATGTCACGGACGGCTATATGAAATGTGCGGAATATTCGTCTATATGTGGCATATGTCTGTACATGACCATATTTGCCTATACTTCGTGGTGGAGGCATATATGGCAACGTAAGTAGAAAAGAATTAGCACATATGGCTCTATCAGAAAGAGTGTCATTGTGGCCCTTTACGGACATATGCCATATCCATTGGCAACAACAGAAAACGGTGCTTCACCTGGCTACAATGGTCGAATAAACAAAAACGGCTGCGGTATCCAGCGTCACGGGGGGTCTTTCTGTTAGTGCTGTGCTGAATGGAGTTCCTGGACTGCGGCATTAAGTCGCGGTTGTTTTTTTTTTTTTTTTTCGAAGGTGAAAAGGTACGTGCTGCCGACCGCTTCATATTAAATCAGTCTTTAGGATTTCAGTGAGAAAACCATGTAGGTGCTTCGCGTGCGAACGTGCAGCCTGTCCGGCGAGCTGCTTCAGATATGTTTTGAAAATTAGAACCTCCCCATCAAGCCTGAGGTTCAGGTAAGCTAGTGCTTGTGGGTGGCCGACCTCTCAGAGAGACGCGTTTCTTGGAAAGGGATTTTTATTCCCACGGAATTCAGTTGCGCGCACAGCGTTGGAAAGCTAAGTAGCTGTACGGTGCCTACAGGCCGAATGCCCCAAAGCTTATAGAACAAGCGCTATTTGCGGTTGCTCCTGTATTTCTTATGACCTGAAAAACTGCCAGCGTGCCAGTATGATTGAGAGCGGGACTTAGTGACAGCATACATTGCCTAACAAAGGCAGGCATAACGCATGTGCATGCACAATACCTCCCGCTTCACTTTACTACTTAGCACGCGTTGTAAAAGTAAGTCGACGAGAAGAATTCTGCCGCTTAATTTGAGCATCACCAACGCGGTGGCCGAAGGCGCAGAAAACGAGCGTAGCAAAATTTCGCGTACATCCGATGTTCATAAACACACGTCTCTTAACGAAAGTAGGCAACTGCAACTTCAGAATCCCGTATGATAATAAAGTAAGACACAAAAGTTTATCATGTTCTACTCAACGCGGACAAAACAGCCTTCGTGAGTGAACTATTCTGGACAATCCAGCGTATTATCTGTAAATTTTCTGAAGGGCCCCGCCACGGTGGTCTAGTGGCTGTGGTACTCGGCTGCTGATCCGAGGGTCGCGGGATCGAATCCCGGCCGCGGCGGCTGCATTTCGACGGAGGCGAAATGTTGAGGCCCGTGTGCTGTGCGATGTAAGGGCACGTAAAAGAACCCCAGGTGATCGAAATTTCCGGACACCTCCACTACGGCGTCTCTCATAATCAGAGCTGGTTTTGGGACGACAAATCCGACAAATCAATTTCCTGAAGGTGCGCGAGTTCCCTATGCACGTCTCCCATAGCAGGCGCATCGTCAGGTTCTCTCGGGAAACGATGCGTCGCGCCCTTTCAAACGCGTTGACACACATTCAGGCGGGCAACAACAGTTTTTTTACTTGAGCTTTAGCTCATTATGGCGGCGATTAAAGAACTATACGGCTGACTTTTTTAGGGCGCGGCAGTGCGATAACGCCTTGCCTTTATGCGTCCCTTATCGCATGTTTCCGAGCGCCCGCTAGGTGGCCACCATTTACTTCGAATCGCGAATAGCTATGTCCAAATCCTGATATGGCCATATATGGCACTTTTGAAAGGGCATGCAAAAGTTTTTACTGCGGTTTTTCATTGTTGCTACGGATTTCATCACGCTTTTATGTTATGTGAAACCCACTGCTGCATATAAACAGACGTATTTGTCGATAATCAAGTGTGTCATAAGAGAAAGCTGGCTGCGAAGTAACACCCATCAATATAGCGCACATTTTGCTAAATAGAACTACACATTTGGCATAGTAACAGGGACGATATAAACCGTGTTTCTGTATTACTGCGCCAGTAGCTACCGCCCAGGCCAAGCACAACAGCATCCTTTAAACATCACCTTAAACTTAAACTATTAATTTTACACACTTCAGCATCCATTTTGTTGCAACCCGAAGTCTTGAAACAAATGTACCGTAAGAAAGAATGGAATAAGCATCACATTTCAAATAACCCGTGTACAAAGCGTGGAAAAAGTCAACATGAATTGGCAACACGACATGACTCGCGAAAATCTCTTTATTCTCCTTCGCATAGGTCTTCATCGTACACCATATATTTACCCGGTCCACAGAGCAGGTGGAATGCAAAAAAGCAGAGCGACTCGATCTTGTGTACTTCTCCCGCTTTGACCCAGAGTTCGCAGCCTGCAATAAGAGATTTATTACATAGGAATGGCTTGTGATGGGCTTTGTGCTCTTCTGCATTTCAGGTGAGACACAAAAAACTCAGTGCAATGCGCTTACCGTTATCTCTGTGCGGGACCCTCAGGATTTCACAGTTGTTATATTCGGTGAAGGCAACAGGATATTCCACCACTTTGTCTCGCGCTGGCAAAAAAAAAAAAAAAAAAGAGAAGGACACACTTATTTTACGTTGGAAGCACACGTCACCAAGGCAACTTTAAGTGCCAACAATAAATTCCTTGAGGCTTCAATTGTGCAGTTTATGTAAAAAATTACAGACTTTGATTTCACTCGAATGCAAGCGTGATGATATCGATGGTGTGAGGAGGTATGATGAAGGGGGCAAGCGGAACCTTAATTATTGCTCGGTTACCCGTCTGTTTATCCTTTTAAATCTAAACGTGGTGTTCACTAGCTGTACCAGTGTGTCCTTACAGATATGCTGAGCAATATATTAACGAGAACATGAATATTCTTCTGACGTTTTGCTACGTAAGTAGCACCGTTATACAGGGTGCTTCTTTTAGACACAACTCCTTTTTTTTCTAAAACTACAACTACAGTAATTCACCTGTCGTCCTCGCCCAGGAATTCCCAGGTATTCCACGCCAAGATGGACATATTTCGCCCTAGCCAGAGTGACACAGAAATTATTAACAAAAGTAATCTGTTGGCTTTTTAATTATGTACTTTAACATTTATGCGGGAAAGCCTCAGGGCACAGCAATATATGACACTCCCGTATTTTAAAAATGTAAAGAAGAAAACTCTGGTAATTTCATATACTCTGCAGCAAACTTCAAAGGTGATATCGAAAATGTGCACACTGGCCGCGTATATAATGCCGTCGCTCTGCTGCGTCAGAGTGAAAAAATAAAATATGAATAGTTCGGCACATCATATACAGTGAACATCTTCGTGCCTGTCTAATTAAAGAGTAGCTGCACAATGGGACCGAATCTTAATTTGTTTAAACACGCCTCGCCACTTGTGAGCTTTTTAAGTTTATCGTTGCATCCTTTAATTAAAAAATGCTATGTTTATTGGCTCGGCCGTCTAAGTGACGCACGTAAAGTTTGGTTATTTCGTCTTATAACAATACAATAACAACAAAAAAATGTGGCTGATCCCTCATTCAACGGAATCGGCTTAACACGAAAGTAAAATGTTTCTTCGCATAGGCAGTTGAATGTTTATTGTTACATCGGGGGAACCATAGTGACGTATGGGGTCGTGGTGGAGCCCGCATAAAACACTTTCGTGTCTAAAAAGGATAAAAAGGAAACTCCTAAGGCGACCTAATGCTCACTTAAGTGTCTTGTATGGCGCCAGCCCCTAGCTTTTGGCTCAGTTTTGGTGACTTCGTTAGGCATCAAGCTAACTTTAGATGGCAATGCGGCTATGAGCCGCGTGCGATCTTTTCTTTCGTTCTTTCTTTCTTTCTTACGCCTGGCAGTTCTCTGCATATCTCTAGATCATACCCGCCTATAAAATATGGTGAGCACGTGCCTTCTTTTTAATAACTTTCATAAATTAATTTTTATACATGCATATAATAATCAACTTGATAGAACTAGTAGATTAATAATGTGCATGTGTGCCCATAAGGAAAACAAACATCTAAAACTTTGAAAGCTTAACCGTTCTCATGCGAAGGTATTTTTGAAAGCTAATGTGGATAACTACGCACACATTAGATAAACTAGAGAAACCGTTCAACGTAGTCCCACTTCGTAAACTTTACGAGTCTTACCTAGAAACAGCGCATAAGAAATTCGTTGTTGATTACAGTTGTGCTTTCTTAGATATATATGAGCTGGAAGTATGCGTCCTCCCCTGCCATACTCGCCACCAACAGCGAAAGACCATTCCATTCTGCAGAACACGCGTTGTACAACAAATGCATCGCTTCACTGTTCCTGTTCGAATAAATAAATATACCGCTAATAAGGGTAACAATTGAAGAGTAGGCCACATGCGTATTTAGGGAAGCACTGCGGTTATGAAATGAAATGCAGCGCCAAGGAAACTTTCACTGTGCATTCCAGTTTGCATTCACGTAATGTATAGAGTAGTATAATCACTAAGGAAACTGCGTACATTATACTTTGTGCTGAGTCGATGCTTATGTGTATTACGACTGGTAGAATATAAGCACATTCATGGTGCTTTTGGCGAATGTATTTACTCCTATGTCCTCGATGCTTTCTGCGTACAAACGAGGCTCGGGTTTCCCTCAAGTGATGCTAATGTTACTTTTATCTCGAGCCGGCCCCCATCCTTGAGGTGCATTAAATTGAAATGCAAATGGAAAGAAGTGACGATGAACTTGTCGAAAACCCGGTGTCACCGCGCATGGTAGAAAAAAAGAAAAATGTGACTTGACAAAAGGGCACCCATAATGCACCCATAAGCGCATCATAGCACAGCATGGTGAGAGCATGATGAGGAATCAAGAGGAGGCTCGCCAGGTCTGAAGAGGCCAAGCACGCTACCGTTCATGCACGGCTGCTCTTAGGTGAAGCCGATCAAACCAGTGCCTAATAAGACCACGACTGCTCACAACACGTTCCAGCCTCTTGGTGGACCGCATGTGTTTGTGTATTCCATAGCGTCTCGGTCAAGTGTTGCACTTCACGCTTAGCTTAGAAATTTGGAAAGCTTTGGGATTACAGATGAGGTTACTTCAGCCGGAATAGCGCGCATCGCGTTGTATCTACAGTGTAGGCATTGATCGGTGCGCGTAAGAACGAGGCACGCATTTCGAATAACTTCCTCAGAGGACAAGTAGGTGTGCTGCTTACTACATCACCGTCGCGAGTGCTGCTCTGTACACGTGACGTGAGAGCATCGGTACAACAGCGGAGCCGATGATGTTGCTCTGGCAACCTATCACAGCCGTATAATGGAGAACTTGGCAGCGTCTTATTTACAAGCGGACAGCTTCTGCCACTTTAGCCACAAGACGAGCGTTTCAGCCTGAGCCACATGCGACGTGCAGGGCGTGGCAACTCTCATGCACCAAGTTTGCAAAAATATCTGGAAGCTGTGACGAAATAACCTGAATTATGTCCTGGTGGCAGTCGTGTGTAATCGCAACCCGTAGGCTCCTCTCCGCTAAGTATCGATATTTAGGTCTTTTTCTTAAATTTCTGAATATTGATTTAATCGCTTACATGCCAGTTTATAGTTGTAGGCCACCTCAAATAAATCCGTAATCAAACGCTTGTTTAATGCTTCAATTCGTCACGTTCACCTTTTCGAGGAAAAAAATCCTGCAGATTCCACGCATTGTGCTAATCGGCATCATGCGAAGCAGACAGTGAGGAAATTGCCTGTGAGGAATCGTTTAGCATTCCATTAAAGAACACCACGTGGACGAAATTTCTGGAGCTCCCCACTATTGAGTGTTGCGTAATCGTATCGTGAATTTGGGACGTAAAACTTCAGCAGTTGTTATTATTAGAGTTTGGCATTCAATAAAGAGTTACAAGTAGGATCAAGGGTGTTGTGCAAAGTTCATGAGTGGGTTCATGCTTAACGTGGGCTAACCATGCGCATCAACAGTAACATGTCGACCTGAATGTCGGCTCGTGGTACGACGAAACTTTGGAAATTGCGTTAGTGCACACCATTGATGTCTGTGCTGTGCACTAACGGGCATGCCAAAAGCGCCATTCGTTGGGAGTATTCTGCTGGATCGAGCAAAGCTGACAAGAGCATGCAGAGTGATAGCAGAACTCATGTGTTGCTTAATACATCGTCATAATAGCGCATTCGAAGCGCAAATGATGCGGTACAAGCACCATCATCACAACTGCTGGGGCGATAGGTTTATTTGGTAAATATACCACGTTGTAGGAGCCGCCGCATGTAGCGTAGTGGTAGCGTGCTTGCTTGCCACCTCCGGAACCCAGGTTCCTGACCAGCTGAAGCGGAAGAATACGCTGCTACCCTCACTAACAACAGTTGGCACAACCTCTGCGACCGGCTCAACGGCACGCTGAGCACATCTAAAACATGGTCTCTCCTCCGTGCACTACTCAACCCAACACACAGAAAAACGCACACAACTAATCCCATCCGCACTCTCCTTCATAAAGAACAAATGGATGACGGCGCCCTACTCCGAACACTGCAGCATAGATACATAGCTACAGGTCCTCGACCGGAGTACAGAGACTATCCACACCAGGAAGTGACGGAGCTGGACGCAGACATCACAGAGGCAGAAGTGAGGGCTGCTCTGATTGGCATAAGGCGAAACACGACACCTGGAGCAGACAGGATCCATCACACTGCACTACGCAATCTCGACGACCAGGCCATCCAGCAGCTCACTAATTTCTACAATCAGCATTGGAAAAATGGAATGCTCCCTCAAGAATGGCGGCACGCCGGCATCACATTAATACCAAAACCTGGCAAACCCTTGTCCCTTCAAAATTTACGAGCGATATCCCTCACTTCTGTGTCGGGAAGCTATTCGAGCACGTTGTTCTTATGGGTCTGAAGGACTACCTTGAGGCGAGAGAGTTTTTCCCTAACACCGTGTTTGGCTATCGCAGAAGTATGTCTACACAAGACATACTTCTACAACTTAAGGAAGATGTGGATGGCCCAAGTGCTGCGCAGACGAGGGCAATTTTGGCCTTGGACCTCAAGGGGGCATTCGACAACGTCTCGCATGACCTCATATTAAAGAACCTTGCCTCCTCCCGATGTGGTCAACGCACCTATAATTATGTTCGAGCCTTCTTATCTGACCGCACAGCAACCATTGGCCTTGGTGAAATTCGGTCAGACACAATAAAGCTTTCTGGCAGAGGTACTCCGCAGGGTTCAGTTCTCTCGCCTACCCTGTTCAACGTGGCCATGGCAAAGCTACCACCGCTCCTGGAACAACTTCCGAATGTGCAGCACGCTCTGTACGCCGATGACGTCACAATCTGGGTGACAAAAGGGTCGGACGGCGCCGTTCAAGATGCACTACAGGAAGCTGTCGATGTAGTCCAAGGGTACGCCATTGACAGAGGACTCACCTGCGCAGCTGAAAAATCGGAACTTCTGCTCGTGTTCAAAAAAAAAAGAACGGAAAAAGACAGACGAACCGCCAGACGTAACCTTGCGTCTGAATGGCAACCAAATTCCAAGGGAAGATAGACTTCGCATACTAGGGCTCCACATCCAACACAACGGCAAGGCTACATATACTGTCCAACTACTACGCCAACAAATTGCCCAAGTAACGCACATGATAAGGCGCATTACAAATCGCCGATATGGGCTTCTCGAAAAAGACACCCTCCGAATTGTGCAAGCTCTAGTGATTAGCAGACTCACCTACCACCTCCCCTACCATAACCTTACTCAAACCGAGACGAACAGGATGGACGCCCTCCTTCGCACGGCACTCAAGGCGGCTCTGGGACTGCCCCAATACGCGTCAAAGCAGCTCCTACTGCGACTTGGGGTTCACAACACCATCCGAAAACTGGTGGAAGGCCACCTGAACAGTCAAATTCAACGCCTCCAACGAACAAGACGAGGTACCGCTATTCTCTCCCGGTTCCGTGGGATACACCACGCCGAACAAAGCGCTACGAGAACGCAAGAACCTTGGACTTGAGATTCGAAGCAAAATTCAGGTGGCCCCGATTCCACGAAATATGCATCCTGACCGTCATAAAGGCCGGAGACGTGCAAGGGCTCAGGCTTTAATGCGCGTTCTAGGCGATGGTACATCTGATACGCCGGTCCTCTATACTGACGTGGCACGGTACCCACAAAGACAGGCCATGTGTCTTGTCGTAGTAGACAACACCGACACTCTAAGCGTTTCGGCCACGCTTAACACTAACGACAGTGCCATGGCGGAAGAGGCGGCTGTCGCCCTGGATATTGTACATGCTTCTCTCCTACCAGCACGGGACGAACCTACGACAGTGGTCACTGACTCGCAAACTGCCTGCAGGAACATAGCACAAGGAATGGTGACACCGTACACACACCGTATTCTGACATCTTTACACCCCTCATGACTACACAGGGTGCGTATCGTTTGGACACCTGGACACGCCTCTCTCCATGGCAATGAACGCGCTAATGCGGTAGCCCGAGAGGTCACAAACCGGGCGCCATCGGAAGAGCTGTCCAATCCAGACGACGCACCAACAGAACCATTGAACTACGCTGACACTCTAGAACATTACAGAAAAAGCCCACGTTATTTCCCCCCACACCATTCCCTTACCCGGGAGGAAGCTGTCGCGTGGCGGCAACTACAGACTAATTCCTTCCCATGTCTCTTCACCCTACACCTCTTTCATCCCACACAATATCCCTCATACTGTCCCTACTGTGGAGCGCAGCCCACAGTATATCACTGCACGTGGGAATGCCCATGTCCACCGGGCTGTTCCCCTATCCCATCTAAAGTCCCTACAAGTAAAGTAGCGCCAAGTTCACCCTTCCGCTTCTCCCTCCTCTCCTAGCAGCTACAGCAGCGCCCCTGGAGTGTCCACAAGTAACTACGGAGGCGAAAGCGAAAGCACGCGGCGGCCGTCGCGGCCAGGCCAGCGAGGCTGCCGCGCGCGTTGGGCAGCCGCGTCGTTGAAAGCACGTTTCTTGCGGGAACGGTCGTCGGCGGTTGCCGTGCCGGACTTCGCCCTCGTTGCCGCTATGTCGCGCGCGGTAGACTTGCTTTGTATTTGACTGATCGCTGATAAATGCAGTGTGCAATTATTGGTAGCTGTAAAGTATGATGAGATTTGTATGCATTTGTATGCAAACACGCGGCCGCACCCCTGCACGGGGCGCTCTGACAGCCCAGCGTAAGCTGCGTGTTTGGCGGCTAGTAGGGCCGTAGGATGGGCTATGAGGGCCAGCTTCGCCCTGAGAGCACGCGCTCGATGCCGCGGGAACCGTCTTCGGCGACCATCGTCCCCGCATTTGGTCTCCGGCTTCTCCGCCGTTGCCTCGGCGTGTGTGCGAATAGCTGTCCGATGCGCTGGAGCCACACATCTCGACGTTTGGCATTTAGCTTTCCTCGCGGAAGCGAAAACTCCTTCTTTCCGTTGTTGTATGTGCTTTTGCGGCATCCCAAAACATGCAGCGCTGTCGGCAGATTCAAGCATGATCGCGCAAGGTCGAGCAGACGCCGCGCGCGTTGCACGCCCTGGTCACGTGGGGTGGACAACCAAGATGGCGTTCACCCGACCATCAAAAAGCTAGTGGTGCGTCGTGCTTTGCGATCTCTTAGCACGGCTATAGTGCCTAGAAAAAAAATATCTAGTGTCCTGAGCGCGCGCATTCCGTACGAGAGACTGTGGCCCCGCAAGTGATGACTGCACGCAAATGCCGCAAGCGGCGCTGCGTGTCGAGTGGGTGTAGGGTTCCTCGATGCGCGCGCCCCCTTGCAGGGTGGAGACAACAGCGTCGTTTGCTACGGCGTCCGCCATTAGGATGCCCTCTCCGCAGGCCACGATAGGCAGCCAACGGGCGTAGCGCGGCTGCATGCAGAATTCGTTGTGTCAAAACGAGTGGTACTCAAACAATATGACAAAAATACAAAGTTTTCGCATCTGGTGTGTGAAGGTCTCAGATTTCTATTCTCTAATCTTTATTTTTAAAGCGACATTAGCAGCTAGAGTTGCTCGCAGCAGAATACTACCGTCCACGCCAGCCACGTTAACACCTTCAGTTAGCATCTTCTTGGGCTAGTCGGTAACTATTTATACTGGTTAAAGATGCGAAACATACGCACGCAAGTCCCATAACCTTTCATTGTGTCTGTGTGTTTTGTGCCTTCCACAAAAGTGTAAAAACAGTTTGCCTCATCATCATCAGCCTGTTTACGTCCACTGCAGGACGAAGGCCTCTCCCAACGATTTCCAATCCACCCTATCCTGAGCGAGTTGGTTCCACTTTATGCCCGCAAACTTTTTAATTTCATCGCTCCATCTAACCTTTTGCCTACCTCTGTTGCGTTTTCCCTCTCGTGGTATCCATTCCGTCGCTCTTACTGTCCACCTATTATCCTTCCTCCTCATGACATGTCCTGCCCAGGTCCACTTCTTTCTTTTAATTGATAAGATAATATCGGCTACTCCTGTCTGTTCTCTGATCCATTCCGCTCTTTCTTTATCTCTTAGCGTTACCCCTATCATTCTTCTTTCCATTGCACGTTGCGTGCTCCTTAGTTTCATCTCTAGTTTTTTCGTTATTCTCCATGTTTCTGCACCGTACGTTAGCACTGGGAGAATGCAGTGATTGAATACTTTTCGCTTTAATGAGAGCGGTAAGTTTCCGGTCATGATTTCGTAATGCCTTCCGAATGTGCTCCAGCCCAGCCTTATTCTACGCAGAATTTCATTTTCCTGCGTAGGAGTTCCTGATATTAACTGTCCCAGATATACATATTCGTTCACACATTGTAAGGGTTCATTGTTGCTTTTAAATTCCTGTTCCTTAGCTAAGCTATTGAGCATAACTGCCGGTCGAAAAAAAGTATTAAAAAAAACAACGTGCTGTCACGAGAAAAGAGAAAAACTGTGATTGCACACCATATTTTCAGATCTAGTTTTCGAATTATTCATCAGCTACTCCATTTACGGACCGCACCCTGCAACGCACAGTATTCTGAATTTTGTTTTCATCTTTTTTCACCTTATTGTAAATAGCAGATGGGCAAAAAAATTGTTGAATACATATCATACTATTTGGGGCTCTACATACGGCTTTTATGGCATTAAATCATGACTCGCACGCAGACACTGACTATCAAACCAGGTTTAGCGTGTTTTCCGCTGGAATATATTATAAATTAGCAACTGTTTGTGCACTGTGGCACGCAACACCCGGGCATTATGCCCGAGAAAACGCTATAAAACGGCGCGCACCAGTCTCACTCAAACCAGACGCGACGGGGCTAGCACACTCTAACGAGGCGGGAGGGGAGCCCAATGGCGGCCGCCGATCGGAAGGCGGCATTCACCCCCTCACAGAATGACTCCACCCTCCAAGGCGGCGGAGGGGAGAGCGCGCATCGAGGAACCCTAAGTGGGTGCATGAACGCGCGAAGCTCCTCCGCATGGAACGACGCCGTGTTGTGCTCTGCAGTCGGCGATGGCGAGACGCGGGTTGACTCTCATTGCGTCCCGCATGGAGGTGCATCGGAAGGACTCCAGCGTTCCAATTCACAGCAAAAAACACGCAACGTGAAAGTAATCGAGTTCTTATATGGCAAAGAGTCTTGTAAAGAACTCTCCGAAAATACGAAAAAGTTTTGTCTTTTTATGGTTCAGATTTTTGTTGAGGGCCTGAACGAGAGAAGGTCAAAGGTACCGGAAAAAACTCCTTAAGTTATGCCGCTGCCACTAACGCGAAGTGCGTATTCTCTAGGGCCTGGTTTGTTCTGTTGTGTTGTGTCTGTAAATAAAGTACTTTACGTTTGCAGTGAGTGCTACTCACTGGGATAGTTGTTCTTTATCATTTTTATTGCTTCCAGATATCCTTAAATCTAATTCAAACACCTACCAGTGGCCAAACTCATTGGGCAGAGATTTTATAAAATGTTGTAAAATACAGCTTTGACAGAAGCAGCTTGTTTAGTCAGAATGCAAATTGAGAAATAGGTTGTCTTGTTTTAGGCATACTAGCGTTTTTATGATGCGCTGAACAATGCTTTATTTCTTAATATTACACTGAGCTGTCTGGTAAGTGGTCAGTGGAATTGTGAGGAAGCTGTTCGAAAAAGTACGGAAAAAGTAAGCGTTCGCGTCGCGCGGCTCGGTTTACTAAAAGCTTTGCAGCGCTTGCAGAGCGCGCGGATGGAACGCAGATGCACCCACCCGCACAGCAGCGCACCAAGCGGGCACCGCCGCCAGTCATCAGTGGCGGGGCCATCTCCTAGCCCGCACTCCGCACACTAGTCATTACATTTCTAGGCACTGTAGCACGGCCGAAGCCGAATTTGCATGGCGCGCGGCGGCGCTGCCATCGACAGCGTCAATCCCAAGCACATCGGCAAGAGAATGCTGGGCTCTCGCGTCGTGTGCTGCTCGCTTGCGGGGATGGATTTTAGCGGTACAAGCGCTTCGCTTACTTCATTCTTCTACAGACTTCTTTTATGACGCGGTATATTTAACATATTGCACAAAAACTCATAACTGCGCCGTAACCGTGGACCTGTCCCATGCCATGTTGCCGACACCACGTACATAAACACGCGTCGAGCACATGCATGTACTCACTGATAATGTACTGCATATTTTAACACTAAAAAAACACTCCACTTGCTCCTAATTACCTTCTATTGTCGTATTTACCAGCACTTTCCTAATTATTTCTCTCAACCTTCCCCCAAAGGGTCGCTTACAGCCGCAACGCCCTCTTGCGTTTAGCTGAACGTACGACGGCGGCCAAGTGCCTTCTCAACTAGCTTCATCTACACATCTACGAAGCAAACGAGAGAGGAGGTGTCTCCACACTGACACGAATGGCGCTACTTTAGTTATTTTCAGGGACTTTAATCCCATCACCATCACATTCCTCCTGGGAGACTGCGCTGACGAGCTCAGCGCCGCAGGAGCAGCGTCGGCTGATCCAGCGAGCACGTGGAGTGGCGCGAGCGAATGGGGCCCTGAACTAAGGGCTCCACCCTACGAGGAAGATCCCTCATTTCGTTTAAATGTTTTCTCTCTCTCTCTCCTGACCACTTACCTCTTTTAGGTTGCGTGTGTGTCCGTGTGTTTGTTATGGTTTCAACCACATGCTGTAATAAACAGTGCCTTTCTTGTCTTTCTCTCACGAAGTAAAAGTTGTATTTTATTTGGTCGTTGAGTGACGTAGGCTGTGTAAAATTCAAACACGTGTGTTGCATACCCACATACCATGGGCAGAGCACTACGTGTATGAGCCACACGCCATTGCAGTATCGTTAGTCGCGACGTAAATGATCAACATATCATGTTAGTGACGTAAAGATAAATAGTTTGTGTTCGTCATACATTCATAGCCTGTCATCCCAGTAGAAGTACAGCAAGCGAACGGTACCACCAGGAGAGTACCGAGACGTAGATAGATAGATAGATAGATAGATAGATAGATAGATAGATAGATAGATAGATAGATAGATAGATAGATAGATAGATAGATAGATAGATAGATAGATAGATAGATAGATAGATACGCTCAAAGAGGCGCAAGCTCGCCAAGAAATGCTTCGCATTCAATAGATGCCCGCGAAATACGTGAAATAAAAGACAAATGCGCGCTCGTGCGCCGCCACTCAAGCGCTGCCGAGCGATACCTGACATATACATGACTGAACGATACAGGGCAGCACCGTCTTATACTTATGTCAGTGCCATTTATGACACTAAACCTATTAAACAATCCTAAGCGGCGAAGTCTGCACGCTTCGGTGATAAGCGCGTCCAGTCATGCACCCATCAAATATCATTCGGGAGCGCTTGAGCGGGAACGCGCAAGCGCCCTTCTATTCCATCTGTCGTTATTTCGTGAGATTTAATTTCTTCCTAAACAAAAACAAGAAAGCAAAAACGTAAGTTTCAGCGCGAAACAAGTGTTTGATTCCAGTGTTAACTGAGGCAGTTAATATGTTAACGATTCTAGCCTTATCCACACAGTTAACTAATTAATATTCATTAAGAAGTGGCACATACTGATGCACACGGCTATTCGTAAGTGCACATGACTTTTGCAGGCATGTAGTTGAGACAATTCTCCTACAGCACTGACCACCTTTTCAAAGCTTGACGCATGGCCGTTAATAATTTCTGGGAGGTTTACGCTCCAGAGAGACGACGTGATTACGAAGGATGCGTGGTGCATTACAACCGGAACGCTCTCTATAATACAACTTTCAGCGTCATCCCTTAAAATAATTTTCCTTAAAGCGGACTCAAAAACATGAAAGTTTCACACATCGGCACGATTAGCAAAAGTCGCGCTTCGTTCGCAGGTATTGCCGCTGACTACAAATGGAATTCTGCTCATACCTTTGCGCAGCAACGCGGCTTTAAACAGCAATCTCAAAGTGTTCGACACGCCGACGTGGAGTGTTGCGTGGAACATCTCACTAGATGATGAGATACGTGCAATTACCATATCGGATACAGCTGACTAACGCACCTTTGTCTGCTACAAGTTGCTCAGTATTGCTTAAAGGCAAGTGTCGCTTGTGTTCGGAGGAAGGTTCTTGTGGTATCACTTACCTGGCGATGTCGAGGACTGGATGACATCAGCGACCGGATATCCCTCGCTTGCCCGAACCCATGCGTACGCAGTTCTGTTGCTCCTAAGAATGAAAAAAAAAAAGAAATGAAACAAGTATGATGGCGATTTCGCGTATTCGCAGAGGAAATAAACAGTACAATTCAGATAACTACAACACGCAATCCACTATATACCCGCGGCGGTCGTATTTTTATCGTGCAGAGAGCTACACCTGGCAACAACTTTCTGTAGCAGCACACCCAAAGCTACGTGGGCGGGTCTTTTGCACATTTGTTAATCCGCCAAGTAGTCCGTCCGAGCGAGATTTTGATTTCGGTTTTGCGAGCGCATCCATCATGCGTTTTTGACGGTGCCAGTTTCAAGTGAACCCCGCCTCCCACCCTTCGGCTTATATGAACAGTCTTATAGCGGCATGAAAGATCTATAACTGGTTGGTTATTTATAACTTTAACTCAAAGTAACCCCAATATAGTATACGCTGATACGCCATCCACTCACTCAAATACGCATGCAAACGCGCACCGTGTTCACAATGATTTGTAATGTGCTTTTTTTCTTGGGAAGATCGTGTACTGCGGGGAACCATAGGAAGGCAAAAGAATCCGTTTTGCTTGAGCAAGCAGTTTTATTTTTTAAATTCTCTGGAAGCCGCAAAGGAGCTGCACGATCATACACATCACATGCAGGCAACAAGCCATTTCATCAATTCCGTTGCATACAGAGTAGCAATTCTCATTTCTGTGACGAAATAACTTCAGTAACTTTCACGAGGCTCTCCTGTGAATTTGGCGGGGAACGCGTCGCCGCCGACGGGCAGCTGGGTATGTTTGCCACCGTCCCACAGATGCGCGCACTTCGAGTTTGCAAAGTCCAAGCGAGAGGGACACACACCTTGACTGGCCGTTGCCAGTAACGCAGTTTTTGTGCAAAGTGGAACGCTCTTATTGCAAGGGGCCTTTTTAAAAACACTCCCTATTTTATGCCAAAGGGCAGTCTTTCGAATAAAAAAAAAACACTTCCAACGGCAGACACGTACGGACGCGCACGCTGTCGCAGGCAATGCGCGGCGTTCATTTCCACGAGATGCACATTCTTAATGATTATATCAGCGGCCATAGACAACCGAAAATACCAACCATGTATATCCCATGAAGCAAATGAAATCAGCCATTTATTTTAAGTACTGTTCCTAATAGCAGAATTGCTTTCAAATTCGGAGACTCGCTGAAGACGAGCGGGTCACTGCGCTGTCGAAGTGGTTATCGCGGTTGTGGGACCAACTCGCGCCGGTGGCATCGCTTGCACGCAGCACAACTCCTTTCCTCGCGATTGTATCCATACAACAACACACCGCTGTCCTCACTTCACTATCTACGATGAATTCACACCAGCCGACGAACACTCGCTCATGCTCGCTTACGCGCTGCGACGCGAACCTGCTTGAACCGAGCGATGCCATCGTTGTTTTAAGAGAGAGGAAAACGTGGAACTGACAGCAGACACCAGAAAACCAGAAACAGCAAAAAACGAAATTCGATTACGAGGCAACCTTTCTGAATTACAATGAAATAATCATGAACATAAAAATAAAGAAAAATTAGGCGACATGTGTTATGTTGCGCTATGTATGGTGCAAAAGTTAGCGTTAGTGGACTACATGCGGGAGCGTAGCTAAAATGTGCGCGTTCGGCTCCGTAGCCTTCGCTGTGCTGCCAGGGAAAGTTTTCGCCAGGTATAGTAAAAATTATGGGGATCCAGATTGCAGCATCGAATAAAGAATCAATCGCACATTAGGTGCGTGTTGCAATAGTGAGTCAGCGGGGACCGAACAATGACAAATTGAGATGGAATGAGGGGTCGTGGACGAGGCATTAATGCTGGTGAAAGCTTGCATCATGCACGGACACACGAAAGTTAATTTGTGGTTGTGTGCCATTTTTTTTGAAGAAAGACGACACATACAGAGACAGGGAGGTGAAACACTAAGATGATTTAAAAATACAATTTTTTGAGGAAATTTATTAATACAAATTTCGCCATTTTACTCTCAAAATTTCGCCAATAGTGTAACGCTTCTGTGCTTTTGGCTGAAACATGTCACGTGTCATTGCATAAGTGATTTTAGCGGAAACATGTTACGTGACATTTTGTTACGTGAATTTGGCGGAAACATGTAACGTGATCACGCAAGGACAAGTGACGCGGTGCCGCGTGAAGTGTTTCCGTTAAAATCACGTAACGAAATGTCACGCGACACATGTTCCCGCCGAAATCACGTAACAAAATTTCGCGTGCTATGTTCTCTCCCAGATCGCATAGTGCGATCTCACGTGATATGTTCCCCCAAAATCACGTAAGGAAATGTCACGTGACATGTTCCTCCCCAGAATAGCGTAACGAAACGTCAGGTGACATATCCTTCCTGAAACACGTAACGCAATATCAAGCGGTATTGCATGATACCTACCAAATTAGGACTAGCTTAAAAAGCTTCGCTGTTAAAAGTGGCACGACAGAGTTTTTACAGTTAGCTGAAGCAGCTTAGCCGCTAACAAAATGGGAGCAGTCTGCTCAAGATATAGGGCGGATTGGAGATTATTAGTAGAGGCCTTCGTCCTGTAGTGGACGTATAGAACAGGCTGAGAACTTGCCGACGACGACGCCGATAATGATAAACAAGTCAACGAGGCGCAATCGTTCGATTTTTTTTTTTTGTACCACGGCTATTTTTGGTAATGCGCCATGCCGACGGGCGCATCTTTCTGGCATCCGAACATGCTATGCGCGTCATTCGTGATCCCACTACCATCAACCGTGACTTAAATAGCAAGCACGTCAAGTTAATGATGATATCAGCTCTCAGTCATATTGGCCACTGATTCGTACTCTTCCATACCAGTTCTCCTATAGATCAAGCGAACGAAATACCAGTTTTCGATTTTGGACTTTTGCAATGCGGCTCCACCAACACTCACATTGCGCTTGGCATGCGCCAATTAAGGTATTCACCTTCATATAAGACGAAGTAATGAAGGTGAGTGTTTCATTATAGAGAATCACACCGAAACTCAACAGCATACATCACAAAATCCACTATTTCTTTTTGGTATTCCGGTCACACCGGCCTAAAGAAAATTCTAAAAATGCGGCAGGTTAAGTTCCCGGTTTTACTTCAAAACAATTTATATCATTTTCATTTAAGTTATTATTCATTTATATCATTTTAACTACAGGCACCTTAGCAATCGCAATCAAAATCTATGACGAGCAGCATATTAAGGCGAGGATCTCAGAACGGCGTATATATTTTCTTTTCGGGCTTTTTTCTACCGTCTTCTGTCGCAAGAACTGGGCTCTTAGTGTTGTGCAAAGGTACTTCACTAATTTCAAGATGGTTACTAATTTTAAGAGGATGGATCGTTTTTTTAGTGTCCCCCTCACATGCTATAACCACTTCTCTACGTTTTTTTCAGGCGTCTGAAAGCAGCTACAATTAATTTTAATTCTAATCGCTATGTAGTGTTGTTTATATGGCAGCCTATTCAGTGTCCACTTAATATGGTTACAACTGTACTTTTTGTCCTATGAGTAATGTATGCGATGAGTTGATACCACTGATTCGTATTTTCCTTGTGAATATGTCCTCGATTTGTCACATCTTGGGACAGAAATGATCCAAATGACCGCGCGCCATTCGTCCGTCCAGAAGTTGCTTCGCCTCCTTGAAGAAATTGTGTGAACGACCTTATATTTGCGCTTTATTATTTTTCATGGAACCTATGCTGAATCTGAAGATTCTGTTTTGCTCTTTAGCTTTCTGTATCTCATGCCTTCGTTATTAGTATTCCAACAAAGAAGACTAGTGACTTTAGTACTGCAGTCTGGTTAAACTCCCCCCTTATTCATCAAGGCCCTCATGATCACCACCACAATCAACAACTTCTTCAGCCTATCCTTTTTACGTTGACCCCGCCTTGGTTGTCTAGTGGCTATGGCGCTCGTCTGCTGATTCGAAGGTTGCGGGCTCGAATCCCGGCCGCAGCGGCTGCATATCGAATTGGAGAGCTCCGTGTGCCTTGCGATGTCGACGCACGTTAAAAAACCCCAGGTGGCCGAAATTTCTACCACCCTACATTACGGAGTCTCTCACAATTATAACGTGGTTTCGGGACGTAAGCCCCCAGAAATCAATCAATCCTACGCTCATTTCAAGACGAAGGCCTTTCACAGCGATCTTCATTCTGGCCTGCCTTGCGCTAGCTGACCCCAAATTTATGCACCGTTTTATATGCTGAATATTTCGCTTATGCTAGACATTCAATGCTTACTGGAAAGGAGAGCTTGTCGGGAAGGCTGGCAGTCAAAAAGAAGCACAGGTTGTCATACTGAAATAGTTGAATTCAGGCTACGTACACGTAGCTAGAGCTATACCTGGTGCTTCTCTTTGATTTATTGATATCTGGGGTTTGACGCTCGAAAGCCACGACATGGTTATGGGAGACGGCGTAGTGGAAGGCTCGAGAAATTTCGACCACATGGGTTATTTAACGTGCACTGACATCGCACAGCACACCGGGCCTCAATATGTCGCCTCCATCTAAATGCAGCTGCTGCATCTGGGATTTGATCTCGCGACCTTCGGATCAGCAGCCGAGTGCCTTAGCCACTAGATCACCGTGGCGGGGCCTTGGTGCTTCGATACGCAATACTTTAGGTCCAACACTGGCTGTTCGGCCTACCTTAAACATGCATTGAAATACGTTCAAACATATAACTGCAAAGAATACACCTCAGTGGAAGTCTTACTTTAACCGAGTAATCGGATCGATGTCTCCAACGGCATTGACGGTGTACTGTTCCTCTTCATTCACGGAAATAAGTTCGTTGTAAACGCATTTCTTTTCCTTGTAATACGGCTCATACTCGTATGACCTCATGTAGAGGTAATACTTTCCCGGTACCTTAAGTGCCTGGAAAAGAAAAGAAAAAAAAAACATGGACGTCTTCGTTTTTTTTAATCATGTAGAAGTGTTTAGCAGCGGCATGAGTAAGTTGTGTACAGAAAAGTAGTTTTAGTATTTCAGATTCAATTTCAGTATAGAAATAGAAAATAAGAAATAGAATTTTCACTGCACTAACAGCTGAATCAGTTCGAATAAAACTGCTTTTGAAACAAGGAGGGAAGATATAGCAGCTCTTCAAAGTACTGAGCGATTTTTCAGCCGTTAGTTCTTTGCGAAAAATGTACAACGCTGGACATTTGAAAAGCATGGACGTTTGACGTCGGATACGTTCTTAACTCTCTACAATAAGCTGGACATATATGATCTGCGAAGCCAGCTCACCACTTAAATATGAGAAGCGTTGTGAGCACGGCTTCTTTTGCTTGTAGCAAGCGTAAGCGCTGAAACGACGTTTCGCGAGTGGGGACGCTGCTCTTTTATTCGTCAGTATATGTGAATTTGACAAATTCAGCAATTCTTAAGAAAGTCAGCGCAGTGAGCGTCTCACTGCACTAAGTACTACCAAGCACTGATATCTTTTCCGATAGACGCATAAGATATGACCTAAGGTTTCGATTCAGCTTGAAACTTCAGTGCACATGAAAGAAAGGACATTTCAAGATCAGGAAAGGGCAATGCTTAACCACAAGTGATAAATAGCGTAGCTGTGAATGGGTACGTAGATCACTCACACACGCGTAGGGGTCGGTAATGAGGTTGGGATTAAGGGGGAGAGAGAGAGAGAGAGAGAGAGAGAGAGAGAGAGAGAGAGAAAGGGAAAGGAAAGACAGGGAGGTTAACCAGAGGAGACCTCCAGTTGTCTATCCTGTACTGGGGAAGGGGAAAGGGGAATGAAAGAGGGAAAGGAGAGAATAGAGTTGAGGGACATATCACCATCACTGTCACTTGTCAGGCCACTGTCACAATCCGTCACCAAGTCCCGCGGGATTAAATGTGTTATATATACGTGGGGCATGACGACATGACTTTAGCGCTGAAAAAGACGAATGCATAAGAGATGGCAGGGCAAACTCTTGTCCTGTCACCTTTCATATACTTGTATGCTTCATCGCTGAAATCATGTCGTCAAGTGTTGACCAATTTATCCAGCAATAATTTCTTCCCAATCATATGTAGTGGTGCTGGCCTGGCGCGCGTTGAGCACACGGAAAGCTAGCGAGTTTCAGGCCGCATTAAGAAAGCGATATGCGTGCTTCGCTTACCTTCCAGGCATCTTGATATTCCGCGTATTCTGGCTTCCGTTCAATTTGCGAGAGGCTTATCGGCAGTACCGTCGAAAGCAGCATGCCAAAGAGAAATGCTTCTCCTCCTCTTCCTATGGCAGCCTTCATATTCAAGGCGTTTCTGATAACTGTCCGTAAAGCAGGAAAAAAAAGAAAACTGATCTTCAGCCGAAAATGAACGCGAACAAACTAACGTGGCGAAATGTTGCTTCGCAGTATCTGCGAGAACAAAACCAAGCTGCATTACGAACCTGCATTATAAGATCGCGCTTCAAAGCACACAGCTAACAAAAAAAAATACCATGAATTTAACGGCGGAAGTACAGATTTCCTGCGACAACTTTGGAAGAATCATATTAGAATTTTTCGTTGTTTGCATTCTCTGCAATATGGCGCCACCGGAAGGCTCAAGAGGACGCACACACGAGCAACTTATAGGCTTTTATTCCGGTAATTTGTATTCCCTCGACGCTTCGTAGCGCCACACACATTTAAGTTACAGCGAACTTCAATAACTTTGTCGAGTGTATGCAAGATCTGGGAAGTATATGCGCTTTTATGCAGCTTCTGTGGCTAACACTCTTGTTTGGGCTAGTTGGTACATTCGTGACACAAACTCGGTAGCGCTGAAAAACTCGGACGAAGAAAAGAAGAAACACAGGGCATGCGCGATGTGGTGCGCTGTTCATCTGATTCATTAGCACTTTGGATACTGAAATTAAAGCACGTAAAAATGCTGCATTTTAGTAAAATATTGCTTCTTCGCACTCCGCTAATGAATCAAAGGCATTGCTCCTTGCCTGTGTTTCTTCGTTTCTTCGTCCGTGTTGTTTAGCGCTGCCGAGTTTGTGTCAATTCTGTGGCTAGAAGCACTACCTGGCTGATGATCTGCTAGTGAAAATTCGGGTTGTCCTTTCTTATCCGCAAATTCTACAATCTATTTCTTGGGCTTAACATATAATTAAACGCTTAAGCTCTCACTAATTAGAACCACATTGTAGCTCATTGAGTGCGGCGGAGTGCGAAGAAGCAATATTTTACTAAAATGCAGCATTTTTACGTGCTTTCATTTCAGTATCCAAAGTGCTAATGAATCAAATGCGCAGCGCACCACCCGTAAGAATAGTATTTCTTTCACTTGGATAAATTTGGAAGATACAGAAATACCGACAAAATCTGTAATAAAATATGGTGACCCACGCTGTCTTCAATAAAAAGATAGTGTTGAACGCCTATCAATAGAGGATAACACTCAACTGAAGCGAAAACTAACAAAGCATATTAAAACAACAACGTTTGTTCATCGACTGACCTAGCTTCACATTCTTGTATTTCTTACGCACGCAAAATGCAGAAACTCGTATGTATCAAATTTTACTCTAACTAATTAATTTCATTGTGCCGGTGCTTTATTAGCCCTTCATACGCTTAAGGAAAAGAGAAAAGCACCGTGCGCTCAAACGGCAAGTCATGCAAAGCATAAATGCAGTACAGAAGCTTTTCGTGCGATGTACTGGGCACAATTGCTACGATATCACAGAGCGCCTACATATTAAACACTAAAACGCTCGTTCAATGTCGGAGTACCTAGCACCTGCTGTTAGCCAAAGTGGTAAAACGATCGGCAACGCTCACCCAGACGTGCACGCCCAAGCAACGAACCTAGCAGCAGGAGGTCTGTGCGAGATATCCAAACGCTTCCTACAACGGATAGATCATAGCGTATTTTCCCAGATTCAACTTAAAGAGAACAAAAAGAAAAGCTTAAAACGATTGCCGGAAGTGATTCGAGAAGCTGGTCCCGTGAACCAGAAGAACCGGTAGCCGTAACCGATGAAGCAACCGTCCGTCGATTTCGACGCCTGGTACTGATTGAAACAAAGAGAGCACAGCTGTGAATATACGAGCTCCCTTTACGGACTTTACGGAGACGTGCTCTGAAGTAGGAACGGAAAATATGTGGGACCGCTGACAAAGTGAGGTATTATGTAATGAATTATTCGAGGAGTAACTGCAGAGGCAGTGCCGGATACTTTGCGCTAGAGCAAAGGAAAAATCAGGGCGTCGCATATGGCGGCTATACTGTATTTAAAAAGAAAAAGAAGGAAGCGATTACATTCTACTTGCGGTGGCTTGAGAATTTATCCGTTTTAAACTAGGCGAAGTGAACTGTTAGAGTTTTTATTGGCGCCGACTGCTCTTATTTGTAAGGTAAGTCAATTAAAAAAATAAACACACTTATCCGTATTTGGACGCCTTTGGTTTGACGTAGTGCAGCTATAAGTTTTGTTCATGTGTTGCCTCAATATATATAGTGATAATTTCACACAACCAAACATCCCACACTGATAAAGCTACACCAAACCACTTTCGCTTTCTTTGTGATGGGCCGTCATTATCAGCTACTGCTATGCTTCGCCAGTGGCCCTGAAGGTCGTGCAGGACTAAATAATGCAGGATGCGAGCAAATTGCTTGGCGTAATGCGTAGCATATGAATATCAGTAAAAACATTTAGAGGAAATGAAGCTTGAACGTTGCATTGACTGTCTCTATAAATAGTCAGTCAATGCAACGTTCAAGCTTCATTTCCTCCAAATGATACACACCGATACAGACGGAAAGTGATACCGTGCTGTACAAACTATAATATCTAAAAATTAGCGAGCGCTCTAGCATGCTAACTGCGGAATTTCGGGCATGTGAGAAGGACGAGGAGGGAGGAAAGGAGGAAAGACATGGAGGGTAGCCGGTGCTGAGAACCGGATGGCTACCCTATGCAGGGCAAAAGAGGTGAGGGCAATAGAAAGGAGACACGACAAGAAAAAAAAAAGAGAGAGAGAACAGAAGCTTGTATAAGGGGCAAACTTTAAGCAGTTTTGGACAAGGGAAGTGCTCAATACTGCCAAACGCAACGTGCTTTACGGTGCATTTACTCTAAGATGAACAGGGAAGGTAGCAGTAGTAAAACTGTTAATACTGCACACAAATCCGTATGGATTTCCTTGTAGCCTTGTGCTACAAAACGGGTGGATCCTAATTTTTTCCTTTCATAAAACGCTACTTCACCTTTCAGGTTTCCGCAGAACCCATTTGCCAAGTGCAAAGGGGCTGAAGCTTCAGCGCCTGTAGGGCATTTAACGTTGCTATACATAAAACTGTGCGCAGCGTACCCACTTCCGTGTACAGTACCACTTCATGCCATTCATCAAAGCGTTTCCATTGCGCACATCCTACTGTAAATTGCGTGAAGCAGCGCATTCGAGTTTGGTGTGTGCAGCAGAATTGAATAACGCCGTACTAAAGATTAAAAGTAATGCCGTTCGATTATTTCGAGATCGAAGCCTAGCTCCTCGCTGTCCTAGCGCGCCTGTTATTTTCTTAAACTTTTTTCTCTCTCATGGTATTTATTACATTATCGTTAAACAATGTTGTGAAAGTTAGCCAACGACGCCTCAACAAATGCACAACAAACGTACAAACAAGCGCGATCGGGGAAGAATTAGACACGTAACACGTCTTCTCCAGTGATCGTGCGCTGAAATGCTCGGCGAATGGACGAAAAATGTTTCGGATTTCGCAGAACGAAGAGCACATATATAGATGGGCGGTAGTTGTGACACAGAGAACGGCGAACTAGTGCTGGGTCCCGCGCGGAGCAATAATTTCATGCAAAGGTTATGCCGTGAAATATGCAAGAATTCCTGGCAAAAACTTCGTTGAGCATTACGCCTTTGAAACGCAGCAAGGAGAAAACCAGGCTGGACATCTGTGATGCTGCACGCTTGTTTCTCACGTCCGCTCGTAGTGCGAAGTGGGGCATAAAAAATGTTGCACTGATGTTGTCGTTGTTATTTTTGGTGGTGGTGGGGATGTTGATACAGGCGGCGTTAGCCTGGCAGACTTGGTCGACAATCACTCCGCCCGTGAGTCTCTGTCCATGTCGGATGCGTCAGGATGTGTCGCTAAAGCCTGCCTCGTGCAGAAAAGCTAAAAGCAGGGTGGACATCTTTTTGCGAACCCTTCGTACACCTTCCGGATCCATAATCTCGTTCATCGCGCGCGTTGGGAAAACATTATTTTTCTCATGTTGTCCATCCGGGTGAAAGGGCTTGCAGGACGAGATGTAGTGGCCATTCTCTCCTACTTCATTGCACTCTGCACATATTGGCGAGGCAGCGCCCCTTGCTTTGAAAGAATGTGCCAGAGTACATGCTGAGCCCGTTCTAACTCTACAGCAGGATTCACTCGCCATGGCCAAGTCCTTTTGTCACACAAGTCTCGTGTGGTGGCTTCCATAAAGAGCGGGAATGGTCTCTAATTATCTCTTGCGGTAATTGCTGGTTAACTGGAGCTCTTATCGTCGGTTGCCTCGAAAGAACTTCGTTGCTACGCTATCTGCTCTTTCTTTGCCGCTGGCACCAACGTGAGAAGGTATCCATTATAAATGCGGGTATTCGCAGCACGCGATTTTATTATCGTTGATTATGACGTAAACTGCAAGCGTGTCGTATTATTGTGGTCGCGGACTGTCGTTCATGTTAGTCATGTATTCGCGTTTCCGAATTGCGAACTAGGCTTGCCCTTGAAGTATAGTCCATTTGTGTGTATGTTCTATATATGCACTCAAGGCCTAGATTGTGTATGAACTGAAGCAGCGTTTTGTGAAATCTGTTACGTATTTAATTGTTATAACTGGTCAAGGCAATGTAGTGGAGGCCGACTTGGTGTAGCAGACGAGAGCGTTCCTAGTGTGGTCCTGTGCATGTCCCTTTTATTTGATTTCGTTTTATGTAATAAAGAAAGATGCGACCCGTCCCTAAAATTTCGCGCCTCGAACATCCCTTTATAAATCCCCGCTGGTTTACTAGTTTGTGCCATTAGTAATAAGAAGAGACGCGAGAAAGAAAGAGCTCAAGGACGTATACGTCGAATGTCCGAACAGTCTTGCCGTGTAACCCTGTGCTCACTAGATGGTCGCTGCTTATGAGTGTTCCCGCGCTAACAATTTTCAATAATTTTCAAATATACGTATTCGAAAGCATCGATTCCTGTTTTAGGTCCTGTGACAGACACTTGCAACTGATGACAGGAACTTGTCATTGTACCGTGTTAGCCCGGCGTTGCATATATACAATAAAAAGCGAAAACGAAGTCAAATCCAAAATTACAAAATCGAAGCTTGATATGGCCGAATCCGCAAAGGTTCAGAAGCGTAAGTGCCATTTGTCATTGGCCGGTTGCTGTCATATCGTCCAACGTTACGATTGCTGAACGCCTTTTATTGCAAACAGCTATAGCAATTCCTCCTTTTTGTTCTTTTTTGTTTTGTCACGTGAGTACGACTTGGATAAATAGCGCCATTAAGGCGTCAAACATAAAGTTTGCTGTGCCGAACTGCTGTGACTTTTTATTTCTCCGAACCGGAGCTGAAGCGGAGAAATATGTTGCGCGGACAAACCGAACCCCAACTGAACTCATGCCTTTTTTTTTGTTTGTTTGGTTCGAGACCCTGAAGTCTGCGAGAGCTACAAATTCAAGATGAACATTTATTAACTCGCCTAACTGTCAGGGTTGCCGGAAATCCAACAAATGGTGATCGCGGAAGATTTGTTAATGGATGTAACAATATTGGAGCCCGCTGTGAAGTATCCGCTCAAAGTATTAACGTAGTGGCTACGGCATTGTGTGGCGAAGTTCAACGTCGCGAAGTTCGACGTCGCTCATCATACACCTGCTGCATTTCCGCGAGAGCAAAATGCATGTACGCAAGCGCACAATAGGATTTAGGTATCATTAAAGAAATCCGAGAGGTAAAACTTAGTCTGTGGTCCTCCACCGCGGCATAAAAAATAATTATATCATGGTTTTTATTGCAGAATTGCCCCAACCGAATTCTTTTCCAGAGTGTTTTTATTTATTTATTTATTTCAAATACTGTCAATCCTTCAACGTGATTATTATAGGACTGGAAATAAACACAGACAAAATCTCGAAGCAAGTGAAGCCAATCATACAAAATACACTCAAAGGCTAATGATGCGCACATGATGCGCAGCCAGATGAAGAAGTTCTGTTGGGGAATTCCCCCCCCCACCCCCCCCCCCTTCCGGTACGCCTACAGCGATTGAAAATATACTTCACAGCTTTTCTTTGGCCCTTTTCGAGTGTAAGAATGTTGTTTTTCTTGTGCGGAAACCATGCAACGTTGGCATATTCCAATATTGGTCGGATAAGGCTAGTGTAAGAAAGATATCGTGTTTCATATGCGGAAACTGGTAGTGAGCGTTTCAGGAAGAACAGCTTTTTCAGTGCCTTCTTAGATACGTGTTGTACGTGCGTATTCCAACTGAGGTCACTCCTTATCATGACACCCACGTATTTGTACTGTGAAACATTCCGTAGCAGCTGACCGCTAATTCTGGAAGGAAAGAAAAGGGTTGATTTTTTGTTCGTTATGTTCATATAAACCGTTTTTTCTGCGTTTAACCCCATTATGCTGCCATAGCGGCCAGATACAGTCACAAACATCGCGCGGAGGGAGTCAACGAGAGCTACTTTACATTTCCTGAAACATTGCGATCGCAGGGCTCATTCTCAAAATTTAGGGCCGGTACAGCGTCAGTTTAGCTGAACACATGTTGAACATACTGAACACCTCCCACTTTACCAGTAATGATTGATTGATATATGGGGTTGTACCTCCCGAAACCAGGTATGATTATGAGAGAAGCCGTAGTGGAGGTTTCCGGAAATTTCGACCACCTCCGGAAATTTCGACCACCAACGTGCACTGACATCGCACAAGATTGAGTATTTTGTCTCCATCAAACTGCAGCCGCCGCGGCTGAGCTTTTATCCCGCGATCAGCGCGCTGAAGGCGTTGTTGCGCTTTCTAAAGACAAGCGGCCTAAGGGACAGACTTTAAGCAGTGCAGATTTTTTCCTTTTTCTTTTTTTTCTTGCAGCGTCTCATTTCTGTCATCTTTTATACCCCTTACCCCCTTCCGCCTGCACAGGGTAAGCAGCCGGTCTCAGAAGTGGTTACCTTCATGTATTTCCTTTATTCCTTCCCCTCCGCCCACTTTATCCCGTGACTTTCGGTTAGCAGTCGAGAGCCGTAGCCACTAGACCACCGTTGTGGGACCACTCTACCAGTAATAAAGAGATATAACTGTTCTACCGCGGCTATGATTACAGTATATTATGTTACAAATAGGAATGAAACGCCGCAAAGACTGCGAACATTTATTGCGCCTCTGTGACTGTTTGCGCCTTTGTGAGTTCGCCTTTGTGAGTGTGTGAATATATTTCACTCCATCCGACGTTTTGCTAGAGTAGAACGATGCCCTAAAGAGTAGCTCGGTCGTTTCACTCCTGCGAAACCGGCTCCAGTCTTTAGAGTGAAGCTATGTAATAACGAAAGGGAAGGGGTCAAGGGCTCGAAGGCTGGGGACGACCACCTTCGTAGCTCATCGGTAGAGCATCGAACGCGTCATCCGAAGGTCGTGCGTTCGGTTCCCACCGAAGGCAGGTTTCCTTTTCGTCCACTTTATTTCCTTTAAAATACTACAATTAACTTCCCCTACGCTTTCCTATGCTTCATTGTCTGTTTGCTCATTAAGTTGTTTCTAACAAATAAAGAACGAGCCCTTGACCCCTTCCCTTTCGTTGCAAGAAAATTACAGTAAGATGTAATCGATTACAAGTGATTCACCATTGAAGACGCGTTGCGTGCAAATCTGAACACTGAAGCCCAGCAGAATATGCGTGGCGATGACAAAAGCTCCGTTATATTTCGCAGGCAACAGTTTCGTAAAACATCCCGCATATAATGGCCTGCGAAGTGTTCGACTCGTATTCCAAATATTACAAATCGCTTGTCTTCAACCGCACAAGGCGTCTTTCCGTAGTCCAGAATTACCGACTCATTTCATTAACTGTGTACCATGTAAAATCATAGAACATGGCATGTACTCACAAATCTTTCTTTTTTTTTTTTGACTCCAGACATTTTTTTTTTTTCATTCGTCACAAAGCGGGTGTTACAGGGCCGCCATTCAAGCGTCACCGGCGTGAAGTCGGCGAAGGGAATGGCAGCAGTTTCGGTCGTTCCGTACGCAAGCAAACAAAGTGAAAGGCTCGGAGTCGTGGTTGAGAAAATAAAACAATAATGTTTATTCTCTAGCAATAGAGTAGCACAAAGAATACAAGGTAAACTCACTCAAACTAACTTCACTCAAACTAACAATCAGGCACTTAACAGCGATCAAGGGGCGTTACAATATACTAGCTTGAGAAAATAACAGACGATTAAGGAAAAGTAAACAACTAACAAGCAACAAGAAGGGTAATGAGAACAGTATACAGTAATCTAGTTTACAACAGCTAATAAAAGTTCAGGAAGAGAGTTCAGGGGTAAACAGGTGATTGCACACGTGATGATGACCGGCAGCGTTGAAGGGCCCACGACGGTCTGGTGCGAGAAGTCCGTGGTTCCGGTAGAGCTTCAATGTCGACGGAGTTGCAGCGCTGATGTTTCCGGGGAGCTAGTGCTTGAAGGCAATCTCGAGCAGGTTGAGCTAACTCGAGCCGAAGTCCCGATGCCTGGGTTGCAGACGGTAAGCGCGCGTCTCAACTAGGCGAAGCGGCTAAGGTTAGGTGGCCCCAGCCGGTACAAAGACACGCTAACAACTTCTGGAAGGGATACGTGATGATCGGCTTCTGTGCCATGCCAGGCAAGCGAATGGACCCTGTGCCCCTCAATACTCCGCGCTTAAATACGTTCTTTCCCCTGATTCGCTGTCTGCGGAATCGGGGCGTGTTTATAGAGACAATTACTCCGACATTGCATTTCTGGCTCCTCCCAAAATATCCCTCTCGCAATTAATGCACTGGAGAGAGCGATGGCCAAACCCTTTCTCGTGGCCGCAGTGTCAGCATCTTCCTTCATCTCGCCTGATTGACAGGCCATTAGCGTCCGAGACGCGGAGGTCCTCGCTTTGCCGACCATAACAAAGCTATGCATTAGTCGTCTACTTTGACGCCGAAGGGTTGGCGACAACACAATAACGTGCTGTCCGCACGTGGCCAGTGCCCGAGAAACGGTGCCCCACTGACTGCAGCTGCATTGCTGACCCGAAGCACCGCGTCTCGGTATTTCAATAATCACGCCGGGGGCTCGCGTGGGAAGGCACCAAGTCTGTGTTTCCCAGCTCAGAAGGCGATCTCCTCCTTGTTTTCTTCGGAAGGGGCCGAAGAGCTTCTGACATGTTTGGAGCGGTCGAAGCGCTTCTAACGTCGCACGTACGGGGATACCGTGAACGTACAGCTATAGCCCGCCCCGAGCCAATGTCATTCCGTGACAACGGGTTTCGCAGGGGCCTATCTTGTGAATCCAAACCAGCGCTATTCGTACATGACTAGCACACTAACATTGAGAGAAATGTTCAAACCGACTTTGTCTTCCTTGAATACGCTAAAGCCTTCGACAGGAGTTCCCCACCTTCGAAGCTGCAACTACATCCAACATCCTGAAATGGCTTGAAGATTTCGTAACCAACCGTTTCCATTCACTATACCTCAACGGCCATCTATGTAAACCCCTCCCGGTTACCTCCGGTGTCCCACAAGTCTCTGTACTCGGTCCCCTTTAGTTCCTAATATATATCAGTGATCTACCCTTGCATGTATTATGTAGTATCAGAATGTTCGCAGACGACTGCGTTCTATACCGCGCTATTACTGACCTTCATGACCAGCAGGCCCTCCAAACAGGTCTTGATTATGTAGTAAATTGGTGCCACGACTGGCTCATGTATATAAATCCTACGAAATGCAAACTTACGTCCTTCTCTTGTCGACGTGACACATCCCACTTTCAATATTCAATTTCTAGTTCACCTATGGCGCGAGTACGGTCATATAAATATATGGCATCACCATCCCTTCCAGCTTGTCATGGCATGATCATATCACTAATATCATCTCAGCGCCTAATAAAACACTTAGTTTTCTGAAGCTCTGCCACATGTTAAATTACTCGCGTAATCGTGCGACCAAAGTTAGAATATGCGTCTGTCGTCTGGAGCCCGCATCAAGCATATCTGTTCACTGCACTGGAAGCCCTCCAAAATCGCGCCACCAAATTCATTCATTCTGCATACTCATATGATGCCAGCATTTCATCCTTTAAAAGCCAATCTGGCTTAACAGCTCTGTCTCATCGTCGCCGCATTGCTAGCCTTGCACTTTATCACGAGTCTTCTTTTCTTCATTCTTCTCTCAATCAAGCAGCGTATATCACAGCTGCAGCAGGCGTATCCCACCGCACCAGCCATCCACTCCAAGTTGCCCGCCCACCATCGCTTACCACTACGTTTTCTGCCTCGTTATTCCTCAGAGCAGCTGTAGACTGGAACGACATGCCGCATGACATCGTCTCCATCGCGTCATCATCTGCTTTCCAACAACGCGAAAGGTCATTATATTCAATGTTAACTTCTGTCGCTGTTTGTTTGTTTTTCTGTAACGCCACCCCTTATGTAACAAGCCCCGAGAAAGGAAGCCTTTCAGGTAATAAAATGAAATGAAATGAAATAAAAGTGAGAAGGCGTGCCTTCGCGGCAGAAGATTGCTCCCACTGACGTCTCACGTGAGATGGCACCACTCAAAGCTCTGAAGGCTACCACAAATAACACTATTACCATCAATAGTGTGTGGACTCAACTCAAATAGCGTATACTCTAAATCTATGCAAGGAGTGAGAGACACCGTATATTTGGCATATTTCTTACGGGGCTTTCCATCATCGCCTTTCTGCGCGAGCTGACGACGGAAATTTCTTTGCATAAACGGCCCGTTATCGTATAGAGTGACGTTATGGGTGCAACCACGAAACCAGAGCTCTTATGGACTACGACTTCCGCTAGAGTGGTTTAGACGACAGACCTCGCGGTAACGCGATACCCCGGATGATGAAAGAAATGTGAGGGAATTGAAAGTGGTCAAATTCAACTGCATTGAATTAGTCAAGCTGCAAAATTGTATGCGATGCTGCCTTTGTTCGGCGCCAGTAATTCAAGAGCGATGTTATTTACTGTCTTCATGCTCTATATTTTCAATCAATCAATCAATGAAGTAATGAACCAATCAATCAACGAAAAAGCTTATTTTCCGTCTTTTTGGGGGTGACCGCAAACGGCTAAATGGAGCTTAAAGTGCCTAAGGACCGGTACACGCACGGCAGCAGATACACTTGTATAATACACCGCAGTATTATACATAATGAAGATATTTGTACTACCATAGGACAAGTAAGTGTTAAAATACCAATACAGATTATTGATTCCTGAAGTTTACGTTCCACAACCAGGATATGATTATGAGAGACGCCGCAGCAGAGGGATTAAGAGATTTCGACCACTCGGGTTGTTTAGCGTGCACTGACGTCGCACAGTACACGGGCCTCTTCATTTCGCCTCCTTCGAAAATAGTAATAAAGACGACTGATTCTGCATACATTGCGTACACATGCGTACACAAATGGGTCTTTAGTCCAGTGCGTAAAAAGTGGTTACATAACGAAGTCATAATCCCATAGATATATGCACTTAACATGCATGCATGGGCGTAAAAGCCTTAGGTCGTTGCGCAGCTACTGGAGAAGTAATAAGTTTAATGATTCTCGCAGAATGAAAATGTGTGTGTGGGTAAGAAAGATATGCAGACAGGAATACTCATTATGGTTCTGAAGTGCAACGGGCATTGCGCGCTTGTGACGTCCTCATACTTTCCCTCCTGAGCCTCACTTCCCTTTTCCACACCCTTGATTTACTATACCAATCTATGCTATGCGACGAAACGCATCCGCCTTTATGTAGTACTGGGCTGAGGGCATAAGCGCAAGAGAGGAAAGGAGTGCTTGTGCAAATTTCGTGCATATTATGGAAGTGCATTGAGCGTGAGGGTCGTCATAGTAGTTTTTCTTTTCACGGATCACATCCGAGGCCGGCGTAAAGTGCTCTGCTCTTAGATATTGAAAACTCGCATCTTGCTCATTTGATATATGTGTGCACAAGTAGGCACGGAATGATGCAAATGTACCAGAAACATAACGGGTAGGGCGTGACATAAATAGCATGACACAGTGGTCAGTACGTCACGGTTAACAATAATAAAATCACGTGTGGGCCACACCTGCATGCCATATGCAATGTGTGCGAGGAATATACGGCTATGAGAAGGACGTGATTGAATACACGGGTAAATAGAGACACAAAGACGCCGTTTGGGATTCAGGTAGACCCTACGTTTACACGCAGTCTTCAGCCTCACGGGCTAGCGCCGAAACGTCATTTCAGGAGCGTTAAGGAGAGCAACAGATTTTGCATTACCAACAATGGAGAACTTGTCCTCACGACCATTTCTGTGATACTATAGGAGTAAGCTTCTACTATGGCTCGTGTATTCTCCAGTTAAGCACAACAAACTGGAGCATAGCAGTTAATAAGCCGTATTCGTCCATGTTCGCATACCAGCGGTACTATGTGAAAACAAGCAGCCCTTCCGCTGTCGGCAAAATAAGGGAATGCGAAGCTTGGCGTGTGCTTGCCTGACCGACTACTCTTTCTTCTTTCTTTCTTTCTTTCTTTCTTTCTTTCTTTCTTTCTTTCTTTCTTTCTTTCTTTCTTTCTTTCTTTCTTTCTTTCTTTCTTTCTTTCTTTCCAGAAACTCATGAGCACGGTGGTACAACATGGAATGCTTTTATATGGTTAAGATATGTGCACTTCTCGCAAGTGCGTGTGCGCAGATCCAGTGGTTAAGGAACTTACCTTATCGGTGCGGGGGCCGGGGCTCTAACACCAACATAGGTAAGAAATTCCTTCCACACTAACGCATCAGTTTGATACGTCACTTCATAGAGGAAGCCAGGGATTGCACTGTTTTTGGAGGTAACTGGTGCTAACGTGATGCCGACGACGCCTGCTACTAATATACTACGCCAAAAGAGGCTAAGAGTACGAGTTTCGCTTGAAAATTATTTTAATACGTGAGCTCGCTTTTCGTTTTCCTGAATTTATGGCAGTTCGGACTTGAATTTTAGGAACCTAGGAAGACCTGCGTTGTTCAATTCGTGATTAAAAATTGACAAATTTGACATGAAAACGGTGCGCTGCTGCTAAGAATTGAGACTGAACCCGTGCAAGATGTGTTTCGCAGGTTGCACTTGTTTGCGACATTGACAATATTGCATTCCGCATGGAAACATTTAACACAATGACGTGTATCAAAATGGTACAAGTGTATCGTGGGATTCTTAGGGTTGACCGAAGACGAATATATTTTCTTCGAATCTCGACTATACCTTTATGGCAACAGGCCCAAGAAATTTGATAACCTTGCATGATTTTCATCGGTGCGCAAAAAGATTTGAATTTGAGCCGATATTGTGCTGTGGCGCTTCCCCCTTTATTTCTTTATTTTTTTCTAGTATAGCCGGATGAGCGGAGGAGGAGGAACGGTGTAGCGGAGAGGGAGAGCTGTTTTCGTTGCGAGTGCTGAACGAAGAGGGCTGAGAACGCGAAATATGGGCGCGCTTTCTCTGCTCGGCTTTTTTATGCATTCGTATGCTTCGCCGTGACGATGCGACAGCAGTGTTTGTTTATGTGCTTGGCAAAATAAACAGAATCCCGTCCGAATCAGACCGCCGAAAATTTTCGCAAATGTCAGTGGCACTCTGGGTCGTCAAAGCACAACTCAACCGGGATCACTTGGACTTAATTAAGCTCATCAGTATTAGTTTCTTTTCCTTTACGATATCCCCTTATGTCAACTATTTGTCCTTTGTCTTTATTGCTTTTCCTGCACCCAGATTTGAATAGATATTTCGTTATGTTCCCTTTTTGTCTTCTCTATTGTATAATTTCATAGAGTGATATTTTATGAAAAGAGTAAAGATGTCATGTTATCTTTAATTTTAGCATGCTTTTGTTGCTTGTGATGCTGTATTTGCGACATGAGTTGTCGCAAATGCAGCATCACAAGCAACAAAATGTTGCTTGTGATGAAAATTATTGGGCATTAATGCCCTACATTAATGCCCATTAGACGCTGTAGGTGTTTCGGAGACTAGATAGATAGATAGATAGATAGATAGATAGATAGATAGATAGATAGATAGATAGATAGATAGATAGATAGATAGATAGATCCATGGTCTCTGACTCGAGCCCACAAGTGCGGTTATGTCTGAATGAGCCTACGTAAATCACCTTGTGTGTGAATTTGCATGCCTGAAGACGTGATATCAGGCCAGTAGCCAGGGGGGGGGGGTGGCGTAGGGGCATGGGCCCCTCTCTAAGGTTCGGTTCCGCGGTAGTGTTGGTTATATAGTGTAGGGCTAATAAAAAATTTAAGTCTATTAATAACATTCCATTTATAAAGTGACTCATTTTATACTGCGTATTTACTGAAATAAATATTGAAAATAGATGTTTCTTTTTTCTCAAATAGTCAAGGCCTTCAGCAGGTGGGCTCCTCCAAAAAAAAAAAAAAAATCCAGCCTACGTACCTGCGTGATCTACAACGTACCTTCCATTCAGTGAAAACATACAATCAGTAACATTTTTGGGGGGTACATGCATGGTTACAGCAAATAATCATAAGGGTTCAATAAGTAAGCCTCAGAATGAAGAGAGGAGCTAGAAAGCAAGCAATAACAAGTGGTAGGAATTGAAGCCGAACGCCCTAGGTGCGAAACAAGGCTTCAGCGGCTTCTCCCGCACCACACATGTATAGTAAGTAAAGCTATAGCACCAGTACTTGTGATGGTGGTGTTTCTGTAAGATCAAGTGCTATTATAGCAATTTAATAAACAATATACTTGTGTTCTACTATCACTACGCATGCTTGTGTCCAACTTTGCTTGAACCAGTACGAACACTTGAACGAACGGAGCTTATGAGACGCATATCCCGGCTGAGGCGGCTGCACTTCGATGGAGGCGAAATGTTGAGGCCCGTGTACTGTGTGATGTCAGTGCACGTTAAAGAAGCTCAGGTGGTCGTAATTTCCGGAGCCCTCCACTACGGTACCTCTCATAACCAATATCCTTATTATGGGAAGTGAAACCCCAGGAATCAATTAATCAAAGCTTGTGACACGCACATCAGCTCATCGTAGCGTGCACTTCTACAAAACAGTTCAGTCTCCACGGTGCTATGGACGCTCCTGGTTAGCTCACGTTAGGCATAAACCCTTTCAAGCTCTTTCCACAAAGGCCCAGTTTATTCGTAAGATTGTATGAATGCCAAACCGTTCGGCGTGGACAATTTTCTTGATGACTGCTTCGCATGACAGCGATTTCCACAATGCGTGGGATCTGCAAGCTTTTTTTTTTGTCACGAACTTGACCGGCGATTTCTGTTCCCATTGCGAAATTTTAAACCTTTCTTTAGCAGAAGTCGTCGCAGTAATTCTCATCCGGTTTAATTAAATTGCCTCAACTACCACAGCTGTTTTTGTCACATGAACCTCATCTCTGGTCTGTGTGTTCGTCTGTTCGCGCGTCTAGGAACTATTCTCTATTGAACCTGGGGCATCCTGATGCCCCTCGAACTTGTAACAAAGTCTACCAATCTGGTTTATGTACCTTGAGTTTGTGTGTAGGAAGGATTGGGGCGAAGCGATAATTACGTGTAGACGGAGCCAACACGAGTAAAATTTCTATACGGAGAACGACCTTCTCATGGTAGGCATTTGCAACAAAGGAGACTTTCACGTTTAGTTCATTTAGCCGAAAATTTGGACCTATTCGGAGCTACTAGTAGCATGTGGAACAGTACTGAAGAGCAGCGTTCCTATTGTAGAAATTCAGACGCGAGTTTTACACAAAGCATGTTTACACCAAAAGAAATAACTTGCTGCGCGCGCGCAAGCCTGCACCACAAATTCCATTAAGAACAAGAATTCTGTTGTAATACCACGAAAGATTTTATTTCAAGTTACACTCCCGGGATTGCTGAGAAACAATCCACGTAATTTGGAAGTCTGTGCTACCAATGGAATCCACCACTGATACATTTGAAATAAATGACATAGTAACAAGTGACGCCACTCTGATTGCAAATTCATTTAATGATTACTTTAAATCCGTTTTCACTCTTGATAACTCCGATGTTCCTCATTTTACAGGGCAGACTAGCAGCTCCATTGATGACATTGTTGTTTCAAACCAGGGTGTGTTGAATCTCATTTTAAAGCTCGATCCAAAGAAAAAAGGTAGTCCTGACGATATTGACAATGAATTCCTCACTAGATACTCCTTATGGACTAGTCGATATCTCACCATTATCTTTCAGAAATCTCTCTCGACGTCTGTTGTCCCTACTGCATGGAAAATGGGTAAAATTCTTCCGTTATTCAAATCCGGAAACAAGCAGTCTTTATTGAACTACGGACCCATCTCTATCACAAACCATTCCTGTAAAATACTCGAGCACATAATTTTCAAACATATCATAGAATTCTTGGACTGCAATAATGTGTTATCCGATGCCCAGCATGGTTTTCGACGCGGGTTTAGTACCATAACCCAGCTCTGTGAATTTTCCCACGACATCCTCCAGGCCCTCGATGCAGGTGATCAAATTGACGCAATATTCATTGATTTTTCTAAGGCTTTCGACACTGTGTCACATTATAAACTCTTAAACAAGCTCACTGTTATTCTTAAAAACGAAAGATTTAAAATGGATTTCTTCTTTTCTATCCAATAGGTCTCAATACGTACTCTTCAGGTCTTCTCATTCCTCTACTTGCACTGTAACGTCTGGCGTAACCCAAGGCTCAATATTAGGCCCACTCTTGTTTCTGATTTTCATTAATGATCTGCCAAGTAATATTCCTGTTAAAATCCGCATGTATGCTGATGACTGTGTTCTGTATTATACGATTAAAACTCCTCATGATCAGGTCATCCTTAATGATTCCTTTGCATCTTTTCAATCATGGTGTAACACTTGGCAAATGCAAATCAACTTCCGGAAAACGGCATTTACGAAGTGTTCTTCTCCCTCTCCGTTTACTTATTCGTTTAATGGTTGCAGTCTCGGAAAAGTTTCGCAATATAAATATCTTGGTCTCATTTTCACTCAGGATTTATCCTGGTCTCATCACATTGAACTCATGTGTAACCGTGCGCTTAGAAAGTTAGGCTACCTGCAACGCACATTACGTTCAGCACCTCTCAGCATTCGACTCCTTACGTATAAAACGTTGGTTCGTCCAATATTGGAATATGGTTCTGTTGTGTGGAAGCCACACAAAATTTCCGATATCAACGAAATAGAATCTGTTCAGAAGAAAGCCGTACGCTTCATTTATCATCGCTATGACCGGTATTTTTCACCTAGTTCCCATCTTCCAATTCTTCAGCTTACCAGTCTCTCTTCCCGTCGTCACGTTGAATGCCTGAAATTTCTCTATAATTTAATAAACTCCCCCCGATTCCCCCTACTCAGCAAATACATCGCACCCGCTAGACCAACAACCACCTGACATTACCATGAGTTAAACATGTCTACTTTTCCTCGTACGGTGGCGTTTAAATATAGTTTCTTTGTTCATTCCATAGAATTGTGGAATGCTCTACCTGGGCATGTTCGATCCGCATCACTTGATGACTTTTTATCGTATATTACTAACCAATGATGTTCAGCGAATTTGGTTATGTTCTTTTATGTATTTTATGTATTTGCCAACTCCTATGTTGCTCTTTGATGTGTTTTACTAACCCACTCCTGCGATAGCCCTTCGGGGCTGCAGTATGTAAAAATAAATAAATAAATAAAATAACAAGTGGTAGGAATTGAAGCCGAACGCCCTAGGTGCGAAACAAGGCTTCAGCGGCTTCTCTCACACGACACATGTATAGTAAGTAAACCTATTGCACCAGTACTTGTGATGGTGGTGTTTCTGTAAGATCAAGCGGTATTAGAGCAATTTAATAAAGAATATACCTGTGTTCTACTATCACTACGCATGCTTGTGTCCAACTTTGCTTGAATCAGTACGAACACTTCAACGAACGGAGATTATGAGACGCATATCCCGGCCGAGGCGGCTGCATTTCGATGCGGACGAAATGTTGAGGCCCGTGTACTGTGCGATGTCAGTGCACGTTAAAGAAGCTCAGGTGGTCGTAATTTCCGGAGCCCTCCACTATGGTGCCTTCCATAACCAAATCCTTATTATGGGAAGTAAAACCCCGGGAATCAATTAATCAAAGCTTATGACACACACATCAGCTCATCGCAGCGTGCACTTCTACAAAACAGTTCAGTCTCCACGGTGCTATGGACGCTCCTGGTTAGCTCGCGTTAGGCATAAACCCTTTCAAGCTCTTTGCACAAACGCCCAGGTTGTTTGTAAGACTTGTATGAATGCCACACCGTTCGGCGTGGACAATTTTCTTGATGACTGCTTCGCATGACACCGATTTCCACAATGCGTGGCATCTGCAAGCTTTTTTTTTTGTCACGAACTTGACCGGCGATTTCTGTTCCCATTGCGAAATTTTAAACCTTTCTTTAGGAGAAGTCGGCGCAGTAATTCTCATCCGGTGTAAATAAATTGCCTCAACTACCACAGCTGCTTTTGTCACATGAACCTTCATCTCTGTCTGTGTGTTCGTGTGTTCGCGCGGCTAGGAACTATTCTCTATTGACCCTTGGGCATCCTGACGCCCCTCGAACTTGTAACAGAGTCGACCAATCTGGGTTATGTACCTTGAGTTTGTGTGTTAGGAAGGATTGGGGTGAACCGATAATTACGTGTAGACGGTGCCAACACGAGTAAAATTTCTATACGGAGAACGACCTTCTCATGGTAGGCATTTGCAACAAAGGAGACTTTCGCGTTTAGTTCATTTAGCCGAAAATTTGGACCTATTCGGAGCTACCAGTAGCGTGTGGAACAGTACTGAAGAACACCGTTGCTATTGTAGAAATTCAGACGCGAGTTTTATACAAAGCGTGTTTACCCAAAAAGAAATAACTTGCTGCACGCGCGCGAGCCTGCACCACAAATTCCATTACGCACAAGAATTCTGTTGTAATACCACGAAATTCCTCGATCCATTAGGGGCGAAGCAAGCTTGCGTGCATTCGGGGGCCTGTGAGTTCTTGTTACATGTTTAGAGTTCTATCTGCAGTGAAGGTAAGAAAAGGTTTCACCGAAGGGGGAGAAGCAGTGGGTGACACTGGCTTTGGCGATCTGTTCAAAATTCCTGCCGGAGCGGTACTCCGCAGTTTCGGCTCGGCTACGTGCTAATTTAGCACGACAACCTCTCAGCGAAGCGACGGACGGAAATTTTCAGCCGCACTGGGAGGAAATCAAGTTATCACTGAAAAGCGGAATAAAAAGGAAATAAACGTGACGCCCAGCCAGAGATGAAAAAAGGACACGGCAAATCCATTAGCGAGAAAGAATTCCGAGCTCGTGGTGCTCGCGAGATACAAGGTTTCGGAGTACCAGAGCAAGCCGTGTATGCGCCTAAGTGAAAACCACAAAACGCGCCAGCAAATGAGTTAGACGCAAAGCGGGCACCGCGCAACTAAAGTATAAACGGTTAGCGGATGATGTCACTGCCCTCTCAGGTAATTAATTTATTACTGAATGAGAAAATAAAAACGCACCTAGGACTCCATGCATGTTATTTATTATACTTCGCGGACGCTTTACTGCGGCTTCCAGAGTGGGACCACGTCAGCGTCTGATGTTACCAAAATTGCATACGAATACAATGCGATTCGAACGTGTCTGCGAGGTTTGCTGAAATTTCGCTTTGGATCGAAATACACTAAACTGCGTTATCCCTAAGGTGTTATATCAGCACATGTGTGTATTTGCTTATTATAAATAACAACTTAAAGATTGCGCGATCATTAATTTGCATACTGAGAAGCTCAGCTTCCTCAAAATTAGCACAAGGTAATTCTCGGGCAAGCTTAATGAAGCGGCTTGGTTCAATTAGCTGGAAAGGAGTCACGAAGATAGTATGCTTGCAAGTCAGGCTGGGAATATGATTAATTAGTCATGAGGCTCTGGTCCGTTTCGTCGGGCAGGGGCTTTGTCGCAAGCGCTGCATGGCTGTATAAAAATAATACGTTTCTCAATCAAGATAAACTCACCGGCGTAACACGGCGGCTAGAGTGTCAGTTTGGTAAGCTTGTGGTCTTCGGATCGAAACCCGGCCAGGGTCGCCACATTTATATAAGGGCCAAGTGCGAAAAATACACCCGTTCACTTAGATTTAGGTGCACGTTGACGAACCCCAGGTGGTCTAATCTAATCCGGGTCTCTCCACTTCGAGGGATGCCTCGTAACCGCATCATGGTTTATGGTTTTATAGTTTATGATGGTTTTATATTATTGTCAATGAACACAACACCACGCAGACACGACGCACAGGCTCTTCTACGTACCAACATTGAGCTCTTGACTTACACGGGGCAATATATATGGCTTTATTAACAGGATATGGCACATGCATGACACTTTGTTATTTTTTAACGAGCATTGAACCTAGAAAAAACTTAGACATGGTATACGTGTTCCAAACACTATTCGTGGTGATTTTGGGACACTATCAATAATTTTTAAAGGATGCCAACCTTGAATAGTTGCGAAGGTAAAGGATCCACCTAGAAAAGCTTCGCTCTTTAGGTGCCGGTGCCGAAAAAGCCGCGTCGTAGTGGCGAACTTCAGAGTGAACTTGACCGCGGGGGTTCCCTAACGCGAAAGCAACGAACGTTACACGGGCATTTCGCGTCTCGCTCTTATTGAAATGCGGCGACCGCGTTCGACCCTGTGACATTATACTTAACGGAACTGCCAGCTAGCTAGCAAGTCGTTGTATATCTCTCATGACGACAAACAACAACAACAGCAACGACAACAACAACGGTGACGATTACCAACGCGACCACTAATACCAGAATAAAAAACGACAAACACGGGCGCTAGACTTCATACTCAGCGACGCACTCTGCAGTCGCTATTCTGCGACAGTGGGCGCCTGAGCTGAAGTATATTGTCTGTTACGCTTTAGCAAGTTTGTTGTGAATAGGGTAAGCCTGTTTGTTGAATTTTGCTTGAACTTTTGATGGCCATCCGATTGCTCACTCAGTTACACATTGATTTAAACTGCTATTTTTGGCATGCTACTGTCAGTATTAAGTACTTGTACTATTCCTATACTCACAGCCTAATTTATTGTCTCTTGTTGTTCATGCTGATACCTTACAGTATCGAAAATGAATGAATCAATGAGCGAACTTCATTACCTGTTTCCCGAAAGCCATCTTGGCGTAGATGCTGAACACTGTTATCTACGGATGTTTGTTTTTCTTCCTGCATGACTCAATATACACAACGCATAAGCGAAGCTTCCCAGTACTATATGTCCGAAGTGCATTTCGAGAGGCTGTCGTTGGGGGCCTAATTAGGGAGTCAATGCACGTTACCCAACCGCCGCTTATCACGCATTTACTCACACATACGCCCAATTAGCTATGACGCGAACGACAGGGTGGGTGAGCTGACTATAATACTTGAATACTAGATTGTACTTGGAACGGGGCAAAAAGGTTCTGTGGAGCCCCACAAGGTGAAAAAAAAAAAAAGGTTATGCAGGGGATAATTGGCATCGGTATGCTTTCAGCTTCCTTATTGCTACTTTTTGCGAAAATACACGGTACAAATATAGAAAGCGCTCTGCGATTTGACCTGGTAATTCGTAGAGCGACCGAGATCAGCGCTGCTCCCGGGTTCGGTCCCCGAACTAGGACGAATTTCTCGCCAACCAGGAAGGTTGTTTCCGAGAAACCTGCATGGACTTCTGTGTGCTGTATTCCTACAGTCAAGCGGGTGTCTATTTCCCTTCTTAGAACTGGAATTTGCCGCCGGAACTAAGCAGGCCTACCAGACTTCAGATTGTGGTCAGGGTCCGCGTTCACATGCCCATCCGACGACACAAAATGTTCTTGAGACTACTTCAACCAATCCTGATGCTCGACATATCATTAGTGAAGCGCTCCAGCCAATGGCAAAAGCCCTTACGAAAGAGATGCTTTGTGAATTTGGTCTTAGAAGTGGCCGAAAGCTAGAATGTCGCTGGAGCCAATGTTTCGACAATGGGACAATTATTCGCCGGAGCAGCAAACTCTTTGCTTAGCAGCGTACCTATTACAGACGCCCTGCACACTCTCCTCCGTCCTCAACGGTGAATAAGGAATCTGAAGTGTAGACGACTGCGCACAAGTTGCACCTTTCATTTCCTACGCTCACTGCCGCAGTTTCTTACTTGTCTCCTCTGAGGAGAATACTGCACTGCTTTGATACTCTACGGTTTACGTTTTCTCCAAGATCATGCATTCATTTCTCATTTGTCACGCCAGCTTACCTCACGACGTAACCCTCAGCCACATGCTAGACTCTGTAAAGAAAAAAATATCAAACATGTAACAATAAAAAAGGAGAACGTTTTGAAGAGACTCAACGATGGCTAACTGGCAACAAGACATTCTATGCGCGTGTTTTCTCCTGCCATCGTGAAGCAGGATTACATGCTTATGTTTGATTACATTGTCGTATTACGCTTTGATTCGCCACGGTGGCCTATAGTCGCTAGGGCACTCGGCTGCTCATTTCTAATATCGCAGGACCGAATCCCGGACCGCGGCATCTCCATTTCAATGGAGGCGAGACGTTGTGTCCCTTGTACTCCGCTATGTCAGGGCACGTTAAAGAACCCCAGGTAGCCGAAATTTCCAGAGCCTTCCACTACGGCGTCTCTCATGATCATATTGCCACGATAAATGCAGAAGAGGCAACAGCCAGTCACCCTGCAAAATGGCACCGATCGAACAGCACGTCCTCTTCGTTGTCTTCGTCTACCTCCACGCCACACTCAGCGGTGCGCAAAATAAAACTGCGGACGGCCGTAACTGCACAACGCACACAAATGCACTGAAGTTCTGCGTCATTACTCCCCCCCTTCAAAAGCATCGGCCCGATGCTTACACAGGAATGAGGGAAGGAGTGGTGATCATCGTGAGTAATATGGCTTCATCCTAGCCACATGAACGATGTCCGGTTGTGGTGTGCGGCGGGAGCGTCCCGTGGTGCTCTCAGGAACAACTATATAGTTGACGTCGTTGACACGTTCAATAACCCGGTAAGGTCCGAAGTAACGGCGCAGAAGTTTTTCCGACCTTCCTCGTTGGCGCACAGGGCTCCAGATCCATACTTTGTCTCCAATGCAGTAGGAAACTTCTCTGTGACGTAGGTTGTACCTGTGAGCATCGTAGTGTTGCTTAGAGCGAATGCGCGGGCGAGCTAATTGACGAGCGTCCTCGGCTCGCTGGGCGTATTGGGCAGCATTCACTGTGGTGGTTGTGAAGGGGTCAGGCAGAAGCATGACGTCTAACATTGTGGTAACCTCGCGGCCATGGAGCAAGCGGAAAGGAGTAAATCCTGTGGTTTCTTGTACGGCGGTGTTATAGGCGAAAGTTACGAACGGAAGAACGCTATCCCAATTCTTGTGATCCACGTCGACGTACATTGAAAGCATGTCAGCGAGGGTTTTGTTGAGCCGTTCGGTTAGTCCATTCGTCTGCGGATGATAAGCAGTCGTGCGACGGTGAACAGTGCCGCTGAGGTGCATCACTTCTTCAAGTAGTTGAGCTGTGAAAGCTGTGCCTCTGTCTGTAATAACCACGGATGGTGCACCATGTCGCAGAACGATTTCATGAATGAAGAAGTTGGCGACAATATTGTGGTTTATGGATGTAAAGGTTGACATCCCTGCCCTCCCTTCCTTATTTCTCTCTCTCTATGGACGTAAAGACCCAGACATCAATCAACATTACGCTGCGCTTGAACTCAATAGGAAGCAAGCAACAAGCAAAGCGTCCCAGACAATGGTGCGGCCACGAAGCTTCCTAACCGGACCTTAACGTCTACTTGCTTCGAGTTGGCGATATACAACCCGATTCGATATATAAACCAAGCGCGTCTACAATACACCGAAGTGGGGACGAAATAAAGTTCTATCCCCCATAATTCGTTTAGACTTCCGTGCCACAGTGCTATAGGTGCAATCAGCGCTCCGCCGCAGCGTATACGGCACTACCAGGTCGACACGCAGAAGCAATGACAACGATACCTCTAACACTTTATTGCAGACCGTAACCCTCGCGCGTGACGGGACTCAGGCAGGGCGACAGTCGTTGCGATGACCAGCCAGGACTGTGTCGCTGCGGCAGGGCTCATTACGAGCCCGCTAATCATTATTGATCGTTCCTTCAGCCGACACGAATGTCGCTAGAAGCTAAACCTTGCCCGACTCCCTGGGAGTCCTTTTTGTTCAGTTATTCTTTTGCATAGGTTAGCTCACAAATGATGCAAGACCAGAGGATCCCTGGCGGTGCAGGTTGATTATTTAGGTCACAGTCTCACACGCTGTGCCACATTACTACCTGTAGCGTGTTCAGCAAGCACGTGGCATTGGCAAGTTCATTCTTATTTCATGCCTAAGGTCGTATAACCAGTGATTAGCGCTGGAGAACGATAGATTTGTATTGTGGCCCATGCTTTTACTGAGAAGTTGTTTATGGCCAGGTTCTGGCGGATCGCGTCCGCACGCAAAACGACGAGTAGAACGGCAAGTTTAGGGCGTTCGGCCGATCCTCCCGGGGTACGCCAGTGCCGGGCGTGGAGCAGTGCCTCATACGCAAACTAAAATGTGAATTAAGTAAACCATCTGAGAAATAAAGGGACTAAAAGGCGAATTAAGTGTACTAAACGTCATCTCATGTTTTTAGAATGTGTGTTCAGCGAATGAAATGTTCAGTAAATGTGATTCAGAGCAGACCTAGGCGAATTAGGGATATTATGCACTTAGTCGAGATGCATATTACGGTATTCTGGCCGAAAGCATTTCCGTCTACGAGCGGCGCCTACAGAGAAACTGACAGTGGCAGGCAGATCCTACCACCTATCAGCTTCGCTGATAATCCTTCTTCAGAGAGCGCAAGGGCACTCAATATTTTTTCCCGGTGGTGAGGCATTGTTCTGGTTTTTCTTGTGATTAGAATATCAGCAGTCTTCTAAAACAGACTGTCTATACCGCTCCTGTTTCTTTTTTTTTTTTTTAACGTCGTGCTGAAAACGAGAAGATTGTTCCTTGCATAGACGGAAAGAAGCGTGCTTATATCTCACAAAAAGGAATAATTTTTTTAAACTGGCCCTGAAAGTGGTGAAAAAAATGACAGGTGGCGCCATCCTCCGTGATGAGTGTCAATCTTCAAGCGTAAGAAAAAAAGCAAGTAGTACCCACGCAAGTACAATTATCCTGCTTCAAGGGAGAAAAATTATTGCTTGCAATTGTGTTTCACACAGAGGTAGCGTTTTTTAACGACAGAGAGTGCGCAATGGCGCAAAAGCGGCGAGAAGTAAAATGTACTGCGTGACGGTGCCTTGCCGCCTATTTTCCTAAGTGGCCTTGTTTTCAGTGATTTAAGGGAGCCACCTTGCACCGGACAAAGACTCCTTCCGTGCCCATAGTGTTTTACCGGTTATTAGATTCAATAAAAAGTACGAGGAATGCGAGTAGGTTTACATCGCATGCATAATTACATTCGTCGAAGCCGTGGTACTGCGAAGCAACGCGTATCGATAATAGTCTAATAGTTGCGGTGAAGTTTCAAAAATTATGCACAGTAAACGTATTAGGATTGCATTGTCGGATCGTGTCTGTGACGCGTGCTTCGGCTGTAAGCACTTTAACTGCATAGTGAAAACTACAGGCCGTCTGCGAAAGCAGCGTACAGGGATGATGGCTGTCACTGAACGGTCGCACAGCATACGTATTTCTGGGTGGAAAACGCAGAAAGTACCGCTGTCCGAATGCTTAGAAATATGTTTCAGCAAAGATATTATTGCGCAACTACCTTTGAGTCAATGAAATATGAGATGAGACAAGTAGTCAAATTCAACAGGCGAGCTTTGTTCTTTTATTATCGACGCTTTGTGTTTCGCTGTTGGTTTCCTTTCATTCCAGCTGTGCGAAGTCAGAGGCCTGCTAAAATGCTTACGCATGAGGCCGTACAAATGCGCTCGCTCTTCCGTCCATGCTAGAACGATATCCGCGACTATTGCCTAAAGGTGTTATAGGCCGATGTGTCAATATGCAATGCTGATTGACAGTTGGTGATTCAATGCCCCGGTATGTGTCAATTTTTTAAACGATCATTACACTGGCTGCAAGCTTCATTCTTTCTTTTCTTTTTCTTTTGCAGACTCCAAATACGCTTTCTCAGCTGTACAGATGGCAGAGGTGATCACTTTTGCGGATACCCCAGGGCTGCGCGAAGCCAGGACGCTCAATTTCACACACACACACACACACACACACACACACACACACACACACACACACACACACACACACACACACACACACACACACACACACACACACACACACACACAGTGTTTGTGGCTATATCTTTGTGGATGAGATTGCGATGAGTAGGTGACGGCTGCTCGTCTGATGGCTTGCCCGCCAAAGTCTATTATTTTGAAGCGAGCGGCGGCGATAATTTGATGGTGTTATTTCGACAGTCGCGCAGCGAGGGCGACTTGGAGAAGGACGTATAATGATTGATGGCTGAGCGGCAGGGGCCGTACATCATTTTCTACGGGTTGACGACAGCGTCGACGAAGAGGTATGAGCAGGTAAACGCCGTCAGCCTGTGGAAGAGGTTTGTTTACCTCCGCACCTAACGCCGGCATCGGCTGGCAAGAAATAGTGCCGCTACAGTGAAGCAGTGCCCCAGTGCTACTACCGGAAAACCTGAGAAATTGCGGAGCACGGCCAACCCAGCGATTCCCGTCGTGCGCCGGAGAATCGCCGTTGGGAAGAGAAATCGTGCGCTCGGCGAGGCGGTGGCGCCGTCTCTATAGTGGCGGGACGCTTCGGGACCGTTTTCTTTTGTGAATATTAGCAATAGCGCTATTAATTATTGGTTCCTGCCGGTAATAAGGTTACGCTAGAGTTTTTCGACTTTTTCTGACCTAACCTTGAGATATCTTATGCTTCTTTTAGACATTTGCAACTCTTATTGGACATGATCACGCGACAGGAAACGGCCGTCGACAAGAAGGACTCCTAATGTGCTGCGTAAATAAAAAAAAAAAGTTCCCGCGATTTTCTCCGGCGCTTCACGAGCTCTCTTCGCCCTCTAAGTGATGCCATTTCCTACGTTGGGGAAGTTGACGCAGCACTTGTCTCGTCGACTATTTGAAGTCGGCACGACGAAACTGCGCCGCGGCCCTGCGGTGGCGCGGCATTCCGGTGAGGGGCACTGATTCGCTGGCTTCCTGTCACGTTACCGAAGCGGGCGTAGCCACGATGACGGGCTGCGCCTACCCTCTCAGCTGCGGAGGGCAGGGAGGCCGAGCTAGAAACCGAAAGCGGCTCAAGTGGCCATGAAAACATTGTTCTCTCCCTTCTAATTTACTTTTGCAGATTGTATTCGCTAAATTCTTGCGGAGTCATCGTCACATCGTAAAGTTGCGAAATTAACTTCTAAGCACAAAAGTTTGCACACAAATATTTTCCTGGCCCTTTAACGTAAAAGTGAAGGAACTTAGAACGAGATACAGGCCTCGCGCAGATATCATTTCAAAGTTGGAAATAAATTTCAAGGGAACTTTTTACAGCCGCTGTGAGTGCATTTCGATGCGGGCAAAATGCGCAACAACACCCGTGTGGTTAACCTCGGGTGCATGTTAAATAACCCAAGCTGGTCAAAATTACTCCTGCGCCTTCCACAATAGGGCGTGCCTTGCAAGGACAGGTAGTTTTGACACATAAAGCCCCAATATTTAATAATAATAATAATACGTCCTTTATTTTTCATCAGACGTAAGCTGAGGGAGGCAGGGAGAAAAAGCTGACGAGCAGCTTTACTGGCTCCGGCGCTAACATTCGTCAAAGACGCTTCTTACAATCAGTAATCCTCAATTTTTCCTTTCTCCGTAGAATTACAAAGCCTTCAAGTACATGCCTATCCGGAAATTCGAATAGTTGCGATGCTGAAAGCTTACAGCTGTCATAAAAAGAGCTGTTGAGCTGAGGCGGCTGTTGTTTCTGTAAAGCATCTACAGGAGCTCCCTGAAGTAGCCCTGTACCCCTCGCCGCCTTTGCTTTAACAGTTGCCACACTGACTTACGTTTGTCAACATTTGCGCTGTTTGGAACGTAAGAACGTTCAGGCTATGCACGCTTTACGGGAAATAGCGCCGGATATGCTATGTTTTAGTCGGTGATACGCTGTGGGTAGCCTGATTCCCATGCCGTTTCACTGAGATATCGCACTTGCCAGGAAAACAACAGGAAAAAGTGGTCTTCCAGCTGACAATTGAAACATGACTTACGCGAGCCTTGATGCGTCGCTTTATATAAAGAGCAATCAGCTTGAATATCTTGTTTCATGCCTGGACCCGCTTTGCGGCGATTTTCGTTCATTTGTGCATTCAGTTCGTTCACGCTATTCTTGTTTTTACAGCGTAATCTGTTATGGGCTCGTTACAGCCACCGAAATCGATGGCGATGGCGTCCGCCGCCACCGCCGGTGTCCGTAACCGCTATCAGCTCCATTGTTGGAAAAAAGCTCCATGCCTGTGCCCAGCGCAACCCATCTCAATAGGGGTTGGTGCCACTACAGCCCTGCCAAAATCTCACCACTTCGCTGGGAATCTTGCATTCTCATCCATTCTCATTCACAGAAAGAGAGAATAAATGCGAACAGCGGACATTGAGCAGTAAGCGGCTCGAACACCTCCCCACGGCATTGTCGCAGTTCTACTCTCCAACAATAGTCGGCATAGGCGGCTCAAAATAAAAATAAATAAATAAATAAATAAATAAATAAATAAATAAATAAAAGTTCAGTCGATTTGTTCCTTTATTATTAACTTCCACCAAATGCAAATGCATTCCATTTTGAAAGAAGCCAAATATCTGTGAAAGATATCTCTACGAACCCGTTCGCCTGCGGCACCACGAAGCGAAGCCACAGATCAGCTGTAGAAGGACACCCTGTCGTCTCAGTGTTTCGCGTTCGACCGCGGAAGGTTTGGGATTGAGTGTTTCTTTGTGTCGCCGTGACGATATTCAGCACCATACATATTGCGGTATCGCTTTGTGCAGTTGACTGTAGTAAGGTGAAAACTCTTCTTTTTTTCTCACTCTCCTAACTGCGTAGTTAGGTTGTTTCCCAGCGAATTCTGCTTAAGTAGGCCATGTCGACCGCCTGTGTTGCCGACGGGGAGATTTGAGTAGTAGTCGGAGATCACGCTAGAAGTAGCCAATGTAGCCATTGTAAATATACGCAGCGCCAAATTTGCAGTAAAATAAAGCAGAAACGATGCTATGATTAACTTTTTACTGAACACTAAATAACACCACTTTGATCGAACAAAAACAATGAGGGGTAATATTTTTGCTTCTTGCTTGTGGTTCAGAGATTTGTCAAGTTGACAACCTGTAAATAAATTGCTAAACGTACAGGGCGCCTGTAAATAGCATATGCATTCTTATCAGGGTAATGTTTGAACATTTTTTGTTAGAATTTTACAGAATTATATTATTTGATGCCAAAGGAAGAAGAAAATACATGGAAATTGCATACAGAAGGAGGTCCTGTAGCTACGAACTGAAATGGGACCTCCTGTGCGTAATAACATGGTGAATAATACAATCAAAATGGCAATATGTGGACTTAATAATTGTTATAGTTAATCTGATACAAGCGAGAAACTAACATGAAAACAGCGTTATCAAAAAGCATGGAACAAGTGAAGGAATGTGCCTTCGTCAATGAAATTAACACGGACTGGGTGGAAGACGAAACGGGATAAATAGTAATGTAGTATACGAGATAACAAAAACTCAAACAAACAAAGTACAATAGGCAAATATGGTAAATCATTGAAAAAAGATTCAAAGGCGTGAGAGGACAGCAGGATAGGGCAAAAAGTAAGGAAAGGAAAGAAAAGAGAAAAAAGGAACACCTAGAGCGCTTGAGTTCGGATTGGAACCTATGAGCATTTAGTAGTTTTAAAGAAGATGGCAGTGAATTCCAAAAAGCAAGTGCTGAAAAATGTAATGATTGCTTGGCGTAGTTGGTGCGAACGATGGGTAAAATGAACTTTTTGTTTCTAGCAAATCTAATGTTATTGGTGTTTACTAAGGATGCATTCGGTATTATGGATACAGGAAGATTATTGTGCAGTGCAATATAAACGATAATGGCGAGATTATATTCATTAAGATCCAACGCACTTAAAATATTATGCGAATGCGATAAATGATTCGTGTTAACGTATCGAGATGACCGCGTTATTAGACGAATGGCTCGGTTTTGAATGGCCTGCAGTGGTGTGAGGTGACTGTTGTATGTATTACCGCATGATTCGAAACTCAGCAGGAGCGTGAAATTTTGAAGATTTTTTTTCTTGATGCCGTTAAACTGAGTGGATTGGCAGAAGTCCGGTTGAAGATGATGCAGTCCTGCCTCATTTTGTTGCCGATCTCGTGTCTTGCCCGAAGTTCACAAGCGAACACACGCTGCGAAGCAGTATTAGAAACATGGCGTGTAGCGTCAGCACAGATAGCAGGCAGCGATGCCGCCGTGATAGCCGCGTGTCTGCCTACGTGCGCGCACCTTCGTCGCTCCGTCTTTGCAGTCGCACCATGCATCGGGGTGCGAAAAAAAAAAAGGAACAAACGCTTGGTAACAATGCACGATTGTTAAGTTACGTTTATAAATTAATCTTGACACACCAAGAACAGTGGCTGCAGTATGCAGTATGGAAGATGAGGGTAGCCAAATAGTTGCAATGGGGCTAAGTTGAAGTTTGCGCCGCCAGATGGGATCGGAAAGTAGACAACTTCGTGCAAAGTATAGCCACCAACGACAGCACCGCCGAGCGCTGTAGCTGCTCCAATGCATTACGCTCGTTGGCGGAAACTTATGGAAAGTTTGTGATTTTTCATGGCCCTCGGCAGTACATGCCTTTGTGAACTCGCTTCATCGGTTTGGTGTTAATACCGAGGCAGCGTACAGTCCAGAGTGTCGGAAAAATCGACGTGCGTTTGCTGCGATCGAGCGATAGCAGCGCGTCGCTCGCGTCTCACGCCTTGAAAGCGCTTCGATAAACCTGGCTGGCAGAACGGAGAAAAATATCGTCTGGTGCCAAACAAAAGAATCTGCTTTTGCCTGACGATGGCTTTGTTTCGACACGCAGTTGTTCGGAATGCGCGTGGTATGTTTACGCTCCCGCTTGTGGCCGTACGTGCCGCTTCATTGTGGTATGCTGGCGCCTAATATTCTGTTTCACTCCTGCGTTACCGTGGCAAAAAATGGGTGATCTTTTATAGGTTTTTCGTCAGCATTTCCGGTACTAAGTAATGTAATGATCATAGGGTAATGCCATGTCAATGGAAAGCTAAGTAAAGATACTTTTGAACTCTGTCAGTCTTGCAACTTAAATTAGAAAGTGTAAACATGGCAAAGAAATTAAATATACAACGTTTACTGGGAATTTTATAGAACGTGTGTAATGGTGAGGTCACTACATAAAAGGAGTAAAGCTGAAAAGTGTTCTGAAATATACGAATTGTTTGTGTGGCAGTTGTCTCCATTGGAGGAAAGTTTGAATCTCCTATTGCAAATGTGTATGAGTTACATTTTTTTATTTTTTGCCCTGTAGAAAGTACTTTTCTCGACCAAGTGGCACAGTTTTATCCGTTTATTGTAGACATTTCTATACACAGAAGCAATTATTAGTAAATAGAGGATGAAACAGGCTATTCAACTGCACGTATATGGAAAAATTCTGCTCCATTGTTGCTCAAAAAGATCTTAATAGCGAAAGTATAGCAGCTGAAGACAGTCCGCGCTGGTTCTGGGAGTCTTAGTCGTCCGAACTAAAATCCGGTGGGCCAAAAACCACCATATGAGCAGTGCAGCTAAAAACAGCCCGATCGTCGCTTCTACACACAGTGGACTCACCAGAAAGGCATTGTAGGCGCGACTGTGCCGCAACAACTTCCCGCGACCGGATCGTCTGCCACCTTCGCAATCAAACGGAGGGAACCGTACACCTTGAACCACCGTTAAAAATATACGCCGCACGGGAAGAATGCAAACTACACAGCAAATGAGAGATCAATTCCTGTGTAGTTTGCAAGAACTGATACGAAAGAAGGCGCAGCAAGTCTCTTGGAGCACTAGTGTTTTTTTTAATTGCTCGTGGTGCATTCGGGTTGTGACTCCTGATGTACAGACACGGTAACGAAAGAGTTAAGGAGGCATGAACTGTACCCGTCCGACATTTTTACAGGGCATAAGTTCTCGTAACGAAAGAATACATGACAAAGTTTGGTGACACTCATATCATGACATGCATGTCATGAGCGACATGATCTACATGCCACGGTCTTGGTGCTCTCTTGGCCGTTTCGCTAGTGGGATGTGTAGGAAAATTGGTATGCAACAATATGACTGCATGACGAACATAAATGACAGGTCATAACATGAAAAGCATAACATGCATGTCATGGACGGCATGATTTACATGCCAGGCGTTTGGTTAATGGGACGTATACCAAAATTGCTATGGCACAACACGACAGCATGACGAACGTAAATGACAGGTCATAACATTATAATCATGACACGGGTGTCATGACCGGCATGATTTACATGCCATGGTCCTGGCGCTATACTGCCGTTTCGTTAATGGGATGTATGGGCTCCGTCTACAGACCAGAGGACGCTACGTAGCTCTCGTCGGACGGCTCAGTATTGCAGACATTGGCCGCTTGGGTCGCACGTATGAGACGCGCGCGCACGGTGGAAACCGAGGCGACAGCGACGCGCGCGTTTCTTCGCTCCTTTCCGGGCGTGCTGCGAACCACACGAACGCTCGCGGCGTCGCCCTTTGGAACAGTTTGCCGCAGGTTTGGAACGCTCGTCTCAAAGGAAATGAAATAAGGTGGGACGGGCGGTCGCTGCTGCTATAGAGTTGGAGACGTGCATCGCGTTCGCGAATTTCCTGTCACAGTCTGGCCAATTTTGCTTCTTCCCTCCGCCAGGCAGTGCATTCTGGCGCTGATGTCGCACATGGAAAACTCGACTGCACGGAGCCTATACGAAAATTGGTTTGGCACAACATGACTGCATGACGATCATAAATGACAGGTAATAACATGAAAATCGTGACATGCATGTCATTAACGGCATGATCTACATGCCACTCGTTTCCTTAAAGGGATGTATACCAAAATTGCTATGGCACGACAGGACTGCATGACGAACGTAAATGACAAGTCATAACGGTAGAATCATGACATGCGTGTATGAGCGGCATGGTTTACATGCTACAGTCTTGGTGCTCTTGCGGCCGTTTCGTTAACTTCATATGTATCAAACTCGGTATAGCGAGACAACAATGCAAATACATTTTACGTTCCTTATGCGTGCTTCGCATTCCCTTGATTCCCACTGCACGTGGGATCTGCCATTTTTTTTTCTTGATGCCGTTAAACTGAGTGGATTGGCAGAACTCCAGTTGAAGATGATGCAGTCCTGCCTCACTTTGTTGCCGATCTCGTGTCTTGCCCGAAGTTCACAAGCGAACACAAGCTGCGCAGCAGTATTAGAAACATGGCGTGTAGCGTCAGCATAGACAGTAGGCAGCGATGCCGCTGTGATAGCCGCGTGTCTGCCTACGTGCGCGCACCTTCGTCGCTCCGTCTTTGCAGTCGCACCATGCATCGGGGTGCCAAAAAAAAAAGGAACAAAAGCTTGGTAACAATGCACGATTGTTAAGTTACGTTTACAAATTAATCTTGACACACCAAGAACAGTGGCTGCAGTATGCAGTATGGAAGATGAACACCAAGAACAGTGGCTGCAGTATGCAGTATGGAAGATGAGGGTAGCCAAATAGTTGCAATGGGGCTAAGTTGAAGTTTGCGCCGCCAGATGGGATCGGAAAGCAGACAGCTTCGTGCAAAGTAAGCCACCAACGACAGCACCGCCGAGCGCTGTAGCTGCTGCAATGCATTACGCTCGTTGGCGGAAACTTATGGAAAGTTTATGATTTTTCATGGATCTCGGCAGTACATGCCTTTGTGAACTCGCTTCATCGGTTGGGTGTTAATACCGAGGCAGCGTACAGACCAGAGTGCTGGAAAAATCGACGTGCGTTTGCTGCGATCGAGCGATAGAAGCGCGTCGCTCGCGTCTCACGCCTTGAAAGCGCTTCGATAAACCTGGCTGGCAGAACGGAGAAAAATATCGTCTGGTGCCAAACAAAAGAATCTGCTTTTGCCTGACGATGGCTTTGTTTCGACACGCAGTTGTTCGGAATGCGCGTGGTATGTTTACGCATGCCATAGGCTCCCGCTTGTGGCCGTACGTGGCGCTTCATTGTGGTATGCTGGCGCCGAATATTCTGTTTCACTCCTTCGTTACCGTGGGAAAATTGGTGATTTCTTATAGGTTTTTCGTCAGAATTTCCGGTACTAAGTAATATAATGATCATAGTGTAGTGCCATGTCAATGGAAAGCTAAGTAAAGATACTTTTCAACTCTGTCAGTTTTGAAACTGAAATTAGAAAGTGTAACTATGGCAAAGAAATTTAATGCACAACATTTACCGGGAATTTAGAACGTGTGTAATGGTGAGGTCACTACATAAAAGGAGCTAAGCTGGAAAGTGTTCTGAAATATACGAATTGTTTGTGTGGCAATTGTCTCCATTGGAGGAAAGTTTGAATCTCGTAGTGCAAATGTGAATGAGTTACACTTTTTTATTTTTTTCCCAGTAGAAAGTACTTTTCTCGACCAAGTGGCACAGTTTTATTCATTTATTGTAGAAATTTCTATACACAGAAGCAATTATTAGTAAACAGAGGATGAAACAGGCTATTCAACTGCACGTATACGGAGAAATTCTGCTCCATTGTTGCTAAAAAAAATCTTAATAGCAAAAGTATAGCCAGCTGAAGACAGTCCGTGCTGGTTCTGGGAGTCTTAGTCGTCCGAACTAAAATCCGGTGGGCCAAAATCATCATATGAGCAATGCAGCTAAAAACTGGCCAATCGTCGCTTCTACACACAGCGGAATCACCAGAAAGGCATTGTAGGCGCGACTGTGCCGCAACAACTTCCCGCGACCGGATCGTCTGCCACCTTCGCAATCAAACGGAGGGAACCGTACACTTTGAACCACCGTTAAAAATTTACGCCGCACGGGAAGAATGCAAACTACACAGCAAATGAGAGATCAATTCCTGTGTAGTTTGCAAGAACTGAATACGAAAGAAGGCGCAGCAAGTCTCTTGGAGCACTAGTGCTTTTTTTTAATTGCTCGTGGTGCATTCGGGTTGTGACTCCTGATGTACAGACACGGTAACGAAAGAGTTAAGGAGGCATGAACTGTACCCGTCCGACATTTTTACAGGGCATAAGTTCTCGTAACGAAAGAATACATGAGAAAGTTTGGTGACACTCATATCGTGACAGTGCATATTGCACTGTGTCTGATGCTTCATTGCTGACGGCATTGCTCTTGTCGGTGATTACACCTGTTTAACAGTTGCGCAACATAGCACATTCTTTCAATTTTATTAGGCTGAATAAGAGAAATGGCACATGCTTGTTATTTACCTGTTTCAGCTGACATCGACCACGTGATCATCGCGACGCAGCGGCAGCGCTGTACATTGGTGGCACTAATGTTCAGGATAGCACAGTATACTGGTATTCGCAAATCAGCACGCGTGTGGCCCCTTTTCCTGTAACTAGTGAAGTTCAGAAAATAGTTCATCAGTTCACAAGGCGTCGTCTGAAGGAGACCGTAAAGGCGAGCTGGTTGGCAACAATTCCTGGTTAGGGATCTTAGTGTCAAGGGGCTATAGATAAAAGAAGGATGGTGCTTAGTTTGTTGTCTCTAAATGCCAACGTGAGATTTTTCTGGCAGCCGCAGCGTCGCCAAATTTTCGGCAACGTCATCACCGACGATTCCAAGGACACCTGCGTATGAAACACATAAGGCGTTCAGCTTTCACCTTGACACCACTTTTACGATGCCGCAGAGAACCTTGAGAAGAGCATCTCTTATACGACATGAGAAAGCACCCCGAGGCATGCTTCGAGAAAGGAAGCATATGTGTATGCTAAGCAAGACGTTTTATATCCACGAGCCAAATTTTGAGTCTCGCATCCGGCAAAAAATTTCTGTTTTGGAAAGGTAACGCGAAATTATACCCGAAGCTGACGAGAGTGAAGATTTCAAATTTCTCAGTGTGTCATGTATACTGACATCATTGTTGCAGAATGTCGGCGGAGCGAACGCGTCGCTGACGAGCTTTGGCGCCGATGCACGCCCGACGAGCACAGACGGCAGAAAACTGTCAAGAAAGCGAAGGCAGAACCGCGGAATGTGGAATAAATCGAAACGCGCGTACGGCGACTACTAGTTTTACAGTTGCGGCGTTCGGAAGCGCTTTGGCGGATTTCCTCCGTGCCCGCATGCGAAGCGCGCGAGCGGAATCCTGCGCAGCATTGTGTACAGAATCACAATTCAGCCGAACGCTGGCAGCTTAGCGACATCCTAGCCGCGAGAGAGAATACACGACAGAGAAAGAGAAATCGAAGAACGAAGAAAACTACCATTTCGAACAGGCTGCCGTACATCGGGGGCCAGGCGAAACTCGAAGCAGAACTTTTCTTGCTTACTTGACACAAACCCAATTTCCGATGCAGCAGTCCCGTGGGAATCAGCATAGCGGTGAAAAAAAATAAATAAAAGGAAGCGAATAAATACGAGACGCGGAGAGGGAGTAACTCGCTTTCTCGGCAAAGGCGTGCCCTTCTTCTGCTTCGAGGAAGACGGTGAATGCCCGTACTCGACGTGCAGCTCCGAATCACACGTGTCGGTCTTATGGTCCCTCTATATGCGTTCTTCGCTGCTCTCCGCGCCCGACTGCAATTTACCCACTTTATCCGCCATCTTCTTTTGCCCCCTTAGACGCTCTCCCCCGGGCGCACTACACCGGCCTTGGCAGAACACGAGCAAGGTTTGCTTATAACGAAGACACCGTAGCGCGTGTGTAATCCGGCAATCAGCCGTTTTTTCTTATTAAATGTCGCCTACGCCAGACAACATTACACGTTGCTCTATGCAGGAATGCGTCGAAATAGCTTACGCTGCAGGTATTTCGTAATAGAGCTTTCATCTGATCTTGCTGACTATTGAAACTCTTCATTTTGCGGTAGAAGATGTGCGCTCGGGGCTCACGGTTATGGGAGAATGTGGAAAACATGAAGGGCGCCTAAACAGTAGCGATATCTTCAAGGACTACTGACACCATTTTAAGGCGGCGTAAAAGGAAATTTCTTCGTTTCTTTGGCATGCGTCCTTAACGCGCTCCGCACACCGGAGCCAGGAAACACGTGTAAAGTACCTTAATTTCATTTTCAAGTGTCGGTAGCCCAGCATCCGCAAGCTAGCCCCGTCGCAATGGACAATAACCATGATGTGCGAACACTGTCACCCAAATATCGCCGAAATCACTGTCGGAGTTGCTGGGGGACAATGAAATGATTGTTGATTGCGTGCGTGTGCGACGTGCAAATGACAACAGCCGACAGAGTTGCTGGGACTGTGTCACGATTTGCTATCCCTACGTGACTTATGCCGACCTCCGGCTGTGTTGCCACGTCACTGCATAACCGTCCCGTCGATATGGAAACCGACAGTGGGCTTTGAAGGTAGCGGTATTAAAACTATATTTATTGCTTCCCAGGGCATCGCGATGCTATTTTATTTTTAGGATTCTCGACAACAGCTCTTTTATTTAAGGCGACAATACGAAAATGTCTAAATTCCGTGTGAGTACTCCATTTAAAACAGACAATACCTCTGCTTCCGAACCTAGAGACACTTCCTTGGAAAGGAAAGTTCTGCGTTTCCCTTACCAACAGCAGGGCTCCTGCAGGAAGCACGAGCTTGCAGATTTTATTCGAGGCTGATTAACAAGTCTCGTCGACAGAACCCTACGATGCTCGTCGTGTCGCTAAAGCTGCCACACTATTACGAAGCCCTTCAGGTGGGCTCACGCGGTCGAGATTGGGCCTTTGGAAGATAAAAAAAGAAACCAGCAGATACCACGCATTCTAGGAATCGCAGTTATGTTAAGTAGCCAGCGGGGAAACCTCACATTCAGCCAAGTTTTACGAGTAGTATCAAAGTCTTTTGACAAAGGCGCCGTGGACGTAGTGCTACTGTGCTTGCTTGACACCCAGGTGGCTTGGGTTCGAATTGCGGCACCCATAACTCTAGTTAGGTTGCCTTAAAATCCCTAGATATTTTTCCGTTTTTAAATATCGATAACTACCTCCTCTCCCGGCACCCTCTCCCTCAAAGCCCGCGTCGGCAGCCATGTTCTTCTTAAACACGTGGAGAGGAGCACGCGCGCACATAGCGTCCAGCAGTCAACATACGCGTTCCTATCAGACATGATAGCGGACGTGCCATATGTAATGAAACGCCTACTGAAACGCGCAGCTTTCTTTGATCTTCTCTCGCTGCAGCATTCAAGTAACAGCTTTAGGAAGAACATGGCTGCCAAAAGCAACGCCGACCTATCAGATGCGCCAGCGGCACCATCAAAGCTTTTCGCTACTTCAAAAAATCGGAAATCACAATATCTAGGCATTTTAGGTTGCCTGTGGTTGTTACAGCACTTTTTCGTGTGTCTGCATATTATGTCATATTTCAATAGGAAGCTACGACAAATGTTACCTGCTCTTCTGGTTTAACCCACGCAAAGTATGCTTTCGAAAAATTTCAATATGTACTTTGTTTTGTCCTTGAATGTAATTTATAATTCAATTACCTCTGGCGCATGCCTGCGTACCTCGGCCTAGCCACTTTGTCTGTTACCTGACATTGTATCATGAAGTACATGAGAGGTATACCACGTTAGTGATGTCGAGTTAAAGCATCCATATGTTCGTCATACATTCACACCCTATTATACCAATTTAGCAAGAAAGTGTTTTATGCCTGCGTTCATCGACCACGACCTCACACGTCATTTCCGTCACGGAAGTGACGCCGTAAAACGTGCATGCAAAAACAACAAAGAAAGCACGCAGGAAATTTCGGCTGATGCGCTGGGAATCGAACTATGAATGACAGCTTCGAAAGTGCAGTACGAATTGCAATGGCAATGACGCTTCAATTTAAATGCCTCAGTTATTCTGTGAGCTAGTCATATATATCGGTTGTGACTGGATGCGTATGCAGATGGGCGGCTTGCTATCTACTATACGAGTATGTGCGATGGAATAAAGTCAGAATAGCTAATTAGGAAATATAGGAAACAATGGCCACCGAAAAACTTGAAAGCTTTGGAAACGCTGTGTGCCGCATCACCCGGGAAGAGAACTTCTTTGCATCACATACAAGCTTCTCCTACACTTCGCGACATAAAGATATCCTTGCAAGTTATAGCGCATGAAGTGGCGGCGGTACATGATTTATGGATACTACAAATCCCATAACAAACTGATTGTGCTTCGGTAATCGACGCTTTAGGTTTACTTGTCCAGAATATATAGAATTAATAAACAATCGACGGCACTGTTTTTGTCACTTTGTTTATTAACGCATGACAAACATTTATTAGAATAGGGACGGCTTAATAACATATTGAGGGAAAGTATGGTTGAGGGGTGAACATGATCACATTTAGAGCCTGCACTCTACCCCAGCAGCGTCGCTAGGCCTGATTTGCCGTTTAGCGTTGCCAAGGAAGCCACACTGCCTAGGGCACATTAAGGATGTTCGGATGAACGTAAACTTTCTGGGCAAAAAGGAGCTTATATATATTTGCTTGCAGTGTTGTAACGTGTGGGATCGGGCTCAGCGCATTGCAAGCGCATGCAAGTGAATTTTCATAGTTGCTTTGCATTTTTCCTGCTTCTCTCCGAATGCATTTCCAGGTCAATTAGCTCTAGTACGCTTTCGGGCCTGATATTATATTAGGCATGCAGTAGAGCTAGCGCATTTTCATTCTACAAGCAATGGTCTCTTTAATGGCAGTTTCTCGCGTCGTAACCTCCTATCGAGGCTCACACGGTGGGAGCATACTGGCCGTTGTCATATGATGGCGCCGTTCGTGTATATACTTTATGGAATTGTGAGTTTGGCTTTACTTCTGCGCATGTCTTGAACTCATCCAATTCCTTCGGTATTCTCTGAAACTTTCTTTATATATTTATTTTGTATGTGACATCTATTTGTTCTGTGTGTAGGTAGCCGTTCACTGCTCCTTTGACCACTTCCGTAACGACCACTGCATTTCGTAACAGCAATTGGCTTCGTTCCAGGCGATCTGTATAAAATAACACACTTCTTTTAATTTTTTTTCCGGTAACTTCCTCGGCGAGAAATCCGAAGGCTTATTACCTGCTGAATGCTACATCGGAAACAATGAGACTGCGAGTTTCGTGTACCTTGGTTTGCGGTTGCAGGTCTATTTGAATACGCCTAGATAGCCAAAATGATACCGGTGTTCCCCACCACCAGGTACCCGCTGGTTTCCACGCTAAGTCCCAAGATTTACTCTTGGAATTTGGAAGGTTCACACAGCATATTCGTCTTTGTACAACACGCCACGCCTTCTTGGGCTGGGTCGTTTCCCAGCAGGGGCATTGGCTTTGAAATATGCGCATTTAATTGTTGTTAGGAAATAGCGACGTGTGGGGCCTCTTTTGCATAGGGCTTAATTAAGAACGAGATCGCGCAATCTATATTTCTCGGCCAGCCTTGTCTTTTCATTTTCTCATCTTTAGAAGTTGGTGGTGCCTTTCGACGGTTAAAAGAAAGGAGTAACAAAAACAAATTCTGCGCTTGACTTTCATTACGGAAAAATGCAAAGCGCATTCTAAACACGAGAAGTGGAACTCCCAAAAAGATATTTACTGCTAAAATCCTCCCTGCATAACAGGGCCAGTTTTGAAAACGCGACCTCTATGCCAGCTACAATATCGCGAAGGTGCAGATTAAAACACCAAATCTGAAACATATCCTCTGTCCTTCACTGTCCCGTATTTAAGTCGCGCATTTGCATTTTCCCCAAAGAGCCTAAGCGGAACATTGTAGCCGCTTTGGAGCCTGGAGAAAAATGCATCGACATATCGCGTATGCGACCCAAGCCAGGCTTCACACCCCGCAGATCACTTCAAGTCTCGACCAGGCGACAAGTGGAATTTGAGGACCGCCCTTTACCCGGAGCAGGAAAAAAGCGCACCAACATAACAAACGACATGCAACCTCTGCGAGAATAGCGCGTGACTGGAAGCGCTGTTGGTATAGCGCGATCTGATCGCAGCGCCGCCATTTCCCGCGACCGCCACCCGGTCCACACATTCAGGGGAGCTCCGAAACTGAGCTGGTTCAAGTAATGCTGCCCAAAGGCAGCATCCGGCTCCATAATGTCAAAAGTGGGCATTAACGAAATTACAGGAATTGGGGCATTTCTGACACGACTTCCTGCCTGTCGAAAGACGCGGATGGCTTACTTATTTCGTGTCGTACGTGTACGATCTCGAACCATGATTTCTTGCTGGGGGAACCACGCAGTCGTTTTCCCGTTCAGTAAGCAGCGTAATCCGGTAAGTATTTTTTTTTGGGGGGTGTCTATTAAGAGTTCCATTAGCTGGCGCCAACAGCGGGGAGAAAAAAAGAAAGCAAAGACGATGCTGTAATGCAGCAATGAAATAAGTCTTGTAAAGTTCTCTGAGCACTTACGGAACGCCTTTAGTGTTCAAGCAACATGAGTAGCCCCGCTAGGGCCGCAGATATCAGGAGCAAAAGATATATATATATAGCACGCAGATATTAGAGCCTGCAAATGTTGCCGCGAAATATGAACCGCTGTAGCGTGGGGCTTAAAAAAATACAATAATGAACTTCTCTTGCCGGCCTTTCCTCTTTCCGCATTGATCCAAAATAAAGGGGGACCTCGCGCTTCGAGTCGAAAATAAAAAGCAAGAAAAAAGCAAAGAAAAAAAAAAACATTGCCGCTCTCTAGCAGCTCAGATTTCCAATGGAGTACTCTTGAGTTCGTTGTTCTCGGCTCGCTGCCCGAACCTCACATAGCGCGGTATGCCTACGGGCTGGGCATCATACCAAACTTAGTTTGTATGGCATCTTTTGCCCTTCGAGATATAACACTGAGAGCCTGAGCGCCTAACTCGAGTGCATAAAATAGGCTCCTATATTGCCTGCCAGTTTGGCCAACCTTTGGAGGGAAACTGGCACGATGATTCGGAGTCTTTCATCACAAAAGGTCACCCATCGGCGCTCACTTTTCGCTTCAAGTGTAATGCGCGTTATTGTTCGGACGAAAGCGTCATTGTTCTCAAAAGTGGATGTTATCGGCGAATCATGGACAAGTTCGATTACACCCACTTCACGTCCAAGAAATAATTATGAGAACATCAATTACAACAATAATTAAATGCATTCTAGAGCCGCGAAACAGCGCAATAAATGGTGTTATTTCCAGCGCACGAGTGCTCCTAAAAAGACGGATAATATCCCACAAATCAGCTGGTAATTCGCTGCTGCCCTTGATGCTTCACGCAGTAACGTTCTAGACGGTCTAGATTTGACAGCGACGGTCTAGATTTCACAGCGAATAAAAGCTTTCCTTCTTACGGCGAATACGAAGTATCTTGCGGTTGCGATGCCGCGCGCTTTGAACGGGAAGCCTGCTCTTGAGGCGTTCCCCTCACATTATCGCTGAGTTATTTAAACCGGGCTCGTAGCACCCCTAAGCCGAATACAGTAAAGACATAAGCACCTAATAACGGTATGTGAGATTACAAGGCGACGCTTGTACGAAACTTCAGCATTAAACAGCCGTTCAGATTCAAAGCGGAGGGAAGCATCAACTCATTGCTGTCGAGTTAAGCAAGGACGATCAGAATATTAGTGGAAAAACAAGCCGGGAAAACTAAATACTGCCCAACGTTTCTACGGTTCGGAAGTTTATGTGATTACCTTAATTGCTTATGACGCAGAGAGAGAGAGAGAGAGAGAGAGAGAGAGAGAGAGAGAGAGAGAGAGAGAGAGAGAGAGAGAGAGAGAAACAAGCAAGGGCTGGGAGGGTAACCGGACCCCCGTTCGGTTCTCTACCCTGAACTGGGGGAAACGAAATCGGGGATAAGAATAAGGAAGAAAGGGAGCACCGTCAGATGAAGCAGATGCTTCATCCGAAATTTGGGGTATGTACATGGACTTAAGATGCTACTTCCTATAATTGTTACGACCGTAGTCGTTGTAATCAGAGGTAGGTGTGAAAAAAAACAGGGTCCTAATATAGAAACTCCAGTAAAGATGGGCAAAATGCGCGCTGTATAGATGCAAGTTGCGATCATCTGAAACAGTCTAGTTGACATATTAGTTGCCCCGCCCACATGAAAGGAATAACAGCGCCCTGGCGTTTTACGGTGGTTACGGTACTTGCTTGATGGCTCGAAAGAGTCGGGTTTGGTCTCGGCCTCAGCGGACGCGTTTCGAATGATTGCTTGCTCACATTTAGGTCAAGTTGAAAGAAAACCCAGGAGGTCTCAATTTCCCGAGCCCTCAACTATGGCGTGCCTTATATCGTCCTTAAACCCTGGCAATTATTATTAAGAAACACATAAAATGGCGGCCACAATCGTGGTCGAGAGTTGCGCAATGCGCATGCTGAAAAACCTGTTTTCTGCGCGTTGTGAATGGGGATAGTTGTAACTATAGCAATTCACCTTCTGCGGAAGCATGGCAGGGTTTCAGTGACAACTTCGATTGCAATTGTCACTCTTTTACGTACACGTAAGGAGTCGAGTGGAGCACTCATTCCTTATGGATTCTATGTGTCACTGCAATATTAGGCCTGTGTATTTGTAGTACGCCAGTTCTAAGAGTGTTCTGAGAGATGGGATTGTCAATATTCATGGTAAAGGTGCCTTCAAAGCGTTCACACTAAGGGCGGCGTCACAGCTATAACCTCTCATAGTCAAAATATCCCTCGAACGTCGGCGATCGGGTGGGGTTATAAATGACAGAACATTAAGTTTCAGGCAACTGCACATCTGAGGTTCTCCATATGATCCGCTATAATCAAGGCGTGCTGGATTCTGTGGTTAAGTAGGAGGCACCACCTGACGGCTACGCAGAGACGGCAAGTGTGGACTAGGATTGAATAGGCTCCACTCAGGCCTTTTAGGTCTATTTAGTACATCACGGAAGATTGACGCCCTTATGCGATGCTCAACAGGTGTAATGGTCTACGGTGCTTAAATGTTGGTGATGACCACCAATATGGAACATATTCATCATCAACAGGTATTAAATATTGATTACGCATATTCAACTTGGAGTCTGATTAGTCTACGTAGCTTACAGGTCTAACGTTTATTAGCCAGCCTCTTCACGCGAGTCATCATTCAAAAATTGCCACTGTGAAAGTAAAATATCACTTGTCACCTCAGATTTTTTGATGTTCCCCGTTCACAGTTACAAGAAGCGAAGAGTGGAATAACAGTAGTCATTTTACAAGAAATCATAGCCTCATTCCGTCTAGTCACGCTTCGACACTACCTTTTGCGGGTCTATAGAAACAGCTAGCTGGAACTGTCGTCAAAATATTCATTCACTCGCGTAGCATGTAGAGATAACAATACCCTGCCGCCATGTGCACCTGCGCTTCAAGCTAAAGAGATGGTAATCACAATATGTTTACGGCGGGATGCCCCCTGAAACAATTGTTCCGGGAGAAATTGCGAGCACCCTTTCAATACGGGGCCTCATTGGTGCATTGGGGAGCAATAGAGTTTCGTGCCAGTCACAAAGATCGATGCTGGAGACTCACGCCATTCCAGGCACTCATTTCGGGTGCTTCTAAGCGTTTCCTTGTCTGGCGTGTCTGTGCCTCGCGGGGGACCGGGCCTTTACGCGCACGTCCAACTAAGAGCCATAGAGAGTACACAAAGGCTGAAATGGGGAAAGCTCCTGCTTAGTGGCTATGCGGGAGCGACGCCACCGCGGTAATTTGCTCTCCGCTCGCTTAGGGCTTTCACAAAGGCCGGTTTGCGTGTGCCAGAAACGCGGTGTGCCGTCTGCTCAAGATCCACTCGGACGCTTCCTTTCTCCCAGCTAAGCGTTGCAGATACACGACAGGGAGGCCCTACGTGGTTATCCGAAAATTAAATAGCACGCCGAGCGGGATCCGCTTGGCTCTTTGCTCCACCGGAACGCCTGTACCAACCACATGTTATTACATCTTGGCGCTTAGTTTTCCTGGTCCAGGGCAGAGTTCCGTTTATTATCTCACCTTGGTGCATACTGACATTGCGATTATGGAGCGGGGTGTGCGTGTGGTATGCAAGACAAATACATACTTGTCTTGCATAAAACACACAAGACAAATACGTATCTGTCAGTGTATAGCGCGTCGATGCAATGCATTACGGGGCAGTATGATATGCATCTGCAGAAATGGAACTGATGATATTGCAGTATATCCTGAGATTAGGTGCTTAGGGCAGATTAAATGAATTGTGCGCAGTCCTCCTCAACTTTGTTTAGTGTTGACTCGTGCGAAGTACTTTCAATGAGGAGCAATGTTTCCTCACTTCAGGCGCCTTGCAGCATGTGGGTATTAGTACTGCAAATTCAGCTAGTTGCAACGTATACATCCCGTTGATCGCTTGTGCGCACCTTACGAGCACGAGGAACGTGAGGTAAAAAGAGGTTGTTGATTTCGTTCTGTGTTCTCGGTTTAGTGAACACCGAATAATCAACAAGATCAGTAGGCAGGCACGTTATTTAGTGCTTCGGTGTGCTTTGTTAACCGCCAAGTCGATGTGTCTTGTTTTCTAAGAAGTAGGCGCCGTAACCTCGGGACCATAAGATGACAAAATGTCATCTTGCATTTTGGATAACGTGCGTCCGTCGAGTGACAGACCATGAACAAGAACATTTACAATTCTCATGCAATAAGCGTGAGAGCATTTTTCACGTTTGCATTTGTATGCTTCAAGTTCCCATGTCCCGTGTACGCCACGAGCTAGAGCGACGCGAAGGAATCAGCGCGTATGTGCAGTGGTTTCTGCGCAGGAATACCATGCTACAGGAAAACGATGAGCGAAATGATACAGGCTGCGTATCCCATGTCTTAGAGTATAGTTCATGACATTTCTTCGCTGGAGTAACAAACAAACAAACGAACAAACAAACAAACAAAAAGAACAAACAAACAAACGAACGAACGAACGAACGAACGAACATCCCCTATATCGACTTCCACACTAAACAAAAATAACCAGGAACGGGAGTAAACAGCTTGTCCTCTAGCGCACTACGTTTTCTGGGTTTTTTTTACTACGTAACAGTCAAGGTAAAAATTTACTCTCATGCTAACCGGGTTTTTGAACGTAGAAACGGCAGTAATTATTTACCACCTGGAGGTTTTCAGCGACTATACGCGGAGTAATTTTTTACTGCCTAAACAATGTTTTCTCGGCTTTTTGGGGGTGTTATTTTTAAAGCTCATTCGAGGTTTACTGTTGGGTAAACACTATAGGCCTACGCAAAATGCAGACATCACTCGATTTATTGAGCAGTAAACGAGGACTCACCCTTCGATCTTATAACATTGGAAGCACGTTTTCACTCGTTGAGAGCGCAACAAAGACAGGCACAAGCGCGGGAGCAGAGATACTCGAAAGTGCGTTTTCACTTGGCCGCCGTCCACCAAGACCGACGGCATGGCTCGAACTCAGCACAAAACCACGCCGCACTGGTAACACTCGGGGTATTTCGCCGTGTCGTTGTAGTGGTTGACGATGCGGTCAGCAGCGTTTGCGACCGTAGTTTCCGTGCTTTCCCAGAACTCGGCGGTGCCTTCGAAACGACGGTCACTAGGCATAGCTGCCGGAGATGTCTCGGTATCACGTTATGGTTGACGGACGCCGGCGTACGCGTATTGGCGCGTGCGCCGATACGCGTACGCGCTGATCACACTCACGCCGTTCACACTCACGCCCCGAGACGTCGCGTCCCCTCTTCCACGACCGACGCTTTTGACGAACAGTTGCTTGCAAACGCGTACCATGTGGCTAGGCCTAAATAGTCATTCGAGGACTATGACGGCCTCCACCCCTGCGCCACGGCAGTTTGGAGTTTTTTACCACGTGACGTGGTACGTAGTTTTTGATCACGTGGCTTTAAACTCTAGACTGGAGTTTTTTTATCACGTGACACAAAACCCCCTACGTAGTAAAATAGGGTAATAACGTCCTTTTACTACCTTTCTAACAGGTGGTAGTAAAACTATGTCATATGCTCATTTTACCTCAACAAGACGTAGTAATTTTGAAAACAAGGGAGTTTTTAAGGCTCATGAGCCGCAAAAACCCAAATATCGGGCAACTTTTGCTTACAGTGTACCATGACGATACGGCTGTCTTCTCCGTATTTTCTTTCTTCAAGCACACAAGCAGCTCAATCTGCAATGATACTAAGCACTGACGCCGACTGTCGGCCAAATGCTGCACATTACGTTGGTTCCAATAACGTGGTGATGCAACAACTGCGACTCTAGTGACGTCACTCTTCGTCACGCCAACGTTGTGGGCAGCGGATAGACGTCATTCGGGCAATAGTTAGGCTACATTAGGTTTCACTTCTTCAGATCAGTATGCGCAGTGCAATCATTACAGGAGGGCACCGCTGGTATTAGTTCATTAAGCATCGATTGAGTGGAATGGCACTGATGCAACCAGTGGGCACAGCGGACCACTCTCGCCCGCAATTAAAGCCCTATACGTCGCTTAACTGAATCATGAATGCGCGCTAATGTTACGTCACCTGGCGTTACGTTAAGTGAACCCACTGCATCGGTAATGTACGAGTGGGCTAATTCCATTACGACTGGCTTAGTGCGAAATCGAGCACACCAAAACGGGCTGAATGCCGCGCCGCAAGGGCGCGCTAGATCCGCATCGTTGGTTGAGCAGTGTGAAACTTGTATAACTTGGTTGCACCTTGCTGTTTATCATTTGTTTTTTTTTTACTTGTGGTCTGTATTTTTTTTTTGCAATGTATATACTGCTGCCCCCCTTACGCAATGCCCTTTAATGGGCCTGTAAGGCATTTTGAATAAATAAATAAATAAATAAATAAATAAATAAATAAATAAATAAATAAATAAATAAATAAATAAATAAATAAATAATGACTTCTTCTGAATAATTCAAAAAGTCCCTCTTGCGTCGCGAATACGGTTCTTTCCCACACAGGGCAACAGATATGGGCTGCTTTTTCAAGCGTTCAAGTATCATTAACGTCTCGCATTTTCAGCTTCTGAGGTAAATCTGACATGAAAGTACCGCAGACACTTAAAGTCTTCTGACGTAAATCTGACATAAAACTACCCCAGACAGTTAGAGTTGCACCACGAACCGTTCTTGAGTTTGCACCGCTCTGGCATTGTAAAGAGATTGTGTTTAACCTGAGGCGCGCCTGAGACGCATTCCTGAATCGCGAAGTGTAGTCAGTGTAGTTAGAAAAGCATCCCCTTAGAGATCTGCTTCGGTTGACCAGAAAGAACGATCACTGGAGGGCGCCCTTCAAGTGAAGCTTGTAGTGCGTAACCTGCGTCGGTGTCAGCATCCGAAAAAACCCTAGCCGCACGAAAATAATCATAAAAAGAACTTGCTCGCCGGGCTGCGGATCCGAGCCACCCACCACCGGGGGGCGAGAACAACACGCTAATCCATTCAGCCACTGTAGGCGTTTCACAGGTGCGCGTTAAAGCAGCATTTTATATGCATGAAGAAGCAGACACAGCGCAAAGCGCGTTCCCATGCACGCTTGGCCAACGAAGACGATGGGAACATATCTGTGCTGCTCTGTGGATTACCGCATTCATAGGTTTTGGAGATTTTCTAGCACGGAATTCTTAGCCAGTTTGCACAGCAGGTGCGATCCACAGATGTTCAGGCCAATGAGAAGAAGAACAAAGGTTTGAACACAGCATAATTGGGGCCGCGGCACTCGCTCCTGACAATCGCCGCATGGCGTGGCCCTTCGTTCTCAGTGCCATAGCTCTGCTATGGTAGGAGTGGAGTTTTAATACTTATGAAAGAACGAAATAAACAAGGAAAGAGAGAAAGAAAGCATGCACACGTCAAGCTTCGCTTGCCCGATTTTGCCGATATTAAAAGGGCGCAGACGCAGACCACCTCGCAGACGTCAACTCCAGCCTGCTGATACCCGTCATCCTCATTCTGCTGATGGAGACGCCCAATAAGCTCACTTAAGACATAAGCATGCTTTAGCGTGGGGCAGCACAGGAGAGTATACTGCTTATCGGTGCACAAGGGGCACCGATATGGAGATTACATCGTACGGGGGGGGGGGGGGGGAAGTGCCGGTTCCCCTCCCCCCCTAAGACATTGTAAGTCATGCATATCGCAATGTAAATATTCAATAAACTGACGCATTGGATATAACTGAAATAAGATCCAGTAAACGCGTTCACTAATGAGAGAGCTCATGGCGGGGTATTATGAGACCTGCGTGTTGCCACGTGGTCGGAATCATGCAGGTTCATATCTTCGTGGATGTCACATGGAGCTGTTATCTTGTTTCATATATGTGCCGCGTCGGGCGCCAAATGCTATTTTTGTACAATGAGCAAAAAGATATAAATGCCTGCTTCAGGAAGAATATGGGGCTCGATTTTGTAACTACTACATACATTCTGTTGTACTGGCAAGCTGCCCTGGCTGATTTTCTATCTGCATTCTCCACCTTTCAGTAGCTTCGAGAACAAATCTCTTTTGCACGTTGACGTAGTCGCGTACGCTGTAAGATGTGTAATAGAAATCGAAGGTTCATTTCAGCATCGTCCTGGTAAGAATTCCAGCACCTCTCATGGCACAATTCTACCCCGTCATTTTGATTAGCTCAATCAGCGAAATTTATCTGCACAAGAAGGGGAAATGGTAAATATAAATAAAGATCTTCTAATTACTCATTATACCAGTCACACTGAGGCGCATATTGTGGACTAACAATTGCAGTCAAATTCACTAGCACAAATGTTTGACGGGGACACGGGCCCCTTTGCTTAGATCAGGATTCATAGGGGTTCTCATGTGGCAGGAGGACGGTGCGTAAGCGTCGGCGTTGTGATGTTCGGGGTGCGGGGCCGAAATTTGAATCGCGCGGGCTTCCCGTGATGATAATCGGTGTGCGCGGTGCCGAAGAAGTGCGGCCGCGCGCGATCACGAGACATCAGCTCGAGCGACGGGGCGCAACAGCTGAGCGAACGACTCGGGACGACTGGGACTCGACGGAAGCGGATCGTGCGCCGGGCCTCGTCCCGGTTTTCTTCAGTGACGCGGTTCCTGCTCGGCTGGGCCTCACCCCGGCTTTGGTGACCGCCGACCTAGACGTCAGAAGCGATTCTGACGAGTTTCTGCTAAATGCACCCGGGCCGTCGGGGTCTAACGTCGTCGGCTTGGCCGCTGTAAAGGAAGCCCATTAGCGGCGACTGACGTTTCTTGTGGGAAACACTAGCGCATCACGGCGTGCTTCGCACTTTCTCAGATTTCATGTTAGTGGAGCTGTCATGATTTTTTTTAATACTTTACGCCATTCCCAATGCCTGTGGACTGTCGCGCGCCAAGCGGATGTACGAGGAACCCCCAGACGGAGGGTTAGCGGAGCAAAAGGCAGGCCACTGCTCCCTTGTTCAGCAGTTCTAGCGTGACTGTTAACGCGTTGGCAACAAAGAAACTCTACGACCTTTTGTTGCCTGCATCAGTGCACAAATTGGGTCATCCATCACAAGATATATATGATCCTTTCTCGCGAGGCAACCTTTTCGTGCAAAATACGCGGTGAAGCTTCCAGGACAGTCCAAGCGCGTACAGTGATCTCCCACAGCGTACGTATTTCAAACAGGGAGGTTTTCTGAAGCCACGCGTACGTGACTTCAGGAAAGGTCAGTTCAGATGTCTTTAGACATCTCGATTACCTACAAGTAACTGAAGTGTGAGTCATTCTCTGGCCTTTCTTAATGCCACGCATTTCTTGGCGAACTCCGCATCTATCTATCTATCTATCTATCTATCTATCTATCTATCTATCTATCTATCTATCTATCTATCTATCTATCTATCTATCTATCTATCTATCTATCTACGTCACGGTGATAACCTGGTCACCTCGTTCGCCTGGTATACGTCAAAACTTAGGATGATAGCATATAAATGTATGGCGAACACGAATGCTTGACCTTTACAACACTTATATGATCTACTCCTCACGGGCGCCACGATTAACAGATATTACAATCACATGTGACACATACCCGTAGCGCGAAACCCATGGAATGCAGGTATGCACCACAGGTGTTTGGATTATATACAGTATATGTCAAGCAAGAACAAACGAAATCCGACATTTAACATAGTGAGACGCATTTAAAAACAAGAAAGCCATACCGTTTGTCGTCGCCTGTAGATTTAGACACGCGCAGACAGATTTTGTAGGACCACTCCATCAGTCAAAGGCGTTCGCGCAAACCCGTCGTCTTCAAGAAGCGCAAAAGTTCTTTCAGTGCCTTGTGGGCCGACGAGCGATGAGGGCGGGGTTCAAGGAGCATCTGCGCGGAAAGTGGCCGATCGTCGAGCTGGCGTACCAAGTAGGGGGGGGGGGGGGGGGGGTTGAACCTAGGCCCCCGAGGCGCCAAGCATACGCGCTACCACTGGGCTGCAGCCGCTCGTCCTATTCACATATCGCAGTAGCAATTGCGATGCTAGTGCTTGTGTAAGGACGATTGGGCTTCCTATATGTGTTTAAGCACTATCACATCAATATAATAACATGCTGATATTGCTGTACTCTCACTTGGCATTCGATCCAGTATAGTACTACTTCAACATTAAGCATGTACTCACTCATGCACTTTGCACGACGACGTTGATCCTACTCTTAGTATTTGGCCCACTGCCACACAACAAGGCATGGGCATTTACTCGCCGAGTGGGTCACATGAAGCCGATTCCCACAATATATGGGATCTGTCGGATTTTTTTTTCTTTTTGTGCAAATTCACGCTGTTTCATTTGTGGTAATCATCCGTCGGTGTTTTTTTCTTTTCTTTTTTTGGTAGTGTGTGAAACCCATTATGCTGCACGGGGGTTGGCTTGAATCCGTGGTGTCTCTCCGTCTTTGTAAAGGAACAGTACGAATGCTCCCGTACTAAATACGTGGTATTTCCAAATAAGATGCTTCGTTGATTGTCACAAAGCGCTAATTCATATATATCCACGATGGCATATTCGCTTCCACAGGAGACGTTGCGCGGGAGGAGGAGGAGGAGGCAAATGCACGGAGGTCAATCAGACGTGCGTTAGGTTTGCTACCCTACTCTGGGTGACAGGGATTAAGGGATTGAAAGAAAGAGAAAAAAGACAGAAAGGGCGGAGCGACTGTCAGAGGGTAGATCATATGCGTCTGATCACATGCGTACAAGTTGTCGGTGCTGTGCCAGCCGCCTACATTGCGTTTTTTCTTGTTTTTGTACATTGCTGCAAGTGGCAGCACACAGCAGACTTTTTTGGTTTCGTCGCTTTGACACCATGTGTGAATACACGCCCGTACTTTCGAAAACAACCCGTCATGAATCCAAAGGAATTTTGCCCAGCTTTGGCATGTTTCTCTCGCCCTAAACACGTCGACGTACGCGTGCATTCGAGGTGTCTCAGGGGAGAAAACCATGCCGATTATTTTTAACAGTGGTGCTGAAATCAATCATCTCGAGGACGATAATTTTTCACTGGACAACGGAGATAGCAAAATTGCCGGCAGGGAGCCGCTTCGATCGAGCTTGAGAAGTGCGAGGCTGTATTTCACGTCACCTCCTGTTAAGCCTTGTTACATTCGAAGTGAGGGAATCTGGTGCGCATTTCCCGGGTGCTGCTTGAAGTGTCGAAGCATGCCGTCATGGGGGCAGACGGATCCCCTCTGTTGCTGAATTACCTTTACTGGTACCGTCAGAACTTATGTCCTTATGTCCTTTCACTTATGAACTTATGAACTTTCACTTTATGAACTTATGTCCTTTCAATCTCCCCTGTCCCCTTCCCCTCGTGCAGGGTAGCATACCGGTTGTCATACACTGGTTAACCTCCCTGCCTTTCCCTCTCTACTATTTCCTTCCTTCCTTCCTATGTCGGTCAGAATGGCGTACTTGAAAAGTTTGTTGGGGTCACGAAAAGGATGCGTGCGCTTGTGACTGACCGAAAGCTTGATCGACACAATGACGGGCTTCCATGGAATATATCAGCGTTCCTGAAGTGTAAGCAAATGCATGCTGACGGGGCAAAACGTTTTAAAACTATCGTTGTTGCTGCTGTTGGCTCATTTAACATGTGGTCGCATCAAACGTGTCACCAGTGCTGTGGCTTCACTCGGCACTGCCTACTACTGCGGCGAAGACGTCAATCAGGCTTGTTGCGTGCCTCGGAGTGCCATCCAGTTCCTACCTTAATTCTAGCTCATGTGGTTGTAGCACGCACAAGAATGGCGTTGTGCACCATCATCGTTTCCCAATCGCGGAGCTTGAATGTAACTTCTTCGGACAGCGGGTACCCTGGTTCGAATCCCGCCTCGTCAAGATATTTCATTTTGTTCAAATTACTTCGTCCATTCTCTCGCTCTCTGTCCAACTCTCTCTCTCTCTCTCTGCACCTCTTCTTCTACTCATATATGCACTATCCTCACCTCGATAGATTCCGCGGACGTGAAGTCTGGAGATTATAAAAGCTCCGCTTATATAATACATGTGCTGTACACAGAGAGAGAGAGAGAGAGAGAGAAAACTTTAATCCACAAATAGGTCCGGCGATTGCGTCGGGGTAGGGCCACAAGCACCCCAGCCTAGGTGACGGCCTCGAGCCCTTGGACACGGGCGGCTTCCTCGGCGTGCTGGATGGCCCAGAGTTGATCGGCGAGGTTGTGGCTGAGCAGGCACGCCTCCCATCGCGCCCCGCGGTCACAGACTGCCACGTCTACCCCGTTCCTAATAAGGGGATCCTCAAAAGGACAGAAAGTTGAGCGAGTTGGTAACATTCCATAATCAAAAGAAGAGGCGTGCAGGACACGGACACAAGAAGAGCAGTGAACACCACGAACGCCGACTAACATCCTGCTGGGGGGATCCTGCTGTGCGCTCCCTGTGCATTCCCACAGCATGTGCTGCAGCGTCGCTCTGGCTACTCACACTTTACACGTGTTAGACGTATAAATGTCTGGGTAGCAGAGGTGAAGGATCACCGGGTTTGGATATGTGTGTGTCTGTATTTGTCTCCAGTCAACCGCCTGTTTCTTGTTTAGTTTGGCGTGTGGTGGTGGGTACTTACTTTCAGAGACATCACAAAACACTACAGATTGAACATATGTATGTGCTGTGCACACTCTACGCGAAATTTGTACTTGATTTGAGGGCCTAACAGAAGCCAACACTTACTTCAACGCGCCTGTGCGTCAGTATCGGCGGTACGCGCTATGCCTGCCTGTCTACTAAATGTGTATCTGAGAAATCGGAATTTGAGCAGTTACATTTGAATTTCAACTGGCCTACTTCACAGCATTAACGTCAGCTTTTCTGCCCGAATCATATTCACTTGGTGCGTTCACCATGCTTTGTCTAAACAGGAGTGTTTTCGTGCAAGAACACACACAAATGCGATCTGAAAGCTGGAGAGATGAAATGAGATGGACTAACTGAATAAGTCCTTCTTTTACACTTTGTTTTAAAACCTTATGGTCTACAACCACCTTTGAAAGCTTTCTTGGGAGAGTGGCAAGTATTGGTGGTAATATTAAAAGCGTGTGGCAATGCCTTATTTTTGTGCATAGTTCCTGAAAACAGTTCTATCTTTCTCTAACTAATCCTTGCCATCTTATTAGTAAATGTTCCATAGTAAGAGGATCTGTACAACGTCCATACTCTAGTTTTCGTTCTACTAGTTGCCGGGAAAAGAAATTGTGCGCCAACTACGAAGGTGACGTAAAGTTACTTCAACAAACACTTCAGTGGCAATACGACTAGGATACACCTAGCATAGGTCTAAGGATCATTATATTATTGTTAAGTCCCATTTCATCTGTCACTTTGGGCGTAGTGCGGTGCAGCGTCTGCTAATGCTGCTGTTTCTGTATTTAGTAGTGTATTTGTATGAGCTGAGATTATTACTAGTTTTTCTGTCCTTTATTTTGCCGGAATACCCGCTTGGCACCCACGCTTTTGAGGTTATCTTGCCGTGTTGGTCAACTCTTTGCAGTAGCTAGGAAATGTATCGTAGCAAAGGGACACATTGGGATTTTCTGTGTAGTAGGACAATCAGTGCACATAGCAGGCCTTTGTGTATTACGGCGTTTGTGCGTTTCGGTGCTGCTATTTTTACAGCTGCAATTAAGGCAACGTGCTCGAGTTGTACCAGCAGTTAAAACTCGGAGAGTCCGAGCGTCTTGTACTAACGGTACTACCAGTAGTATTTTGTGCCTAGATATTGTTACGAGAAAGACACGAGAAAGATATTGTTACGAGAAATATGAACCGTCCATGTACAACTATGATCATTACATGTTTTACGTAGCGCTATCCCGAATAACGTCCTGCCGTTTCTTTTTTTATGCGTCAGAACGTAATGAATCGCACCACGGAACCAGGGTATTCAGTGTTTCAGCAGGCTTAAGCGCCTCGATGTGATCGTTATATGCTTGCAATGAAGTCGGAGGAAAAGCGGCACCATGGTGTTCGGTTAGCTTTAGTGCACTCAGTTCGTGTTAGGAACAACGATGCGGCAAGTTAGAATATGTTTAGCTCGGCTACTTAATATATTGGAGAGTGTAGGCTTGGCTCTTCGGTGTTGAGAGCAAAGTTCGTTGCTTCCGGGATATTAATTCTCCACCAGCGAAGTTCTGTGCGCGACAGTTGCCGAGCGTAATCCGTGATTACGTAGAAGACTAAGACGTTAGAGGTATTAGAGGTAGGATTGTCTTGAGGACCCGTACAATCTGCGGAATACATAGTAATCCAGGCCATGCGAATAAGTTGGACTGAGTACTGACCACACCGCCGCTGATTTGCTCGCTAAATCCTCATATCATCAGGGCAGGTGATACATAGACGGCGTACATAGACGACTATTCTGTTGCTATAACACGCAATATAGGGCCCGGGTCCGATACGCTGCCACAGTTTCCACCTTCACACACAAAAGAAATACGGAAACATCCGTGTATCATCGTACAAAAGAAAAAGAAGTAAACGTAGCGCGGCTTACGTGGCCGGATCGGCTGCAGAAACACGACGCGGTGTTGTTATTGCGTTCAGGTCAACAGTGCCCCAGGTGACGTAATACTTCTGCCTCACGGTAAACTTCACCCGAGTTGTGGGTTATGCAGCTGCTCCCGCTGGCGAAGGCTTAGTATCCCAGCATGGACTGATCCGCAACCATAACATGGTTTGGCAAGTTAAACCCAACAAGCCACTTGATCATTGGTATATCCCAAACGAGGCTTGCAATTGATGGGCTCCGCTAGGAAGTGCTCAGAACTACGAATTTAACATTGACAACTTGTTTAGATATTGAAGCTACATCGAAGCAATGCACTACAATAATCAAAATAAATGCTATGGTTTATTTCCTTGACCGTGTTTCTAGTTTTGCTATTGCAGTATTAGCTGGTGATGGGTGTACTGCAATGAGGAGCGGACACTGTAATGAGTGCATTCGCGATAACTTCCCATGGATCGGTTGCTACGAGTTCACTTGAGCAAACGGTAATATGTCACGGCGCTCGCTTCGTCTATGGGACTCGTTCTGTCAGCGGGCAATCGCCCAGAACCCAACCGAACATGGGACGAAAAATAGTGTTTCCCTTACTATGTATGTCAAATGCTATGACGCAGCGACTAGTTGAACGCTTTAGGTAGACGCGCGATCGTTCATGTCCTAGCAGGAATTTGTCAAAAAAGTATTGTTTACTTAGTAGACTGGTGCCACCAGCGGATGAAAGCCTAAAGAATAGGAAGGCAGTCGAATGGCAGCGCCTGCAAACTGGGAATTTCGCTAGCTCGGTCTGGGAATAGCATGTTCACGTAGATGACTGGAGAAGCAACCAGTACAATCACATTGGGGTGAGAGAGACCCTCGAGCAGATAATTTGAGAGTGCCATAGCTCCCCCGGGAACTAAAGAAAATATAAATATTACAGAGGCGTGGGAATAGTACCCTGCTTCACAGCAAGAGGCCATCCGCCCGGTGACAGAAGCCGTTAAGAGTCAAGACCTCTTCGCCTGCTTTTAATCGCGGAGGTAGCGGCTTCTGTCACCTAGGCCTCCGCGTCGGCGACGGGAAGTGAAGGGCCTCCTTATCCGGCCGAATAAAGTTGTCATCGTCATCATCGTCACCACCACCACCACCCCATCATCATCATCATCATCATCTTATTATTATTATTATTATTATTATTATTATTATTATTATTATTATTATTATTATTATTCTCCTTTAGTGCTTTAGGCATGTTGGCCTGGTGTACGTCAACAAAGCTGTATACATCAGGTCAGTGAAAGGGCACGCCTGCAAGGGCCCACCAAACACGTACTGCTGGCAAGCGTAGTGTAGAAGAGACGTAACTGGACAGTTGAGCGATATCATCCCCTAGCATCCTGATATGAACAGTCACCGCGCATGCAAAGATGGATATATGTAGTGCCGCTTTATCACGTACGTGACTTGCGAATGTGGGAAAAAAATCTCATAGGAAAGGCTTCTATGAGAAGGACGTCACAGCGATGCGCCAAGAATGATCCAGGAGGCACTCGGCAAGTAAGGTGAATTATATTTATCACTTCTTCAAAATGATAGGTATGGTTTTAAGGGTTCATCCAATCATGACGTCAGTTAAAGTGCACTGCGTATGTTTCCTACACATTTATGCAAAGACTACTTACATAGAGGAAAACCTGTTGCATCTTTAGAAAATATTCTCTTGCAGAGCTTGCGCTAACTGTTAGTTTAGAATAGGCGGCCACGCTGTCGGAAACAAACAGACAAACAAACAAACAAACAAACAAACAACCAAACAAACAAACAATTGCTTTATCAGGTGAAAAGAACTCGAGTGGCCTGAGAGCTACATGCATACTGAATATCCGCTTCAAAATTATAGTTTGCCCAGTATCCATACTCGTTTGACTGTTGATGAAATCACGTACAAACGTGTTCGCAAGGTGCATCGATGTATTTTGCATTTAATCGAGGCCTTTGTGTATTCAGCACGTACGCATTCAACTTCGACCTCCACATTTAATTTTCTGTACTGCGGCTGCAGATGACTGCCGAATTTTGTGCAAACACAATGACCAAACAAGACTTCAATATTACTCCTCCATGCAGACAATTCACCATGCTGTTTTAGAAACAAGATGAAAATTCTTCTATGTCTATCTTGTTTTCTAAGACCCTTGAAAATCACAGTTATTTTATTGTTGCTTTTCTTATCGGAGCCCACGGGTTCTGCCAAATTGAATCCCAATTCGGTCTGGTTCGAGTATATAGGGACAAATATTTGTGTTGGTTGGCGAAGAGTTCAATATCTCACTGGAAAATTTCTCTGTAACAGTATGTTTCAATATTGTCATCATCCCGGAGCGAGGAGAGCGCTCTCAATAAGGCCGAGCGAAGCGAATAGACATTTCATCGGAGCACCATGGACTGAGCCTGAAACATGTATAATCATAAATTTAATCATGCCTGGCGTGGTAGAGAGTAAAAGGTCGACCGAGGAGTGCAAGCTGTATGATGTGCGAGTTGCTTTTCGTTGCTACCTTGCCGGAAAATTGGACGCAGTAGTTGCTTGTGTAGCGTGTTGTAGCTGAAAAGGACTACAGGTTCAGTTCCCTTGGGCCCTTCGTATTTCTCATGGAGAAAGAAGGGAAACACAAGAAGGCTGAGTGCTCTCGCAGGGGCTGTTGCTGTTGATGTTCGGCGTAGAGAAATAATCACATTGTATACAGCGGTGTTTACGTGCCTCACGCCCAAATGTCATGGTATGGTTTCGGCATGCACGCGGTGCAAGACTTGTTCCTGCAAGCTTGTTCACCGAATGTGAGTAAAGAAAGATAACACAAAACGCGACGTACTACATTTAACGGCGCCAAACATCTTTCTGCGTGACTTACTCGACCGGATTTTCACAAATGCAGCGTTTCGTATGCAACTCAATTTGTACCGCTAACGCTACTACACGTATTATAACAAGATGTGTATATGCTGGTACGATCGTGACATTTCTAACCCAAGTATTTTGCTCTCTGGCCCGTTTCTCTAAAAAAAAATATGTATTCCATCTTATTTCCTGCACTGTGGCACAACTGTTTCACGTGGTTTTATGTCCATGTTTTCTCTCCTTTGTAACAAGGGCGCACTTATGTTCAGGCCACCAGCTCTTTACGGGCACTTTTCAAGAACAACTGGTTGGTTGATTGATTGACTGACTCTCGTACGAGTGTTGCAATTTATCGGATAGATTCACCTGTTAGAAGTGTCGAATTCTGGGAGTTGCGTGAAAAGACAAAACGACCAGCCCCTGCTCTACCGGGAATTGGGGTGAAAAGACTTGTCCAATTTCAGCCTGCGTGCCATAAAGGTTCTCTTTGTCGCGCTCTGTAGGTTATGTAATTCTGCATGAATATATCTTAAATAAGTTTGACGGCTAACATACATATGCGAGGATAAATAATGTTATCGCGCATGGCGCGTTACCTTTCTTGCTTTATTTCTCTGTTTCTCCCTGTATATGTGTGGCCGTGTTGATTTCTTTCTTACTGCTCCCTTTCCCTCTTTCTTTCTCTTTCATTGAGAAACCGTAGATGCGGAACCGAACCGCTCCATTTAGAATCTTTAAATGCGTGTTCGTATTATTGATATTACAACGGCTTTGCTGCTGCTGAAATTGCGCTCACCTGCTGTTTCATTTTTCCGTTTTGAAATGTATCAAGCCTGCCCAGAACTGCCTAGCTTTATTGCATTTGAAACTTCGCGCAAAAAAAGAAAGAAGTATAGGTGTCATTTACGTTCTCTTAAGCGACGTTGTGGCGCTAACCTGTAAGACACCAGGCCCATGGTAATGTCGTTGTCCTGAAAGAGCATCGCTGTAAATAAGGCGAACATTACAGGTTCGACACCCGCGAAGTATAGCAGTTTCGATTCATATTGCTTGAAGGTCCTGCGTTCCCAATTGGCATCTCCTGGCTTGTTTGAGAGCGGAGGAGCGCTAAATTGTCTCTGAAATAAAGAGGAAAGCCCCCATCCGCACACAAACACTCTTATTTTATATCTTGGGACGGTCTCGCGTTCAGGTGTAGTCGCTTAAGAAATCAGACGTGTCAACAAAGGATCTACTTGGATCCACAATGGCATACTTCCACCCGTAGTTACAGCGGAGGTACTCCTACTTTCGTGGCAACTTCTGCGGTGCTCCAGCGGGTATATTGGGAGCGTGTGGGTTCGAGTCCACCTCATTGGTTATTCAGGTACATAGACGTATTGGATCTACCCGCGTGTCAAGCGCCAACGTGCTAGCTATATTGACAGTGGAGCCGCGTCGAATTTTATGGGCGGCCGACGTGAGCTGAGCACATTATTTAATGTTAATTATTTCTTAATGGGGGTAATAGGAGGCCATTATCAATCCACTAACTTTGATTTGTTTCTGAGACCAAGCAAATGGCCCCTGATTTTGTAAATTTGAGAGACTGACTATTCGAGAGTAATATTCCCCACGTCCTTTTACCGAACCCAAAATGATTTAAATTATGCATTCCTGTTAGTTATAACTCATCATCAGCCTGTCTACGCCCACTGCACGGCAAAGGCCTCTCCCATGGATCTCCAATTATCCCCGTCCTGTGCTAACTGGGCCCAATTCATCCCCGCAAACTTCCTCATCTCATCTGCCCACCTAACTTTCTGCCGCCCCCTGCTACGCTTGCTTTCTCTAGGAATCCACTCCGTTACCCTTAATGACCAACGGTTGTCTTGTCTTCGCATTGCATGGCCCGCCCAGGCCCATTTCTTCTTCTTAATTTCTATTAGTATGTCCATAACACGCGTTTGTTCCCTAACCCACACCGCTCTCTTATTGTCCCTTAAGATTACACCTATCATTTTCCGTTCCATAGCTCGCTGCGTCGTCCTCAATTTAAGCTGAACCCTCTTAGTTAGCCTCCAAGTTTCTACCCCGTAGTTGAGCACCGGTAAGATGCAGCTGTTATACACTTTCCTCTTCAGAGACAATGGTAAGCTACCATTCATTATCTGAGAATGCTTGCCGAATGCACTCCACCCCATTCTAATCCTCCTAATAACCTCAGCCTCATGATTCGGATCAGGGGTCACCACCTGGCCTAAGTAGACATATTCACTTACTACTTCCAGTGCCTCGCCAGCTATCTGTAATCGCTGTACTCGCCCAAGGCTATTGAACATTACTTAAGTTTTCTGCATATTAATTTTCAGGGCCACTGTTATACTTTCCCTGTTAAGGTCAGTAATCATGCTTTGTAATTCATCTCCCGAGTTACTTAGCAAGGCAATGTCATCAGCAAATCGGAGGTTACTGAGGTATTCCCCATTAACCCTTACACCCACCTGTTCCCAATCCAGCGTTCTAAATACTTGTAAACATGCTGTGAATAACATTGGAGAGATTGTGTCAACTTGTCTTACGCCCTTCCTTATAGGTGTCTTGCTGCTCTCCTTATGGAGGACTGTGATGGCTGTGGAGCCGTTGTAGATGTCTTCCAGTAGTCTTACGTAGTGCTCGTCTACGCCCTGATTCCGCAATGCCTGCATGACTGCCGAGGTATCGACCGAGTCAAATGCCTTCTCGTAATCTATGAAGGCTATATATAGGGGTTCTTTATACTCCGCGCATTTCTCTATCCCCTGATTGATAGTGTGAATATGGTCTACTGTTGAGTAGCCTTTACAAAACCCTGCTTGTTCCTTAGGTTGACTGAAATCTAAGGTGGCACAAATTCTGTTAGTGCTTACCTTGCTAAATACCTTGTAAACGACTGACAGTAAGCTAACCGGCCTGTAATTTTTCAAGTCCTTTGTGTCGCCTTTCTTATGGATTAGGATGATGTTCGCATTCTTCCAAGATTCCGGTATGCTCGCAGTCATTAGGCATTGCGTATACAGGCTTGCCAGTTTTTCCAGTATAATCTGCCCACCATCCTTTAGCGGTTCTGCTGTTATCTGATCCTCACCGGGTGCCTTTCCCGCTTGAATCTCTTTCAAAGCTTTCATTACTTCCTCTGTCAGTACTGGTGGAATGTCAGCCTCTTCTAAACTGTTTCCCCGTTCACTATTCTGGTTATCACGACTACTGTAGGGATCTCTGTAAAACTCCTCGGCAATTATCACTATCTCACCCCTACTCGTGATCACATTGCCTTGCCTGTCTCGTAATGGATACATCTGATTTCTAACTATGCCTAGACATCTCTTCGCCGCTTTCCGGCTCCTTCGGTTCTTTAGAGCATGCTCAATCCGCTCCACATTATACTTTCGTATGTCGGCTGTCTTACGCTTATTGATTAACTTCGAAAGCTCCGCTAGTTCTATTCTGTCAATTGCATTTGATACTGCCATGCCTTGCCGCTTTCTAATAAAGTCTTTCGTCTCCTGGGAAAGTTTGCTAGTAATCTCTCTACCGATCGTGCCTCCTACTTCTATTGCACATTCCTTGACAATCCGCGTGAGATTATCACTTACTTCCTGAACGCAATTGTCTGCTTGGTCTGTTAGAGCTGAACATCTGTTCTGCAGCGCTATCTGGAATTCCTCGACTTTCCGTCTTACAGTTAGCTCATTGATCGGCGTCTTTCGTACTAGCTTATTGCGGTCCCTCCTCAAGTCTAGCCCAATTCGAGATCTCACCATCCTGTGGTCACTGCACCTAACTCTGCCGAGCACTTCCACATCCTGCACGACGCCAGGGTCATCGCATAGTAAGTAGTCTATTTCATTTTTATACTCGCCATTCGGGCTTTTCCACGTCCACTTCCGATTCTCCCGTTTACGGAAGAACGTATCCATGATGCGCACATTATTCCGCTCTGAAAACTCCACTAATAAGTCCCCTCTGTCATTCCTACAACCCAAGCCATAGTTCCCGACTGCCTTGTCCCCAGCCTGCCTCTTGCCTACCTTAGCATTGAAGTCTCCCATCACAATAGTGTACTGCGTCTTTACTTTAGCCATTGCCGATACCACATCTTCGTAGAAGCGTTCAACTAGCTGGTCGTCATGGCTGGGTGTTGGTACATAGCCCTGTACCACCTTCAATTTGTACCTCTTATTAAGCTTAATTACAAGAGCTGCTACCCTTTCGTTAATGCTATAGTATTCTACTATGTTGCCAGCAATGGTCTTGTTGACCAGAAATCCTACTCCTAGTTCTCTTTTGTCTTCTAGGCCACGATAACATAGGATGTGCCCATTTTTCAGCAGTGTAAAGGCTTCACCCGTCCTCCTAACCACACTGAGCCCTATAACGTCCCCTTTATTGCCCGCCAACTTCTCAAACAGTACCTCTAGACTTCCCTCGCTAGATAAAGTTCTTGCGTTAAACATTGCCAGGGTCAGATTCCAGTGGCGGCCTGTTAGTTATAACACTCTACCTTAATTATATGAAGTGTAATCATGCCTGGGCTGCCATAAATCCCTGTAAAAGGGCCCTGCCGTTGTTGTCTAGTCGCTAAGGTACTCGGCTCCTGATGCAAAGCTCGCGGAGTCGAATACCAGCCGCGGCGGCTGGATTTCGATGGAGGAGAAATGTTGAGACCCGTGTACTGTGCGGTGTCAGTGCACGTTAAGGAACCACAGGTGGTCGAAATCCGTCTACTACGGCATCTGTAATAATCGTATCGCGGTTTTGGAACGTAAAACCCCAGAAATGAGTCATCACGAACACGTGTGTGTGTGTGTGTGTGTGTGTGTAAACTGAGCACAGGCACCATCAGCATGTGATAAGTTTATTTATGCTGCGTACCGCGTGGTAAGAGCCGCCACGACCTCGTGGCAGTGTGCTTCCTCTGAACTTCGGTGCCTCGCGTTCCATTCCTACGCTCACCAACTCAGGGTCAACTGACGTTTTTCTGTGTCTGTCAGCTTGATATATCTACATTTCAATCGATATATACAACAAACGTTGGGCATTTCTCAACTTCAAGCGATGTAAATTGTGTTCCCATGAAATTTTGAATGCCTGTATTTGTTGTCCCTGGATTACCATCAACTGCAACATTAAAAATCAATCACCTGTGTCGCCTATCCACATAAGCCGGTTTGTACACATGATCACGTTACCGTTAACTGGCACGTACATGACGAGCATGTCACTTAGCGATGTGTAGATCAATCATTCATGTTTGCAATACATTGCTACCCTAGTATCCACATTCAAGTATGTACCAAATCAACAAGTCGACCTGGAGAGCACGGAGATGTAGGCGGATATATATATATATATATATATATATATATATATATATATAGATAGATAGATAGATAGATAGATAGATAGATAGATAGATAGATAGATAGATAGATAGATAGATAGATAGATTCGGTGAAACTTGCTGAAGTTCGCCAAAAATGCTTCGCATTTAATGGTTGATTTGTGGGGTTAAACGTCGCAACACGAGCTCTGATTACGAGAGACGCCGCAGTGGTGGTCTCCGGAAATTCCGACCAACCGGGGTTCTTTAATGTGCACTGACATCGCACAGCACACGGGCCTCAACATTTCGGCTCCATTGAAATGCAGCCGCTGCGGCCGAGATTCGAATCCTCGACCTTCGGATCAGCAGCCGAATGCCATAACCGCTAGACTACCGTGGTGGAGCGCTTCGCATTGAAATTGGTGCATAACACAACGCTACGAGAAAATCCCTGGGGATTTGACTAACAGGCTGGTGAAAAACTCCTTATGATTTGGTTTTGAATCTGGGACGAATGCCTACAGTAGGACATGGTTCTAGGGTAGGCGTTCGAGTGGCCTATCCAAAATGTTAGCGACTGAAAATTGAGGGTGAACTCGAAGAACGTCGATACCGAATATCGCAAATCAACTGATTCTCTGGAATCCCTCGTGTTGCGTGAGGTAGTGAAAATAAATATAAAATGAACCCCCCCCCGCCCCCCTTGCCCTTGGTAGCACAATTCGACGAGAAAACTCCGGACTAACATCACTCCGAGGCGGTGGGTCTACTGATTGAGGTAACCGAGACGCCGATCCGTAGAATTCTCCCAAAAATCCATGTGGATTTCTTTTTATACAAATGTTTATGTGGGTGGTTGTCAAGTTTCTTTTTCGTAACGTGTACATCACCTTGCGGTGTTCCATATAAATGATTTGTAAACGCTGTTTGGATAAGTTCAATGACCCTGGCATGGTGTTAAACATTATTATAAACCTCAGCTGGAGCTGCGCCGAACCAAGATCACGATAAAAGAAGAGAAGTGATGACTACCACTCGAAGCTTTTATTGCGCATGAACATTTGTGTACCACAATATTTGCTCATTCTGGCTTCGCTTTAGCGGTAGTGTTTCATGGGCGTTTTGAGCGGCTGGTACTGCAACCGTTTCGGCATGTTACCCTACCAAATAGGTAATAACATGGCCGAATACGCTGAGAAGCACACGCGTAATGTGCAAGCGCCAGGCTTAGAGGCACATACTAATTTTACGTTCTCTACACACCATGTATCGGAAGTTCGTAGCCACGTGGCCCGCAACTTTCAACGGTGCATCAAGCGGCGTGCCTCAGCACTATTGCAGGGCACTTCGGCTAGAATGTGCCGCCTGCATTAGGACGCCCGTTGTATCCGCACCGCACGTGCAGGCAGCCCTGCCGCGAGCTCCCTAATTGATTTTCCGTGTTCCCTTTCTCTTACGACGCTCCCTACTCCGTTGGGAAAGCGATACATCTTCGCTTATCGCAACTACTCTGGCCTCGCCGTTCTTTCTTTCGAGCCGTTAACTTTTGAAGAATGAAGGCGAAGGAGCTCCTTGAATTTACACTATGAGCATCGGGGCAGCGTGCGCATCAAGTCGAGATAAGCGCAGCCCTTCCCGTCTGAGAAAGAATAGGGAGGCCGTTCCCTACACGGGATTGGGTGCGCTCTTAATTTGCGCGCGCGTTCCGGGAGCGCAGAGGGTGGGGCGTCGCCATAAATTTCGAGGGAAAGCCCGCAACCGTGGCGCGCTAAGCAACTTCCACTGCGTTTACGTGCGCGCTGGAACGAAATTGTGGCTTCCGTTGCTGACTCTGCGGCCCATAGATGTACTTTGGTTCGAAGAAGGCTGACGCAAGCGTGGCGTATAGGTCGTCAGTGGGGCATGCTATGTGTTGCGGGATATTTATTTTCGTCGGTAAGGAGGGCCATTAAGTTCGGTCTAGTGCAGGCGCGTCAGGGGTAAACGAACATGGGAGAGTAGAGAAGTAGGATAAACAAAACAACAGCAAAACAGCCAGCAGTTCAACTTTTCAGTGTTCCTCGAAAGATGGATGGTGTTCGCAAATTAACAGCGGAAACTACAAGGTTAAAAGTTGGGTTTGAAAATGCGTACGTAAAAAAGACAAAGACAAAACTGCGGCTACCGAAAGAAATTGGCCTCGTTCCCTTGCTAGAAAAAAAAAAAGATCAGGAACGGATAAAGAACAGATTTTGGGGTAGTACATTCCAGACCTCCCACCTCGACCCGCATTGTGAATGAGCTTTTACACGTTATTTCTCGTGAGTGAAAAGTGCAGCCATCTGTGACGATGGACATACTCTTCGAAAAGGCTGCCGGCCAATAGTTAAGGAAACTGAACGACGAAAATCAATGCTTACGATAATAAATGCATTAGTTCGTTCTTTTTTTCGTTCATATTTAAGCTCACGTGACTTCGGCAGCTGGGCCATTGTGAGCAGAGGGATTCTCGTCCACTGAAGTACCACGATATTTTTCACATGAAGAAAAGTACGTTCCTTATTATGCTGGTAGACTCTGATATCTCCTAAAGGAAGAAATGTATGAAGATTCTATAGTGGCAATGGCATAGTGGAGACGCCTGAATTTTTTCTGATATTTTTGCTAGCTCTGGCAAAACTACAGAAAAAAATTTACCTAGCATCTCAACCTATGCAATACTGGCTTCGCGGCTAACGCCTCTTGGGTTGGTTTTCCGAACCGGCTTGTGAAGAACAGGACAAAAGAAGACACCAAAGGAAATAAAAGTGCGCACCTTTCAGTGCCTCCTTTCGTCCTGTCATTTATTCGAACCACCTTCCTGCCTCCATCGCTAGCAATCCGAACCTACTAAACGTGCCGTAACACTTGAGCCAGTTTCAGTCTTGTTTACAAATATTAGAAGTGTGCTAAGTAAACGTGATGAGTTATCTTCTATAATTGATGACTGTGCTGCGGACATAGTAGTGTTAGCAGAAACTTGGTTGTCGAGTAAAATTCGCGACACTGAGCTTTTACATTGCAAAAACGCTTACAAGTTTTAGAGATCTGATCAAATAACACGAACAGGGGGCGGTGTTCTCATCGCGATATCAGATAAATTTGCTTCTCATATTGTTCCCACATGTTCAACACTTGAACTCGTATGCGCGTGCGTTCGCTTTGCGTATCAAGAAGTGATTTTGTGTGCTTGCTACCGTCCACCTCACTGATCCACAGACTTTTGCGAAAACTGCCATGACTGTTTGCATGCAGTTTCTGTCAGATACCCAAATTCTCAAATATTTGTCATTGGCGATTTTAATTTCCCAGAGGTTACTTGGAACAATGAGGATGGAACGGCTAGCTGTCTTTCAGAGGAAGGCAATCACTTTTTAAATATATGCAACGACTTCAATTTCACCCAAGTAATCCATCAACCCTCGCGCATCCCAGCACTTTCTTCCAATATACTTGACTTAGTTTTCACAACAAATCCTTCGGTCATTTAATCGATTCATTACCTACCTGGACTTAGTGACCATCGCATTGTTCACTTCACCTGCGGAATGCAACCACAGCGTCCTATGCACACAACCAAAGTTACAAGAGATTATGCAAGAGCTGACTATGCATCTATATGCATTTGCAGCTGAATGCTTGTACCTAATCAAGTCACTTGTTGTACTTTTTAGTCGACTGAAGAACTGCGCTACGCCTGCCTTGGCCGCACGCTGAAAACCGGCTGACACATCGCCGATTGCAGCTGCTATCGCTTGCCGCCGGCGAGACGAGCTACAGTGCTTACGTCGCCCTCAGCGCAAGGGAGCCTGGTACGCATCGCAGCGCCACCACCAACGCCATAAGAAGGGCATCGAGGAAGAAACCAGCGGGATTTGCAGCTGAATGCTTGTACCTAATCAAGTCACTTGTTGTACTTTTTGGGTGAGTGTACCATACTCTTGTGCATCACTTTTGTAGACTGGCTAGCTGCAAATCCCAACTGCATGTGAAATTGTGGCGTTCTTTGAATAAGTGATGGGTGTTGACCTTTGCACATACCGTGCTCGAATAGGCTGCTTTTCTACGTGTCGCAAAGAAGTCGAGACGCCTTGTCTCGTATGGCTTCGTGCGGGCATAACTACACGTAAGCTCTGCATGACAGGCCGATTAACGCTAGTATTGTTTTGCCTTGCACACTTGCTACTTTGTTCTGGAGACATCGAAACAAACCCGGGTCCGGATAAGTTTGACCAACTCCTCACAGCAGTTAAGGAATTAGTGGCTTCAAGTGAAAAATTTCACAAAGATATGACAGCGAAAGTAAAGGACATTCAATTGAGTGTCACTGAAATAAAACGGCGTCTCTCCAAACTTGAAGAAAGGCCGGATACCATGGTAGACCTTCGTAAATCAATTGACGATATGGGACTACTACTAAAGGATTCTCAAGATAAGTTACAGAGTATAGAATCCAAACAAACACAGCAGTGTAACATGGCTGTTGATGATCTTAACAACCGTATGCGCCGCAATAATTTGATTTTCAAAGGTATTCCTGAGGCCTCTTCGGAAACATGGAAAGACACTGAAGTGCTCGTCAAAGAATTTGTAATCAAGAATCTGGGCTTACCAGCAGGAGAAATTGAGCGTGCCCACAGGTTGGGTGAACATAAAGAGGACCGCGTTCGTCCTATCATTGTAAGGTTCTTGAACTTTAAAGATAAAACCAACATCCTCACAAATGCCTTCAAGCTTAAACACCTAGAGCAGCGTGTATGGATCGAGGAAGATTTTTCGCCCAGGGTGCAGCAAATCAGAAAGAAACTCAGGGATTTCGCACGAGAAAATAAGAAACCTCAAGACAGGTATAAACTGCTATTCGATAAGCTTGTTCTAAACAAAACCATGTACTGCGTTGATTCATCGAGCAATCAGGTTCGTGCTCTACCAAAGTCTGATAGACGTGATACAACGCACTGACTTAGACAACAAAGCTCGGGTAGACCTTTATCAATCTTAGTATCCAACTTCAGGAGTCTATTCCATAAACAGGACCATCTATGTGCTTTCCTCGAGACGTGTTCTGCTGATATCGTTCTGGGAACGGAAACATGGTTGTCTGGTGATGTGTCAGATAGTGAGCTGTCTATGTCTAACAACTTCACAATATTTAGGAAAGATAGATCGGCCTCACGTGGTGGTGGAGTGTTAATCGCTACAAGGAAAAATATGGACGCACGTGTCATTGTAACTGACACGTGCCTTGAAATTGTGTGGGTTGCACTCCGCCCCTCTGCAGCTGTAACTTGTGCTATCGGAGTCTGCTACCGTGCGCCAGATTCAACAGACGATTTCCCAGAGTGCCTAAACGAGTCCCTTAATACAATACAGAACCAATTCCCACTGTCACCAATTGTATTGGCTGGTGATTTTAACTATCCCAATATTGACTGGCGGGCATGCGTGGCTCTCGGTGGCACAAGAAAACGTGAGTGTCAGGATTTCCTTGATGTACTTTCTTTGTTTAGCTTAAGTCAAATGGTTTATGTACCCACACGCGGCGAATCGATTTTAGATCTCGTGCTCACTACTGATCCAAGCAACACGTGTGTTAATGTGTTAGAAGGCGTCAGCGATCACAAAATCTTGCACTGTGAATTTGAAAGATTCAGAGAAAAAAGACGTGATAAAAAGAAAACTATCTTCGACTACGCACGAGCAAATATTGACGCGATATCAAGCCAACTCTCTACTTTTTCTATTGATTTTTTAAATACTATTAGTGACCGTGATGCAGACAAAAACTGGACACTTATCCGGGACGAACTTATATCACTAAGAGGAAAATACATTCCCAAAGTCACCATAGCCGCATCAACACAAAGCACATGGTTCACGACTCACGTAGAACGCTGCATTAACAAAAAGAAACGATTGTACTCGCGAGCGAAATCGACAGCATCTGAGGACGACTGGAAGCGTTACCGTGAACACGCGCAGATATGTAGAACGGAAATCGAAACAGCAAAAGACAAATTTTATAACTATGATATCTCAAACATGTTAAAAAGCAACAGTAAAAAATTTTGGAAGGTTGTGAGTCCAAGTTACGACTCCAAGGCCATAATATCAATAGCGAAAGACGGAAAACTCCTTTCTACGGCAGACGCCGCGACAGAATTCGGTAATTTCTTTAGCTCTGTGTTTACGGATGAAAGTCCAATGCCACCTAACCTACCTGCTATTCCTTTAACTTCCCGCATGCAAGATGTTCTTATCACTCCGCGAGGCATCGCAGCAGCCATTGATCGCCTTTCTGCAAATTCTGCACCAGGCCCTGACGAGATATGCCCGAAAATGCTTAAGATGGTAAAGCTAGAATTATGTCCTTTGTTAAGTGCCGTTTTCCAACAGTCCCTCGATACAGGCTGTGTACCCGACGACTGGAAGCTAGCCCGCGTAATACCTATATTTAAATCTGGAGACCGTTTTAGCCCAACTAACTACAGGCCAATCTCCCTAACTAGTATCGGCAGCAAACTGCTTGAGCACATCATTTCATCGGCAGTCATGAATTACTTAGCGGAAAACAATTTCTTTTTTGACAACCAACATGGCTTCCTGCGTGGTCGATCTTGCGAGACACAATTATTTGAGTTAATTACAGACATTCATATTGCTTTGCATGACCGATGCCAGATCGATGCCGTTTTTGTAGATTTTAAAAAAGCATTCGATAAAGTCCCTCACGCCAGACTAATGAAAAAGCTTACCATCCTTTACTTAAACACTCACGTTCTTAATTGGATATCGGAATTCCTAACTAACCGGTACCAATCCGTTGTAGTCAACGACAAACACTCCCCTTTAGCGCACGTCAAATCGGGAGTGCCTCAAGGATCTGTACTGGGACCGATTCTGTTTCTAATTTACATTAATGATATAGCTACTTCTATGACTTCCACGGTAAGGTTATTCGCCGACGACTGCGTGATATATAGAAAGGTGACTCACAGTGAAGATGCTAATAATTTGCAGAATGATCTTAACATATTAGGTAAGTGGTGCCAGGACTGGCAGATGGAAGTCAACGTGAGCAAAACAAAGGTCCTTTCATTTACTACAAAACAGACACCAATAACTAATCACTACACATTGAATGAGAAACAAGTTGAAAATGTATCCAATTTTAAGTATTTGGGAGTTCACTTAACGAGTGACCTATCATGGAACCTACACATTGACACTGTCACTAGCAACGCTTATAAGACACTCGGCTTCATTAGACGTAACTTACATTACGCCAATTCTGATACTAAAATTTTAGCTTACAATACACTAGTCCGCTCTAAGCTTGACTATGCTTCCCAAATATGGAACCCTCACCAGGCTTACCTCATAAATAAAATAGAGTCCCTTCAAAACAAAAGTGCCCGGTTCATAACAAAGATATACTCTCGAACTTCTAGCATAAATGAAATTAAAAAGTCTCTAAAGTTGCCGTCTCTGCAGTCACGCAGACTGTTCTCCCTTCTGTCTCTTTTTCACAATCTCTACCATAACCATTCGCAACTGTCTGCACTTATTAAACCTGCTCATAGAATATTCGCTCGTCTGGACCACGAATTCAAATTAGAACCTCTATTTGCCCGAACAAACCTGTTTTTACATTCACCATTACTTCTTGCTGTTAATCATTGGAATCAACTTCCCAACGATATTGTCTGTATAAAAAACCACGAAGAATTTACTCACAAATTAAAGCTTCATCTTGGTGTTAGAATGACCTAGTATAACCGACCCAGATGTACATGTGCTTATATAGTGATTTGTTTGAGCACGCTGTATAACTCGCTTACTTGACTATGTTTAGCATTGTTTAGCATATAAATGTTCAGCCTCGCTTGTTCTTGTGTTACGCCTTCCTTTTTAGTGTATTTTTGTCTTTATAATTACTTTTCTGCGATTTTGTACATTATTTATACGTTATTTACTTCTTCATACCTTTTATTACTTTATTGTTCGTGTTAGTTTTTATGTATGTATACTACTACCCCCCCCCCCCCCCCCCTATGTAATGCCCTCGGGCCTTTAGGGTACATGAATAAATAAATAAATAAATAAATAAATAAATAAATAAATAAATAAATAAATAAATATATGTACGGAGTTAAAAGATTTCACTGAAAAATACATTGCATGTGCTGCTGATAACACAGTGGAGGAGAACTGGGAATCGTTCAAAAATAAGATTAATTACCATATAGATTGCTATGTTCCTTTGCGAACTGTTCGAACGGCGTTCCGGTCTCCGTGGTTCACATCAGAACTTCTGTGCTTACGTAATAAAACAAAGCGACTTTACCGCAGCGCTTCATCATCTGATACCACGGAGAGATGGGCGGCTTATCACTGCGCAACATTAGAATACAAAAAACCTTATGCAGTTGCTCAACATAGTTTCTTTAGCGATACACTTCCTTCTCTTCTACAGTCTAACCCTCGTAAGTTTTGGTGTATTGTAAAGGGTCCAAAAAATAAGAACATCGATCTTTGTGACGAACTTTGTTTGGCGATTGCAAGTGACAGGTGCTGTGAAGCTTTGCAAGACGTATTTAAAAACGCATTTTCTGCTGACAACTCCAATCATTTACCAATTCTAGCCAATCCTGGATATCCCCTAATGGAACCAATCATCATTGACCAATTAGGACTTTTTCACCTCATACTTAAAATGAAATCGTCAGCACCTGGCATAGATGGAATCGCTCCCCAATTTCTCAAACAAACTGCCATGTATTGTTCAGCCATTTTTTTCACAGCTCTTTTCACAGTCCTTGCAAGATGCCTCATTGCCCAGTGACTGGAAGGCGGGGAAGGTGGTTCCTGTACCTAAACCAGGTGACTCATCTAATCCTTCTAATTACAGGCCCATTACATTGACCAGTATACCATGTAAGCTTCTCGAATACATCATCTATTCTAACTTAATTATATTTCTCGAAGAAAATAAGTTCTTTCATAACAGTCAGCATGGTTTTAGGAAACACTACTCATGCGAAACCCAACTACTTCTCTTCACCACCGACTTATTTTCAACATCTGACACTGGCTCCGTTATCGATTGTATCTTCCTTGATTTTCAAAAAGCTTATGACACCGTTTCTCACCGTTTACTCCTACTGAAACTAAGCATGCTAAATATTGACTCTAACATATTACGATGGATTGAATGCTTTATGTCAAACGGAACCCAACATGTAACAGCTAACGATCATAACTCACGCAATTGTTCCGTGACATCTGGTGTGCCGCAAGGTTCTGTCCTTGGACCCTTACTCTTTCTAATTTATATTAATGACCTTCCAGCAAGCATTACATCAACAGTCAGGCTATTTGCCGATGATTTTGTCATCTGCCGCGTAATAACTAAAACGCATGATTCATCACTACTTCAGTCTGATCTTAACAACATTACCTCTTGTTGCTCACTCTGGTCAATGAAACTGAATATTAACAAGTTTAAAATAATCAGGATCTCTCGAGGAAGTACTGACTGCACTAGTCCTGTTTATTCAATTACTAATTTTCAGTTGTCATCTATCAATACTTACAAATATCTAGGTGTTCACATAGACAACAATTTAACATGGCATAATCATATCAATTATGTGATTAACAATGCTAACCGCACTCTCGGCTTCTTGCGCCGTAACTTTTCATTAGCACCTGTTTCATTAAAACTTCTTCTTTACAAAACACTAGTCAGATCGAAACTCGAGTACGCCTCATCAATCTGGGATCCTCATTCTTGTTTACTTCTTAATGCACTAGAAGCCATCCAAAATCGCGCAGCTCGTTTCATTGTCGCTAATTACTCCCGTACTGCTAGCATCTCATCAGTAAAATCTTCTTTAGACCTTCCTGCTCTCTCTAACAGGAGGAAGCAGGCCCGCCTATGCCTCTTCCACAAAATTTTTTTTCATGAATCCTGAAATAAAACGCACATTGTTCTCGCCACCTGCTTATGTTTCATCTCGCATCGACCATAACTTCAAAGTTCATGTGCCATTCTGCCATACCAACATGTACTTCCATTCCTACGTGCCGAAGACTTCATCCGAATGGAACCACCTTCCTGCCTCCATCGCCAGCAACCCTGATCATGCATCATTCAAGACTGCCACCTCTGACTTGTAACACCACTCCTCTCTGTAACGCTGCAAATGGCATTGGAAGTATTTAAATAAATAAATAAATAAATAAATAAATAAATAAATAAATAAATAAATAAATAAATAAACTGTTAACGTGCCGTGGGACTCCGATGAGATGGCGTGCTAGTGAATCCGTTATAGGTATACCTTAGAAACGTGAAAGCCTCGAATCCATTCTTCTTTCGGGGTTACAACGTTGAACCTCATCAAAGTTAATTATTTTGTGTATCACTCTCTTAATAGCGGAACTGCTTAAGGTCCCGCCGTGTCCGCGTTCCCCGTTGTCCGCTGTTACGCAGAAAGGAAGAGTTGACTTGCGTTTTCCCTATGAGCCACTACCCACACGGCGACATGATACAGAATTTGCAAAAGACAGTATACAAGGCGATAAACAAAGGAAGAAGTAAAAAAAAAGGAAAAGAAAGAAAGAAAGGGAAAGCCCATTCACAGCCTGAGAAAGATATATTTATGCTCTCGGACCCATTACCCACCCTCAGCCAACTGCTACGTGACAGTGATAATGATAGCGCGTTATGACAGTGATAACTAAGGAAATGAAAGAAAGACTGAGAGAAATAAAGAAAGAAATGCCTCTGGTTGCGCAGAATGGAAAAGCGGACCCGTTTTTGCCATCAAACCACTACCCACACATTTGCTCTCAACCCATTGGTGCCCCGCCACGGTGGTCTAGTTAGCTATGGTACTCGGCTGCTGATCCGAGGGTTGCGGGATCGAATCCCGCCTGCGCCGGCTGCATTTCGATGGAGGCGAAATGTTGAGGCCTGTGTGCTGTGCGATGTCAGTGCCCGTTAAAGAAACCCAGGTGGTCAAAATTTCCGGAGCCCTCCACTACGGCGTCTCTCATAATCAGAGCTGGTTTTGGTACGTTAAACCCCACACAGCAACAAAAACAACCCATTGGTACATGACCATGATAGCGAACTTGACCCCCTTGTTCCAGCTCCGCTGTTTGCTCGTGTTGCAAAGGCGTGGAAATAACTTTAGTTTTCTATTTTTATTTACGCTTTCGATTCTGTACGCAGGTCGGACGCCCTCTGTTATAGTAATGCTGCCACGTTCCCCTGGATTATACTGCACATTTTTTAAAATGAAATCAGTCGTGTGGGCCGCACTTGTAACGAGAAAACGCTGCAGTTTTTGAGCACTAACAAAGTATGTACGGTTATACAGTGACCCTCCGTCCTACGGTAAGCTACATGTAGGCCAGACTGTGGCCGATGCTTACGTGAAGGACTTCGCGAGCACTGTTGTAACGTAGCAACTATTGAGCCGTTAGTGGCCATCTTTGTGTTCGCTGTAAGCAGTGCAAGTGTCGCCGTCTGGCCCAAGAAGATGCGTCAGCGAAAAAAAAAAACGCCAGAGGAAGCGCGAAATTATTGCAGGTCATGAACGTTCTGCATTCAAAGAAACATTTGTATGCTCAGCGCCTCTCTTATTAGCCCCTACAGGTAACTAGCGTATTTATCAGCTCACGCGTGAAGACGACTCTTTGACTTGTTGCCGTGAGAGTGATCAGACATCACTTCACCCCCATGTTTGCTTTCACCTTAATGACGCACATTATAGCGTAACTGTGCGCTTATCCATCGCCTGAGTGAAGCCAATTAATGATCAGTGCTCAGTGTATACTTCCGTGTACCATCTCCGTGTCATTGAATTTCGCGTTTCTTGCAGTTCATTAATGAGCGACCCGCTGGCCTGAAGGTTTCACCACGTTGGCCACCACAGACAGGATACTTCGTCCTTCATCCGCCTATACGGAGTATTAACGGAACCCTGCAACACTATTTAAGCAAAGTTAGAAAGTGGTGCCGATCAGTCTTGGACGCCTTTATCAACAAGTGAGCCGAACATTATTGCACTGCACGCATGAAGGAAGGTCGCGGGATCGAATCCCGGCCGCGGCGGCTGCATTTCGATGGAGGCGAAATGTTGAGGCCCGTGTACTGTGCCAATACAGTGCACGTTAAAGAACCCCAGGTGGTCGAAATTTCCGGAGCCCTCCACTACGGCATATCTCATAATCAGAGCTGGTTTTGGGACGTAAAACCCCGCAAATCAATCAATCAATTTGCAAATTGGTTTCGAGCACAGCTGTAAAGCGCCCGCTCTTCTTTCAACAAATGATGTCATATCAGGCACCGACAAAGTCGATTGAGGCAGGAATAGGATTGAATTCTTTCATGATCGCGGGAAGATTATGTGCTACGCTTCATTTGTTCGTTTTGAATTGAACAAATACAGAAGATGTGCGTGTCCTTCTTACAGAGCAACAAAGAAAGTCAAATGAATTAGTCGATGCCTCCGGTGTGAAGTCATTTGTTGAAAGAAGAGCAGGCGGTTTCCAGCCATGTTTGCAATCGAATCGCGCATTGCCTGGCGCGGGCAGTGCGATATTTGGCTCACACGCTCGCAGGAGCATCCTCGACTGATAGACCCCGCTCTCGAACTGTGTTCAAATAGTGTCGCAGGGTCTTTCTGTGCAACCGGTCATGAATAGCAACCAATATGTAATTCGTTATATTATCTGTCGTTTTCTTCTCTAACAGATGTCCGTACAGGGGCCACTCAACACGTCTGACAGCCAATCATTTCATTTTGAGCCGCGCCACAGAACCATCTCCCGGGAAGCCATCGTCCCTTTGACCATTGCAGAGCATTGTCGTCGAGCGGACGTGTAATCCTGCATAAGATAAGGAAACAAGTTTGCTGGCCTCATTACCTCAAATGGCCGCCTCTATGCACAGTGCCAGTAGGGGGCGCACAAATAACCGCCAGACTTCTATCGTCACCTTAAAGGTCACGGCTTGCCTCAAACGTGGTGGAGTGGGTGAGCAGATCAAAGATACCGAATTTACGAGTATGCAGATGAAGTAAGGTTGTTTCACATTTCTGCAAGCGCAACATAATTACCCCAGCGGGGCAGGGGGGGAGGGGGTTTCTCCGCGCGTGGGTGCTTCTCTTTAAAGATCCTACGTAACGCTGTCTTATTAGTAGAAGCGGTGCGAGTAATTTCCCCATGTGAGCTCATTTCTCCTTCGCAACGTGACGGATCGAAAGACGAGGTGAAGAGGTTATTCTTCCTTTTTCTTTTGTTTCCTCCGCGTGCGCTAATAAGTGCAAGTACATTATGGACAAAGAATACGTGCTGACGTGGATGATATGATCGTAAGGGGTGCGCCTTTCCTTCGAAGACTGCATTCGCTTCGTCGAACTTCATTCGAAGAGCGTGCAATCCAAGCACGACCTTTAATTATAGGGAACAAGTGAAGTGGCAACAAGGACGGTGGCAGCGAGTCTTTCAACTGCAAACCCACTATCAATCGCGGAAGACTTGCTTCACCGAAAAATATGTTTGTCTGGCTTAAAGTATATGTTGGAGATCGCTGGATCGAATCCGGGCTACGGCTGCAGCATTTCAATGGGGGCAAAATGCGGGATAACACCCGTGAACTTGGGTGCGCGTTAAAGGAACCTGGCTGGTCAGAATTACTCCAAAGACCCCACTCCAAATTACTCCAAATTCTGAGGTAGATAGAAAAAATATAATTTTTCATAAGCAATAAGAGAGGGAGAGAGAAATATACTTTATTGAAGGACCAGGCTTTGTGAGCCCAATGGCGGGTGGCCTCCTTAGTCCAGGTAGCCATAGCTCGCTTCTGCCGCTCAAGCCCTGTCGCGCCCAACCACAGTTGGTTCCTAAGGTCTTGCATCATCAGCAGGACCTCCCGCTGATCTTCTACGCCTTGTCTGGATTAGCTGCTTCATTCAGCCTGGCAGCGCCTCTTGGCGGCCATTTCGATGGTATGTACGTCTTATTCTTGCACCCCAAGACCACATGGGTCAGGGTGTTGAGTGTCCGGCGGGCAGAACTTCCAGTCCCGCCCGTACGTCCCTGATACATCGCATACAGCAGCGTTCCATGCTGGTATGTTCCAGCCTGAAGTCTTCTCCAGGTCATGACTTGTTCCCCATGCGTGTTTTGCACGCATGGACACGGCGCTCAACTCTGTATTCATCTCGTCGACCACGCTGGTCGCGAACCGGTCGTTTTTCGGTGCGCCGCTGCATCTGTGTACCGCACATTTTTTTCTTCGGTATTGATGCATAGGAGCATTCGCTGTACCGCTCGAACTCTTGCCTGTCTTCTTGCCTGATCGTACTCGGGATGGATGTTTCTAGGTATTTTATCTACGTGAATCTTATCTCTGATATCGTGTGGGATACGTTCAGGTATACGTCTGTCATACTGAATTTTGTAGCGCAATTCTTCGAGCAAGGCTGTTCCCGTATTTGTCTGTTTAAATCTCTCTAACGGGTTGGCTTTGTGCTCTTCCACGAGCTCCCCCCCGCCTGTTTTATGCACTCCCATTTGAATCAATTTCGCTGTCGACGTGGAAGGTGGTAGGCCAATGGCAATCTTGATGGCTTTTCTGATGAGTACACTGATTTTTTCTCGTTGGCTGTTTTTCATGTCTGCGCATGGGGTTATGTATTTTATAATATTCGTGATAAAAGCCTGTATTATTCTGGTGGAGTCTTTTTCCCCGAGGCCCTGCCTTTTGACTGTCACCGTTTTGATCAGGTTGGTTACTTGCTGCACTGTTTTTTGAACTTTTTCCAGCGCTGCAGTTCCCATTCCGTCCTTTTGTACCAAGAGTCCTGGGACACGAAGCGTCGCGACTTGTGGAATCATTGATTCCTCCTACCTTCACTTCCGGATCTACCATATGCAGTGGATGTCGGCCCCTTGTGCGTTTCCCTAAAACCAAGAGCTCAGACTTTTCTGGTGAGCACTTTAGTCCACATGTTTCTAAGTACTTTACAGTTGTATCAACCGCTTCCTCTAGAGCTTCTTGCTGTTTACCTGTCGACCCACTTGTACTCCATATGGTGAGGTCGTCAGCATATATTGCATTTGCAATGCCCTCTATTTCTTTTAGTTTCTTAGGCAGCGAGCTCATCCCCAGATTAAACAGCATCGGCTAAATGACGGAATGGCATTCCCCTCGATGACACGTCGAATTTATCGGAGCGCAAGTTGCCTATTCCAACCGTGGCGGTCCTGCTTTTAGGAAGGAGTTGGATGCCTTTTCTCCGCATTTGTGTACATTAAGGTGTTGCAGGACAGCTTCATGTGACACGTTGTCAAAAGCCCCTTTTACGTCAAGTGCAAGGACCGCTCTCTTGCGTGCCCAGTAGGTGAATTACCTTTTCTTTACGTTGAAGTAGCCATGTATTGTGTGGACAGATGAGCTCTGCATCCGAACATGGATATTGGGATGTCCCCGTTGTCTTCAACGTAATGTATCATACGTTTGTGCACCATGTGTTCATAAAGTTTCCCAGCACACGAGGTGAGGGAATAGGCCGTAGGCTCGGAATGCTGATGGGCTTGTTAGGGTTTGCAATCATGGTTACTTCGGCATGCTTCCATTCGGGTGGCACTGCACCATGTTCCCAACATTTTTCGATATACTTTAAAAGTGCCTCCGTAGATGCTCCCTCTAAGTTCCGTAGTGTGTTGTTGTTTGTTACTAAACAAAGCTGTAAGAATAAGCGATACAGCAGGCCACCGAATAATGAAGGATATCGTGAGACGAACCCGTAGGCGGTGCTGGCAGCGCGAACGTTCAACGCACAAAAAGAGGGAAAATACTCTCGGTCGCGGAGGAACTCTAACAGATGAGATATAAAATACAATTATAAGTAACACTTTCTTTTTTTAAAGCAAGATAGGTGAGCCTGCGTGGTTCGTTCTTATGCGCGCCTCTCCATGACAATTTTTATAAATACCGCGAAGCTGTTCTAGCTCGAGGTTAAAATATTTGTCGTGGTCTGAAAACTCGGCATATCGTGTACACGCCAGAATGGTACGGGAACAAAGGTTCAGAACTCTTGTTTGGGCTAGTTGGTGACCATTCATAATGACTTGAAGACGCGAAAGAAAGTACACAGACGACACAGGCGCTCGTCCTTGTCGTTTTTTGTGTGTCGTCTGTGTACTTTCTTTCGCGTCTTCAAGTCATTATGAACAAAGGTTCAGTGTCCTCTGTGGTTAAGCGGAAACAATTCTTCTTCGCACCTAGTTAACATTTTGCACTACCAGACCAGAACGCTTTTGCTGCAACATACTTTACGATTCCTTCGGCTCCTTTACACTAACATCGCAAGAACGCTAGCTCTGTTCGAGCGGTAATTGAACACCTGATTGCGTGGCAGACCGGTGTGCGCTGTTTCGGAAGCTGCCCCTATGCGCGGCGAACGTCATATCCACGTACACTAGTTTCAGCAAGGGGGCGGGAAAGCAAAGTGAAGGAATTATGTGAGAGTGAGAAAGAGGGAAATGAGAGGAGAGGGTAAACCTAAGCGTGCCTATGTATAGTGTGGTATAGCAAGGACGTACGGAAGGGAAATGAGGGTGAGCAGGAGGGAAAGGAGGAGGGTAAGGCCATCAGCGGCGCAGTATAGTATAACAAAAGCGTTGTTGTTGTTTTGTTTAAAACTTTGTTGAGGTCCTAGAGAACGTTCGGTGGGGGAAGCCCCGAAGGGACGCCCCTGTCTTCGTTGTGGGCTGCGCAAGTAAGGGAAAGCGACATATGAAGAGGAGTGTTGCGAGCGTGAGGTTGAGGGAAACAGTGAGGCGAGAGGGTAAAGCGCAGCATGCCCACCTACAATACGGTATTGCAAGGAGGTGCTAAACGGAAGTGAAGGTGACGACGGGAAAAGGAGGAGGGGAAGACCACATGCCCCGCTGTGACCTAGCCTTGCGCCTCTAGTGTAAGTTGCCCACGTTTTTTCCCCCGCTAAATTTCACGACAATCGCAAGGTTTTCGCAAGGTTTTCGAATGTCAAGAAGGAGGAACACTCCGCTAAGGACTCCCGTAGCTAGCAGCTAGAGCCTTAAAATATTTAGGCGGCCTCAACATTCCATTTACATGCCTTTCATGGCGCTAGCCCTTCGTTTCGTGAAATTCACGGAGCTTCCCCCAATTTTGAGAGAGACGTCCCTCTCGGCGCTCTTTATAAATTGTGGAGCTGACATGTCACAGGTACCATTGTGTTGCTAGCGCAGATGTAACCACGAACGTCGAGTCTCACTCAATAGTTGTGCGGGTCGATGATTCGGCTTCCGCGCCATTTATAAATCAACGTGGCCTGGTGAGTCTGTAAGTATGAAATTGATATTAATCGGAAGAGAGAACCGCTTGAGAACAAAGCGGTCGTCCCTGATCAGTAACATCATCCCTGAGGCAACGCATATCATGGCTTCGAGGCAAAGGCATCTATCTATACAGCCCTTATTCGCAGTCCAATCAAGCCGTCCCGTTTGCTTGTTTTCCTTGGCCCGTTGTGCGTTTATGCGACAGCTGGCGATTACAGCGCGGCTATATATTACGTGCAGCACATTGAGCCTATGGTGGAAAGCCGGTGGACGGCGGTCGGCGGCAGGCACAGCACCGGTGTACACACACACACACACACACACACACACACACACACACACACACACACACACACACACACACACACACACACACACACACACACACACACACACACACACACACACACACACACACACACACACACACACACACACACACACACACACACACACACACACAAGGTATAGTCCCCTTACAAATCACAGATGCGAGTGTAATTAAAAAAAATAAGAAAAGAAAACATGGCCAGAATGCTCATCGCCCGCGACGGGCGCAGAGATGAATGGACACGCGCGGCGCCCACTTGCAAGAACATTCGCCCGGTGCCCGCTTTGCGAATAATTCACAACTAGACAGTGCCTCCATTCAGTCGGCTTTAATTAGGGCCGAGTGGCAGTGTTGTTCCGCAGAGCCCCATGAAGGCGGTTCATTCCACGCAGACCATAACATCACGTGGTTTGGGCCAGGGAATACGCAAAATGCAGCTTTCCCTGTTTATGTGTTTTGGTCTCGTAGGGCGGTGAATGCGCTGACCTCGCGGTGCATCAGACATCAGAGCCTCAGTAGCGACCATGTAGCGACCGAATCTCCTACGAACAGAAAAGGTGCATCACGTGGTTTTATGGAACTAGTTGCAGCTTTGGAAATACTGTGGCATCTGGATAGCACAGAAAGAAAGAAACAAACTGCTTTCGACGCATAGAATACTGCAGTGAAAGAAATACGGACAAAGTACGGTTCGCAAAAGTCAGCACATGTGATTCCTCAAACATATGATCCTACAAGTACCTGTACAGTTCAAGAGAGCCGCTCAGAAGTTAGGTTTCAAAGTAACATGCGCCCATAGTGCCTACTTTTATTTGAAAAGTAATTTTTCCCCACATAAAACACCGTGAAATATTATGATCAAGTTCAGGGTATTTGCACATATATTTTACTTTGTGTTTTTCGTGTTATAAGTGTTATAATACACTATTGCCACTATTGTTAAAAACTAAGTCTCAAGCTATGTGTGTTCCCTCTGGCGATGTTTTGTTTTTCTGATAAGAATCTGTGTCACTGCGACTCTTTTAGGTTCGAAGCACCTTATGTGCTGTCAATGTCGGCGTGTGCTATGGTTATCGTCACGGTGAAGCAAGCGGTAAAACTAAGGCAAAGAACAAGTGTATGATATAATGCAAAACCGGCTAAAAATGAGCTAGGATTTAAAGCTACAAAAGTTTTTTTTTACTAATATTTTTGCTAACCGGCTAAAATGAGCTAGAATGGTATTTAAAGTATACTTTAAAATTTAAAATACAGGAATAATCAGGAATTGATTGAATAAACAAGAGGAATTCGTTAACATCGCTTCTGACACGACATCCCTGCACATGTTGTCTGACTTCACTGTCCCAGGATCGACCCACGCGTGCACACACACTGACTGCACTGCCTCCAAGATTGGCGCACGCTTTCTGTCGACGGAGCAAAACAAGCTCATAAGCCTAATAGATCAAAACCGGTTCAGCGCAGCAATCGATGCGTTCGTTAAGGAAGCACCGGCACATCACTGCTTCGCACCCCACTAGATCTCACGCTAGTGAAGCTGCAAAAGTTCTTTTTTGCTAATATTTTTCATAAATGTTTTGTAAATCACTACTCCTTGTGCGACTTAATGACTATAGGGCGGGTTACGACGCTTTGTCAGGTCACCCCTGCCCGCATAACTTGCATGCATAGGATCAATGTACTGACTAACTCGGAGTCGTAGCATGTATAGCTGTCCATGCCAGTGCGAGAGAAAAAAATATTGTATTAGTGAACAGTGGCACGCTTAAATATTAATAATTGACGTTGTTGTTATCGTACAACCAAATGCGTTATATTTACTAATGCGACCCACTGCTGCCCTGTTATCTACATTGCCCTAACGTGATTGCAATCGCACGCATTGCATACATTGTGCCTTCTCTGCGATGGTGAATGCAATGTGCCAGGATGGGAGCTTCCTTTTCCTAAGCAGTGTCTTGCTAGACTCTTTCGTTTGGTATTGACGCTAGGCGTCTCCCTGCGTGTGAGCTTTGAACAAGTCAGGTCACGGCTTACATGAAAGTGTCCTAGGAACTGAGCGGCCTTGACGTATTGTGACAATACCAAGTAAGGTTAAAAGACTGGCGAGTTGGAATCGATACGAGCTTTATTACCAAAGCGAAAAGAATGCAGCGCATAGGGGAAGAATAACACGGGACGAAGACTGTCTAACGACTGAAATTAATTGAACAAATGCGTAAGATGGAAACACACACACAAACACACACACACATGCACACGCACGCACACATCCTGCGTTCACTTTTTCTTCTATTCGTTCGACTGCGAGGTACACATCCTCAGCAAATATTCTTTTGCGGCATTGAGTTCTGCGAACGCACATTGCTAGATTTTCGCCTTTGTTTACTTGTGAGCGCTTGCTGAAATGAGCCAGGCCTGCGCGGAACCGCAGGACAGTGACAGCGTAAGCTGGAGGAGCGACCTTCTTAGAGGCCATTTTAAACGCTTGAGGAAACTATAGTGCAAGTAGAGGTGGGTAGGTATCCCCTGCGCCATAACTATTATTTCGACAAGTAGGGAAGTACCCACTACGCAATAATTACTGCGGTGTTGTAACGTGCAAATATGCATAACTGCACATCTTAGAGAGTCTCTTGGCGTCGTTTTCACGAGAACGAACCGGACTCTCGACCGGCGTCGCCAACGGCGAGCTGCGGTTTGGGCTTCCCTCTGCACAGCTGTCTGTTGTGCCCGAGGTTGCCTTGCTGCAGCCGCGCGCGTACCTCTGCGATTCGCTTCTTCAGCAGCGGTCCGCACCTTGCGAGAAGGCGCCATCAGGTATATCGAAGAGCCAAGTCAGGTTGCTGTCGGGGCTGCGCACGTCGCCTGCCGGATGACGCATGGCACGATACGACCATACTGGTTCACGAAGGCGGCTCTTCGAAATAATGAAGACGAAAATGTTGAAGAAGATTGTTTGATAATGATGATGTTTATGATGCCTCTGTAATGGGTGCAGAGCTACAAACCATGCAGCCCTGTGTTCTTTCAAATGATTCCTCGAACTCGTTATGCAATCTACTTTCCCCGACGTGTAGCGGCGTATTATTATCCTGCCACGTAACATTACATTTGTTAATGCGATTCCTCGGCAGACGTTATAGCTGTTTAGGCCTTTTAGCGAAGATTTTTCAAGCACAGTCGTGGCTCACTGGTAAGGCCATCTGGACCTGGCGTCTTGTCTCTCGCTAACGAATCTCTGCACGCAGTTACTTCACTGATATCAAACTTTCCATTTGTATAATCACGATAATCCTGATTCAACTGTGGTAGCAACGTTTTAAACTTGTTGGCAGAGGCACCTTTAACCAATGGCTCATGATTGTGGAAAAGTTTTTCGTAGTGTGCGAAAAACGCTTTAGTTATTAGAATAGGCTCACTGACAATAATTTCATCATACTCTATCTCTACAATTTGTTCAGACAGCGCGTGTGGGCGCTCATCGCCTAGAGATCTTCTAAAAGGCTGTTCTTCTAGAAAACGGATCGCTCGCGCACGTACAAGTGCACCCTTGTATTTTTCTGCGCACAACCCTTGTAACAGCGCCTTGGTGCTGTGAATGTCGTCAATATATTTCCCCGGATGGCGACATTCAAGTTCGTGTAATTCACTCAGAAGTCTATAAAGTGCTTTGTAATTTATCAGTGTTTTCACTCAGTGTTGTCACCATTATTACTTCAGGTGTATCGAGAGGCCTTGGAAGTTGGGTACCTACCTGCTACAATGTATGAAGGGCACACTGTCCTTATAGCCAAAAGCAATGACGAAACTAAATTTGCAAAAGGTCGATGGCTACCGGGCTTTTTCCTTATAAATTGTGGATTATAAAATTATTGCGAAGATGTTAGCGAATCGTTTACAATTCGTGATAAGGTCAGTGGTTGGTGAACACCAAACATGTGGCATCAGAGGTCGATCCATTCAGACAAACATCCATGTTGCGAGATCGATGCTAGAGTGTGTAGCTGAGGGGAATGGGCAGGTTCCGATGGTACAGGTAGATCTGGCTAAAGCGTTCGACAAGGTGAATCATTCGTTCCTGTTCACTATACTAGAGCATATAAATATTGGATCCCGGCTCCTGAAAGGTATCAAAATATGTTATGCTAATGGCTAAACGAGGCTAATAGGGGATGGCTCGCTCTCTGATCCGATTAGGCTCCTGTCTTCAGTAAGACAAGAATGTCCTTTGTCACCTCTTCTGTTTTGCCTGTATTCAGAACCTATTTGTAGGAGCATTCTGAAAGAACAAAATTTTCAAGGGTTTAAATCCCCGTCAAATGAGATTCGGGTTCTCGCGTATGCAGATGACGTGGCCTTTTTCTGTGCTGATAAATTGAGTGTAAGAACTGCCCTTGCAATTACAGAAGAGTTTTGTGCGGTTTCTGGAGCTAGCGTTAACTATGAAAAAAGCTCAGGTTTTTGGTGTGGACTATGGGCCACAATACCGTCCCACTATGCCAACATTCAGTGGAAAAAAAATCTGTGCTACTTAGGTGTCCCTCTCTCACAATACAGGAATAGCAACAGTCATTGGTCGGAGGAAGTTAAAAAGCTACAAAGTAAAGTCAGCTCTTGGCAACGGCGCAATTTGTCGATGTTCAGCCGCGCTAAAGTTTGTAACGTGTTTTTAGTTACCCGTCTCATATACGTGCTCCAAGTACTGCACAGCGCACGAATCCGCATTCAGGCATTGCATCGTGTACTTGCAAAGTTTATTTGGAGCTCCAGTTATGAATCCATGAGGCGCGACAATCTGTTCGTCCCACTTGGACGGGGTGGCCTCGGATTGGTCCATCTCTTTGTAAGGCAAATTGTTTCTCGACTGTTTTCTTTCGAGAAAGCGACCATCCGCTTTTGCGTGAAATGCTACAGGTCCGATTAGTTCAGCACCTTCCTAATATAGAAGTTTCATCAGATGTTGTAGGTATTTCAGAGGCTCCTTGGGGCTTCCTCAAGGAAATTGTAGACTCATTCCTTTTCCTGAAAGTTAGATTTAGCCTAGAGTATATTTTCACCGCGAGCCGAAAAGCGATTTCTGTAGCACTGGTGGACTCAATTTTCCCAGATCCTTTGTATCGGACACCTCATTTCAGTCGGCCTTGTGAGGATGTACTTAGAAGGGTTTCAAAAATGTGTGTACCTCCCGGTGTTAAAACATTTTCTTTAAAGTTCTTTCGGAAACTCTCCCTGTTAAAACCTGGTTGAATTCGAGGGGCTGCTTCGTGCCATGGTCCACGAACTGCCGACTCTGTCCACGAGCGGAAACAATTGATCACTGTTTTATTGATTGTACAGACGCAATATTTTTTGGGACATTCTCCAGCGCACTCTTGAAAAGGACATCGACATCACTCCGTATACAATTAGGTTTCTACCGTTTAAAACGACTGCCGGTCCACCCTATGATATGTTCGTAGTACTTGGTTTGTACAGCCTATGGAGATCGAGACTGTGTGATCGCCATGCCGAAAACCCGCGTTCCACTAGATCAATCTACCGAGAAACCGTGGCCTATGTCAGAAGTGTGTGCGCTTCCCAAGAACTGCCGCCTGACTGGATGCACTTGTTGGACGCCTGTGTGTGTGTTTACCCGAGTTTTGAGTGTGTAGGCTTTCTCTACCTGTGACCTCAGTTTTAATTTCCATGAACAAAGAAAAATAACAGGCTTGGCTCAGTGGTAGAATGCTCGACTGCCACGCAGAGGGTGTGGGTTCGAATCCACTTAGAGGACGTGGTTTAAATCCTCCTCGGTGTTGGTTATTTTTGTAAAATTTGCGCGATAGCGGTTACGGACACCGGCGGCGGCGGCGGACAACTACGGCGCAAAAACGGCCCTTGTTGTGATCTCCTAACAGCTTACGCTGTAAAATTTCGGCAGTCGGACCGCGCTCGTCCAGCGTCCTCCTTTCTCTCTGTGTTGCGTTGTTTTCACCGTGGTAGCGAAGCATGTGTAGTGAAGAAGAGTGGCCTGTGCAACAAGAGCATCGCCATAGGCATGAGCTCGTGATAGTTTCGCTGGGCCGACCGCTTCTTCCGACCGCCGCCTCTTCGCCTGCGTCCGTGCTAATAAACCTCTTAGCAAGTGGCGGAGGTGCCGGGTTTCACCAGGCCCCAAACCTCGAACTTCGAAGTCGCACTCTACGTCCCATCGTGCCCGACGACACAAGCGGGACCCCTCCAACAGCGCCACCCCCCGTAGTATGTGCAGGTACCTTGCGCCAGCGAGATCCCCCTATCTTCTCCGGCACAGACAACAAGGACGTTGAAGACTGGATCTCTACATATGAGCGAGTAAGTGCTCATAATAAATAGGCCGACGGTAGCAAGTTGGGCCACGTGTCGTTTTATCTTTCGTATGTTGCGAAACTGTGGCTCCCAAACCACGAAGCCGTACTCGCTACGGAGTCCGACTTCAAGAGGAATTTCATGAAAGTTTTTGATCGGCCGAAGTACGCAACTTGCATGCCGAACAACGGCTACGCACTCGATACCAACAAACGGGAGAAAACTTCAGCAGTGAGATTGAGGACATCATCAACCTTTGCCGACGGGTCAACGCGTCCACGTCGGAGGAAGAAAAAAAAAATCAAGCACATAATGAAAGTCATTGAGGATGATGCATTCCAAATGTTGCTGTCTATGGCTCCTAGCACTGTCGATCAAGTGAATGAACTTTGCCAAAGCTACGATGAGCTGCGCAGACAACGTCTCCAGACCCGACGCCCCTCTGCGCCTGATGACTCACTTCCAGTCTTGGCGTCGGCGACGAGTGCGCTCCGCTGCTACTGAAAATGCAGGAGTTCGTTCACGCGGAGGTGGTTCGTCAGCTATCTTGGTTGCCTTGCGTCTCAGAGCCACAACAGCCTTTGACGCCCACGCTTTGCGATTTCGTCCAAGGCCAAGTCGCCCAAGCTATTCCTCGAGCCTACGAACCACCGCCGGTCACTGCGCCTCTCACGTACGCGGACGTCGTTGCCCGGCGTCGTCCACAGGCGCTCCCGCCGCCGTCACGAGCCGATGGCGATGCTGTTGTTGCACAGGCCGCCACTCTTCTTACTCATACATGCAATATTGCGCGTGTGGTTGCGATTGAGATTCCAAACATATAACTACAAGTATTCTTTGGTGAGATATTTAGAATTTATTGCGAAAAGATTTTTTTAAGTGTAAATACATGGGAAGGTAGGCTACCTTAGAGACGGATATCCCGTCCTCATGATATTCATACTGAAAACAATAAACACAAATACAGAAAAAGAAACACAAAAGATGAGTAAGAGTATCAGAAAAAAAGTTGGGTAGGATAAATAAAAATATCCACGAATATCCACGGAGTGAATGATGATGAGTGGGCGAAGCCCGGAGGTTCATCGTAAATCGTGCCGAGTTCCGCTTTAATTTAGCCGTGCTTCGTGCTGTATGGACAGACAACTGAGTTCTCTAGAACACTGGGGTATTCCTTTCGCATCTTCTACCTTCCAGAAAATTTGTGAACAACTACTTAAAACTGGGGCTATTGTGATGTAATACGAAACGAGACCGAAACTGAGTGATGCCGGAGTAGACGAAGAGGAACCTGAGTGAGCTCTGTGACACTAGAGCGCGTGCCAGCGTTCGAGGCGACGAAGAGGAACCGGCGTGAACTTGTGACACGAGCGCGCGCCAGCGCTCGAGGCAGCTCAGCGTTCGATGAAGACGAAGTGGCTACGACGGACAACTATGGCAGACAAGCCTACGCATTAAGGAGCTTCGCCCCTAAAACTACAAGCATGACGGCTAGTGTTTAAAGAATACCTCTAAGGGCAGAGTTCAATGGATGCATGAGCCAAATTGGGGGAACCTAGTGAGCCTCTCACATCTGTGTGAGCCTAAGCTATCGCCCCGGTAATGAGGAGTCGCTGTTTCGAACAATGCCAGTTAATGAGTAGGTTAACTATTCCAATCAGCAGTTCGAAGGTATAGTTTGCGACGAGCACTATTCCCTGGCATGCTCGCTCTTGAATATACAAAGCATTCTATGGGGATGAAAGGCCTAATGGACAATGTACTTCCGGTTTTCCGAGTCCTTTGTTCGAAATGGCAAAGAGAAGTTTGAAGAGGAAAAAATCGTTCCATGATAAGGTGCCACGAAAACACGGTGGTGGTTTGGTTCCGACAGCGTGGAAGAGGAAACGAGAGGGAGAGCTTAGCATTGAGAAAAGGCCGCTCTCCTCGTGTTAAAGCTTCTCTCTCTTTTACTCCGCAGTACAGACATGAAAGGCTGTAATTTATACTCATTTTTTTTTTCTGTTTTTGTCTCATGACAACGCATACAATAGAGCGCACAAAACATTTTAGGAGTTCGGACGGTGTACAACGAAATGTAGGTGGTGTAGTTTGGGACAATAGCGAACGCAGTTTCATGATATTACGCTTCTAACTGTAAAGCGGATTCTGCATCCAACTGCATAATTACACGAAGTCCTTAATAAAACCGCAAAGTTAATAATGAACAAGAACAAATGAAAAGACGCTGTCGCATTTTTATTTTTCCTTACCGTTCGCGTTTACGTTCACTTTCGATAGTGCACTTTGAGCCGCCGACAAACTTGGCAGCATTGGAGAAATAAAAAAAGTGCGATACGCTAGCGTATATCCGCAACGTTGAGTGAATGTGTGATTGAAGGAAGCAGGACCTCTCCATACGATAAGGCGCGGGTGTAACGTTCTAGGGCGGGCAGTTTTGAGGTCGAAGCATGCCGCACGGTGGGTTGTTCGCGAGTAAGCTCTTGCAATTTCTTTACAGTTATAGTTTGTAATCAAATGTGCATAAGATCGACACTTTGCTTGCAGGAACATACTGATGCCACGGTCAAGTGCTTCTGACGTGAACTGCTTTACTTAACTAACAGTGGTAAAAATTGCGGAATCTTGCTAACGTGCAGTTACCCTTCTTTACGCGCTTCTCTAACGATTTTGCACCTACCCGACTACCTACGTCATTTTCTGAAAGAAGAGCAGACGCTTTCCAGTTGCAGATGTAAACCAAATGGCGAATTCGCTGCTGCGAGGTGTGCAATGATATTTATCTGGCATGTCCAGAGGAGCCTCCACGACATATTGGGGGAGTGTTCTTCGTATGCACAAAATATGTTGCAAGGCCCTTTTAAAATTAGCAGAATGGCCACTATTGCTGCGTCGGTCGGAGATGCAGTTGGTGTTAAATCAACGCTGGCCAAGTGGCTACGCGGTATTTAAATTGCAATCATTTTTTTTTCTCTGGGAGTGAAGGATGAACTGGGACAGGTAGGAATTATGTCGTAGACACCGAACTTGCGCCTGTTTTAGCATGTCGCGCTGGCACACTCGAAACGCCGCAGTGGAAATGCCTTCTCTAATATCCGGGAATTAATCACGCCTTCTGAAAGATGAATCAACCAAAAGCAATTGTGGGTATCCTTCTGTGGGTACAAAGAAACACTTTTGGTAGTTGCTTATGCTCCCCACTTCTGCAGTACCACGACGGAGGCTTAACTATAGCTTTTTCATCTTTCAAGAAATTTTTCGTATAGTCATTGCATTATGTGATGTAGTAAGGCCTTTAAGTGATTCCGAGGGTATTCAATGAAATTTCGTTGGTCATTGAAACAAGATGCGCTATTGGTTAACGTAAGCTAGTCATCGCTTTGGAAGTCCTCTTCCATCTCGGGCTAATGCTCACTAGAACGGTTGTATTTGCTTTTTCTTTTTCTCTTATTGTACGCAGTATTCGAACGTTATATTTTGACAGGTGCAGTAGTAAACGTGAGTATAATTATTGAAATTACCCCATGGATATCTGTTATTTGGCGCTCGCTTTTGATTGATTGATTTGCGGCGTCTTACGTCCCAAAACCAGCTATGTTATAAGAGACGCCGTAGTGGAGGGCTCCTGAAATTTTGACCACCTGGGGTTCTTTAAAGTGCACTGACATCGCACAGTACACGGGGGTCAACATTGAGCCTCCATCGTAATGCAGCCGCCGCGGCCGCGATTCCATCCCGCGACCGTCGGATCAGCAGCCGAACACCAAAGCGACTAGACCACCGTGTCGCGCTCGTTTTTCATGCTTTCCCTGGGGACACGTTTTTATTGTTCCGTTCTCAAATTGGACCACTCATGAACAGCGAGAAATAGAAGAGACACGAAACACACAGTGCGGGAAAAAGCTCGCAGATCCCACGCATTGTGAGAACCGATGTCATGCGAAGCGGTCGGCGAACCAAGTATTCAGAGTAGGATCACCGCTTTTGTGCGAGTGGAGTATTAGTCGTAACGTAGGCTGACATGGCGCGCTGACAGCACTGTAGCGATTGAAGCGCAGCTCGTGGAGAGACGTAACGCCGGATCTGACGTTTATGTACGGGCGCATGGCTGCAAAGAAAGGCACGCCAGAGTACCCTGACTCTCACGTCACAGGCGTCGTTTGTTGGAGAGAGTTAGATAAAACTTTATTGTCGTCAGTGACGGAGGTGGGTATTTCGCCAGGTCGAGCCTGGTGGCCACCTCCTCAGCTCTCTGTATGGCCTGGAGCTGGACGCAAGGTTGGTGGAGGTCAGAACTTCCTCCCACTTCTCGGTTGAGGGAGTGGGCAGGAGATCGAGAGAGGGTGGGTCTTCGCAGCAGTCCCATAGGATACGGTTAAGTGTGGCTGTTGAGCCACATTGTGGGCAATGTGGGTCGAATATGTTAGGGTATATGCACGTGTAGATGTATGGGTTTGGAAAGGAGTATTCCTACGGCGTCGAGCAAAGCTGACGAAAATCAGGCTGAGTGGATAGTACATACGTATTGCTTATTACATGGCTACAAGACTAGCTAACTTACAATACAACCGCAGTTGTTATTAGATAACATTATCATCATAACTGTTGATGCAATAAATTTATTTATGATTCGTACGGCATAGGAAGAGCAGCCGAGAATGAGTAGTAGCATGCTTGGCACCTCGGGTTGAGCGTGCTCGATAGCTACCGCGTGGCTGGATGCCTGAGGACATTACAGCACATTTGGCTATGTAAGTCTGCTTGTTACATCTGTATTTCAATCGCATGCTACAGCAGAGGCTACGACTGTTTTTCTTATCAAATAGTGTATTCTTATCGAAATTTCGATGTCCATTTCGTTTGGTCCTAGACGTCTGCATCGTCCACTTTCACCTTCTCTTTCTAGTTAACGCAAACTGGATAACGCAAATGAACAAACACACCATGCACACTTAAGAAAAGTGCAATGTTTATTGCGATTATCTCCTACAGTATATACCACGGAGCGAGAGTGGTTATAGCGGCTGTGGTCGCGACAGAACTTCGCGACCACAGCCGCGATAACAGGGCTTCTGTGATCAATTCGCGATCACAGGGTCGGCCCTTAAGGCCACCCATATCTCTCTTTGTAAATAGTGTTAATAAATGTTTTTCACCACCCCAACCTCCACCTCCTGGATCGCCTGCAAGTTCCTTTATACCTTTTCTTCAATCTAACCACTTTCAGGCCCAACTATTCCATTTGGAAGGAACAACTATTTAGGTCATTCGGCAACTCCGTGGTAAATAAAGAGGCCGTTATTTCACTACAACTGATATCTAGCATCTGCTGTACACATGCTGGCAATTGGTAGACCTATGAAAATGAGACCACGTGTGAACGAAGAAACGAAAGAATCACTCGCGCTGTTTCCTCCATGTCCAAGGGTAGCCCCTTCCTTCAGCGTTTAGAGGTATTGTATTTGCTTCGTATGGGACATTTGGACTTGGACTATTCGGCATAGTATCACCCCTCGAAATAATGTTTTGGGCAATTATACACATAATAACATTATAAATAAAAGATAATTATTTTGCTTACAAATCCCATTGACTGAAAAGCGTGGGTAATATTTTTTTTTTCATTCCGTCAAGGTACCATGAACATGCGCATCTGATATTGTACAAAGACCAGTTTGCATTATACAAAATTACTACGAGCTGCAAAGGTTAAATATACGTATACACACATGAGCTGGCTCAAATTCTTGAAAAGGTACTTGGCTGTTATTCGGTATCATAATTGGCTGGGTGAAGTTGCCGAGTTTCTCGCACTTCCATGAATTTGAATTTCTTAGGAGACACGGTGGCGGTACATATAGCACAGAAAGAGCAGGCACACCACTATTGCAATGTATTAAAGTATGCTTATTATATTGTAGTGAGAATCATAGTCCTCTTTTGTTTGCGCAAGATGAACGGCTATGAAAAAGCCGTTCATCTTGGACAAAATGATTTAATGCTACAGCGCCTAGAAATATACTAGGCACTATATTAATACTACGAAACAGCCTCAGCAGCACGACGTGGCGATATATGCAGAGTATTAAGAGAAAGAGCTGGTTTTAATTAATGGTCGTGCGTTTAAACTCGATAACATTGCCATGCGATAAGGCCGCATAACGCTATCGCGTTCCACTCTTAAACGCTACGGTTGAGCTTCCTCCAATGCTTTATCCATTTTGCCTGACTTTCCCGTCATCTCATAATCAGTACTATTCAAATAGAAACTACAAATGGTAAGGTGACAGATGATGATATCATGAATACCACAAGACCTTACGGTGTCCTTGACGTCGTGATCTTCCACTTACATGTGGCTTCGTCTAGCGTAAAAAAATTACAGCATATCCACGGAGTGAATGATGATTAGTGGGCGAAGCTCGGGAGGTTCATCGTAGATCGTGCCGAGTTCTGGATTAATTTAGTTAACGCGCACGCTACGAATCCTTATGGTTCAAATATGCACAAGTGAAATCTCCCACCGGCACTTCATTGCAAGTGAACATCCAGTGCCTATATATATATATATATATATATATATATATATATATATATATGGGTTGCCGGTGAACGGTTCTCCAACGCGAGGAAATCGCTAGGAGACGCTGCCTGCGCCAACGTTGTCTCTCGCGGGTGAAGGCGCGTTCTCCTTCTTTGCGAGCTTTGTAGAGCGTTCATCTAAGAAAGAGCGTTTCCATCAACGCGCGCCTTTCGCTCTCTCTGTCTCTCTCTCTCACAAGACACCAGATGGAAGAGTGAGAGAGAGAGGGAGGCACGCGCCGAGGGCGAGCGCGTGCCTCCCGGCACTCGGGTTACGCTTGACGACTGACGCCTGACGTGGGACAAGGTTAGACTAAGAGGAGCTTCGCCCTGAAACGGGATCCCTCGAATATTTCTGCTCTTTCGATCAACAATACCTTTCAGTATGACGTATCAGACGGGACTTAACATATCACTTCATGAATGCCATATTTTTCTGCGCAAGTCCTACACGAAGAATGCACCAAGTATGTGTAACTCTTCAAGGAACGCTTTTTTGTTGTTTTGGTTCTTTTTTGTTTTTACTGAAAAGGTGAATAGGAGAGTTTGGCGCCTTTAGCACGGCACCACCGTGCGCTCTCGCTTAGCAGTCGAAGCAAAAGTACAAGCAAAGGAAAAATTTTCCCAGAATATGGCACATAGTACTACATCATGATAATAAATACAATTACGCTCAGCAGGTCATGAATCTGAAAGTCCCATGCAAGAGCTTACGTAGGAAAAATAAGTGCGCTTTCAAATATATATATTTCAACTATATATTTCAAATACATAAGCCGAATACGTGGATGAACTATAATACACAGCAAAGCGCCGAACAAATCTTTTTATCACGCATAACCTCCGGTACTTCTGCTGTGGCAGCTTATCGGCTAGGGGTTGGCTTCCGAAGCTCAAGGTCGCGGGATGGAATTCTGGCCACGGTGGCCGCATTTGTATGGCGGCGAAATGAAAAAAAAAAGCAATACAAAACATAGCACCGGTGCTCATAGATAAGCGTGCGTGCACGCTAAACAACCCCAGATGGTCAGAATTACTACGGAGCCCTCGACTTCAGGGCGTGCGTCATAATCATCAGTGGTATTAGCACGCAAAACTCCAAAAATTACTACTGCTATTATTATTTTCTTATACGACAACTTGTACTATGTACTCGGTTTGTGCCGCTATAGGTCGACTGTGGACAGCAAGGGAGCAGCTCCTCACGCTGTGGCGCTTCGGCGCGCCACGCCGGTTTTCAAGCAGCGCAGCTGTGTGCGTGGCACGTCCAGGGGAATACGCAATAACAGTGCCGCTGTAGAGATGGCAACACAGCAATATGCAGTGTTCGTACATCGCATCAGCGCTGAACTTGTTACCGTCGGCCTTCGTCACAAATTGCGTTCCAACTTCTACTGTGCAGTCCCTTACACGAATACCTTAAATAATCATATAAATAAATAAATGTACTTATTAAAAGTATATGAAGACGCGTGTGCCGTCCAATTCCTGATATGGCTTCATATGCTGCGTATCGGGCGCGAGCCCGCATATACGGATACCGTACATGACCACATTTGCCCAATTTGAGGCATAGCCATGTATGGCAATATGTATATAGTGTAATAAAGAGACGTAGACTGCTTCTCTTGCCCTGCGCTCCTCCAGCGCGAGCGTCTTCGGCACGGCGAGCTCTCTGTTTTTATACATCACAATATATATATATATATATATATATATATATATATATATATATATATATATATATATATATATATATATATATATATATACATGCTTCTCCGCGTGCGTCATTGAGCTGTAATGATTGCTGCTTCATGCTTCTCATTCCGCACTTGCACCGTTCTACTGAACGGTGCAAATGCGGAATGAGAAGCATGAAGCATCCTCCACTGCATAATTGCTTTATATCGTACGAAATGGCTGCAGCGCCATGCGGGTATACTTGTGCCGGAAGCGGCCCCCTCTGTGCACACTCTACTAGCTGGGTAATTGCCCGCAAGGCTGGGACGGTAACCGAAGTACTTGTAAAAGTGAGAGAGTGATATTCTGCTCTATTAGGCCCGTTAACATATGCGCTGCACGGTATACAGTAGCATGTGCAGACGCTACAATAATTCAGGAACCACGGTGAGCTCGCGACTAGGCAATCGCGTTTGTTGCGCCGTTGCTCAGCCTTCCGCATCGTTGGCCGCAGCTTAACGTCAATTCCGGTGAGAGCCGCGCTGGTTGGCGGAGAGCTAGCTCTAGAGAATGCCAGCGATAAAGCAGAACCGCCCGTAGGCACAGCAACTATGGCAGCACATCATCAAGCAGTACGTTCAACAGCGTCCTCCGTTGAAGGGGTCCCGCATCATTTTCTGATGCGGGGCCCCTTCAACACTAAGTCACAAAACGATGCCGATCAGTCGTGGAAGCCCCTGTGAATGCGTGAGCAAAAGATCATCGCACTGTACATACCGCAGAATTCACAATTTGGCTTCGAATGCAGCAGTGAAGCACTTCCTGTTCTTTCAGCAAATGACGCCTCGCGAACCACCGACTGCATTGCTTCAGGCAGAAATAGCATTGGTCGATATCATGATTGTGGGAACATCCTTTGAAATGTTTTATCTGTGCGTTTCTAAATCAACAAATAAGGACAATGTATGTATCCCTCTTTCAAGAACGCCGAGAAGAGTCAAGCGGTCTAGTCGGTGTCCCCAGCGACATACAATTTCTTGAACGAAAAACAGTTAATTTCCAGCTGTATCTCAAACCTGATTGCAAGTACCCTTATCTGCGTCGCCCAATAATACTTGAATCTCATGTTCACAAGGGTCCCTACAACTGAATGACACCGTTTTCTGCTTATGTTCAAAAAGTGTGGAAAGCTCTCTATAAACAAACCACTAACATCGGCGCCTTTGATACTTCTGGTAGTCTTACTGGAAGAGACTGCGTAAACGGCGCTCGTGTGCTGCTGAGTTCTCACTAATGAAGTGGGCACTGCCAGTCGCGAACTATCTGCTACAAATATATACAGGCTGTTGCTCTATTGTGAGAGCGTAAGATTTGGGCACATCTCGCTTGAATGCTCCGCGGCAGTGGATTACTGATTGTGGTACCTGTCGGCGGGCACGGAGACCGTGGGTTCGAACACAGCTGTGGTGGTTACATTTTTTATGCATGCGAAAATGCTAGAAGCTTGTGTAGCGTGTGTTATCAGTGCACGTTAAAGAAACGCAGATGATCAAAATTACTCCAGTGCCCTGCTCCACGGCGCGTGGCTCATAATCTTACCTTGATTTTGGCACGTCAAATGTCATCACTTATGAACTATTATTTAGCAGTGGACTTGTATATGTACATTTATTAACAGCGACACTCTTCAGTGACCTGCGAACTTGTAAACTCCACTGTTTGTATTGTGTAATCATTCAGCTAGTGTACTTTCTAATGAAGTTCAGTTACATTGTAAATTGTTGTCATAAAAGGCAGATACAACGGTATATGCCCCGCCACGGTGGTCTAGTGGTTATGGCACTCGGCTGCAGATCCGAAGGTCGCGGGATCGAATCCCGGCCGCGGCGGCTGCATTTCGATGGAGGCGAAATGTTGAGGCCCGTGTGCTGTGCGATGTCAGTGCACGTTAAAGAACCCCAGGTGGTAGAAATTTCCGGAGACCTCCACTACGGCGTCTCTCATAATCAGAACTGGTTTTGGGACGTTAAACCCCACAAATCAATCAAATCAGATACAACGGTATAACGCACGTTACAGCCTAAACATTTATGACAACGTAACGCTACCTCACGCACTTTTGCTTTCTCGCCATGGTTTAATCGGCTATAATATATAAAGGTGTCATCATTCGCCGCAGGTAGTGCTTCACTGTTTCAGAACCTTCACGAGTGTTTAGACCGGGCTTTGCGACAGTCGCATTTCAACGGAGACTAAATAGTAAAGAGCCGTGTATTTAGCTTTAGGTGCACGGCGGATAACCCGAGGTGGCAGCTATCGCCGTATCCCTCCACTATGGCGTGCCATATATATATATATATATATATATATATATATATATATATATATATATATATATATATATATATATATATATCAAAAAAGAAACAAACAAGAGATGTGTGATGTTTGATGTTTTCTCTTCCTTTTTCTCTTTTCTTCTCTTCTTTTTCCCTCTTTTTGTGTGTGTGCCTGGTTCCCATGTCTTTCATGGACCAACCCATTCAGTGTTGTTCGCGCCAGCTCCACGTTCCTTTTTCTATCCTCCATTTTTCGTCAAACTCAGCTCGGTGACGATCGTTTGCACTGTACTGGTGCCGGCCGCGCACCGAGCAACCTGTTTTTCCTCCCTCCCCTCCTCCCCTCCCGCTTTTTTGTACTCCACACACAACAACGACATTTGGCTTCAGCGGTTCTCTGCTCCACTGCGGGGGTTCCAGCAGCATAGACTAAGGTGACGGCAGCGCGAGTGTCCTCTAACGAGGGCTTACAATCTGCTGCCAGACGACCTCGGGCCACCCGTTCGGTATTATGGAGGCGCCGTACACACGCAGATGTCATCTTGCACTGGCCTTTGCTTCTTGGACACACCTCTGTATCCCAAACCCCCCTTTTTTTTGTGAGCTCTCCCCTTTCCACCCCCCATTATCCATGTTCGTGAAGTGTACTTAAAATCCATGCGCCCATGAAAAACTTTGATCTTTGAAAAAGGCTGGTCCCCAGCCGAAACGTCAGAATAAATCCTAAATAATGTGTTTGTCAGTGTGACTTTCCGATCGTATATATATATATATATATATATATATATATATATATATATATATATATATATATATATATATATATATATATATATATATATATATATATATCTTGGACCACGAAAAATCCCATGGAATATTAATATTCGATTGTACTAGCAGATCGTGTGGACGGCGCTCACGCTGCTGCGGTATATCCAGGCACCTATGCGGCATCACCAGCTATACCCGTGGATCGTACGATGGCGCTTGCGCAAAGACCGATGTTTCACCTAAACAATGAGTTTTCGAACACCGTGCTCGTTGTATAGCTTTTAATGCGGGACTTACGAAAAATGTTCTACAATGGAGGCCGACAAATATTACCGCGGGTAAACCGCCTACAGCTCGCGCCGACAAATGTCCTTACCGAACGTGATCCAACAAGTAACTTGTCCTTATTCTTGTTCTTTTTTCTTCTGCTCCTCCTCCTCCTGTTCTGTAGGCTGGCACATACCCAAAGCAGGGGATTGGCCAAGAATGATTTCACTGCAATATTATTTTTCTACTAGTGGTTTGGTGAAGCACACATCATAAAAATTAGGATAATTTTTTGTATTTTCAATTCGAAATTTCATTACTGCAAAACAGAAATTCATGTGGCTGTACCCCAAAGCGGACCCTCCAAACGAAAGAAGAGTCACTTCACAAAACTCCATGCTTAGGTGATGAATGATTGGTTCGGGAATTATCTTTCGCTGAATTTTGAAACGACCATGAGGTATAAAAAAGTGCTGAATCGTTTCCTCCTCATTACAGGAGGGGCATCGTGTGCAAGCAACCAGACCTGACCTGTGCAAGTAAAAATTCAGGGAGCGAATTGGGCAACGTAATTTCGTGATGGCAACCTCCATTACACTTGTGCCGCGTAATACGCCACGCCAGGTGAATAAAACATCGCTGTAGTCTGGAGAAGCCATTAACACTGGCTCTGACAATACTTTTGCGAGTGTAAACGTGCGAAATCTAGCCGCCGTTAAGTATGCTCTTGGCGGTAAGACCCGAATTACAGGCGCTTGAAGGGACGCATGATAACGAATCGGCAGTTTCATTTAAAAACAAGCCTTTGTGGGTAGGTACCCAGATTAAGTGAATACATTTTAGGTGAACCGAGGCTATCAAACTGAAGAGCTTTAATGCAGGCGGAGCACGCAGACAAGGAGAAGCACACAGATAAAGAATCAGTGGCAATAACAACCACTTTAATTGTAGGATTCTATTTGCGTAGGCCTAGTATTATGACCATTCATTCGGCGAGGAAGATAGCAACAACCTTGTGGAAGAGTGGCGTTCTTCGTCGTCGTCATCCTGCTTTATAACATCCACTGTGTAGCGCATCCAAGACGGGCAGAGCAAGAGACACCTGGTTTGATCACGTGGCTTGTTACGCACTGGCGTAGGGTATATGTACCGTTCGTTCTCGGAATAAAAATGAAACAATTGTGGAACGTTAGCGTCATGTGTGTGTGTTGCGCGTATCTTGATCTGTCCCGTCCTGGATGCGCTATACAGCGGATGTTATGGATCACCAACACGCCCGCCGTGCATCCCTAGTCCTGTTTTAAACTTGCGCGATACATTCTGCAGGGCTTGCCCTACTATGATGTCATTTATGGTGGTATTTTTCAAATCGAATGCCTCTAAGAAATAGCAAAAATATAGTAAACGAAACGTGCGTATTCTGCGTACACTTCCATGCAAGATACTAGCTAACGACATTCCCTCGAGCCAAAATCTGCTTAAGTTGTGTTATAGGGTATAACACTTGGTGTTCTTGCTTCTGGTTCGTGCATATGTGTCGTTCACGACGTAAAATGATGGAGCCTACTTAATTTCCCAAGCATATACAGAGCATCGAGGAAGAGCAAAATAACTGCATTCTGAAAAAAAAACGAATTCCCGAAGTCTCACTACAACAGGCAACACTCAACGAGTAAGTGCTCAAGATGAACGTACCATGATGCCTTAATTCATGGAGAGAAAAATCCCATCTTTTGGTGACCTATATGCTCCAATGGATGAGGAACTTTATTGTAGTAAATTTAGGAAAAAGGCAAAAGGTGATGTGATGTGTTGATGTTCCCGGCAGCTGCTTTCTTCGCTCCCGCTGGAGCTCGTTGTTTTGTTCCTCCCCGGAGGGGATCGTCACCCGCAGCACGACGTTCTCCTTCGAGTGCACAGCACTAGCTGCCGTCGTTGTAGCGATCCTGTCGACTGCGCCAGTAAATTTTCAAAAAGAAGGGAAGAGAGGAGGTGATTTATTGTGGTGAACTTGTACTAAGTTCACACATTCTCCTTTTTCCTACTTCTTCACTTCCTCGTGGAGGCCAGCTCCCCCAGCTGACACTGCCGCTGTAAAGAAGGTATGGGTGGAAGTCTCCAAACGGGAAAAAACGGAGCGCTAACAAAACAACACACAAAGAAGGAGGCTACACACAGGACTGGCGCTCCCCTACTGCCTTTCCGTTGTTGGCTGCGTTGTCTGTACTTGAAGGATGGAGACCAGCCTTTTTCTCACACAAGCGCAACTTGACTTTTATATACAAGGCGGTATATACACATTCACAGACAGTAGCCTCCGTCGGTAGGACTTACGTGTGACCGTCGCTTAAATTCTACAGAGCCGACCAGTGCATGGCACCGCTCCTGCGACCGGAATCACCACCCCGACTCGTACTAGATGTCCTCTCCAGCACTATACGCTCCGTCCTCACCAACCTTCAGTCTTACTTCCAGTCTCTCTTCCATCCTCCCTGACAGGGACGAGGGGCCACCTTATAAACGCTGGTTGCTCCGCCCCTGAATCCCTGACAGCAAATCACAAGAGTTTTCACACTGGGCACTCCGCCTACATCCACCTCTCCTTTTACTGCACACTTGGCAGAGGAGAGGGAGGTCAGTGCCAAACGTCCCGCAAAGTGCCAAACCCCAGCCAGGGTGTCTAAGATGGTGCCAAACCCCCTCTTAACTAGCTGGTGACTACAGACATTCCTTGATTAGAATTGACTTGCTTTCTCTTCTTCTCGACCGCAAACTTGCGATTGACTCATCTCTGTATCTCAAACCCTTAACAACCAGACCCACAAGGCATCACCATGCTAAATCCTTAACACCTTGTTTCTGCAGAACAGACACTTATAAGTATTCATATTTTCCACGAACGGTCTCAGATTGGAACGAAATTACTCAGGTATCCTCCTGGTATCTATTCGTCCTTCGCATTAGTCTCTGCTTCCACAGTGAAATAGCAATGTTCGCCATCTCAGTTTTCTCATCTTTGACTCTGTTGTTGTTTTCCTTTTATTTTTATTTCTTTATTATTTATTGTTGTATCTATTCCTACTATAATCGCAAAACGTAATGTATTATTGATATGTAGTTTCCTTCTCTTGTTCATTATTCCCGTTCTTGCATTAATTACGAAAATGTCTTCCATGTCGCTTTTGTATTTGTTATGGCTGTATTTATACCAATTACCCCAAACAAATTTGTTATGTCATTTTCTGTTAATCATGTCCTATTGAAACTGCCCACCTGCTTGGACCTACGTGTCTGCAGTATGTAATAAATAAAAAAAAATAAATACAAATAACACTGCATTTAAAAAAATGAATTCCCGAAGTCTCACTACAGCAGGCAACACTCAACAAGAAAGCCATCACGATGAACGTACCGTGTCGCCTTAATTCATGAAGAGAAAAATCCCATCTTTTGGTGTGCTACTTAATATGACCTATATGCTCCAATGGATGAGGAACTTTATTGTAGTAAATTTGGGAAAGAAGGCAGAAGGTGATCTGATGCGGTGATTTTCTCGACCGCTGCTTTCTTTGCTCCCGCTGGAGCTCGTTTGTTCCTCCCCGGAGGGGATCGTCACCCGCAGCACGACGTTCTTCTTCGAGTGCAGAGCACTCGCTGCCGTCGTTGTAGCGATCCTGTCGACTGCGCCAGTAAATTTTCAAAAAGAAGAGAAGAGAGAAGGTGATTTATTGTGGTGAGCTTGTACTAAGTTCATACATTCTCCTTTTTTCTACTTCTTCACTTCCTCGTGAAGCCCAGCTACCCCAGCTGACATTGCCGCTATGAAGAAGGTATGGGTGGAAGTCTCCCCTACTGCCAACCGTCGTTGGCTGCGTTGTCTGTACGTGAAGGATGGATACCAGCCTTTTTCTCACACAAGCACAGCTTGACTTTTATATACAAGACGGTATATACATATTGACAGAAAGTAGCCTCGGTTGGTAGGACTTACGTGGGACCGTCGCTTAAAGTTCGGCAGAGCCGACCAGTGCATAGAACCGCTCCTGCGACCAGAATCACCACCCCGACTCGTACTAGATGTCCTCTCCAGCACTGTCCGCTCCGTCGTCACCAACCTTCAGCCTTACTTCCAGTCTCTCTTCCAACCTCCCTGACAGGGACGAGGGGCCACCTTGTAACACTGGTTGCTCCGCCCCTGAATCCCTGACAGCAAATCACAAGAGTTTTCACACTGAGCACTCCTACATCCGCCTCTCCTTTTACTGCACACTTGACAGAGGAGAGGGAGGTCAGTGCCAAACACCCCGCAAAGTGCCAAACCCCAGCCAGGGTGTCTAAGATGGTGCCAAACCCCCTCTTAAGCAGCTGGTGACTACAGACATTCCTTGACAGGCTGTCCGAACCAACCGTTTCCCAGGGACTGCCAAACAGCTGTCAAGCCGGTTCCTCATTTTCAACCCTCGCACATACCAACACAGTACCACGACTTTTAACAATGGTCGCTATCTTCAGGGCCTGTCCGCCACGTGGCTGGGCGCCTGTGCCGGCGCAGACCCCACCACATCAGACTACCGTACTTTCGGTCCTTCTACGACGACCTTTACAATTTGTGGATATAAAAAATTGACCGGACGTTAAGTGGCCGTTTGCCTCGACCTCAAAATGCTGTTGATTTACACGTACAGTGTGTAATTGCAGATAATATAAGAGGTACTGTAACAATTGGCAGTAAAGCGAAGTTTGCGTGTATGAGAACAATCGTCATTGCGTAGGCTTTTGACGCCAGGTAGCAAGTCGTATTAAACATAGGCGCCGTCTGGAGATCGCTGTTTCTGTGCCCTTGTGGGAATTCCAGGTACTGATATTGCTGTGATGATGATATTGCTAACAAAAATAAAGGGACAATAAATACACGTACTGACGTACATTTAGACATTCCGATACACGAAGTTCACTGTGCGTTAATTGAGCTATAGCCTTGAAGACCTGTGGTTTAATAACGATGTTAATTGTTCATAAAGTCGCATCCGTACAAATGCTTGGGAATCCATCATTTTCTCGGAACTTCTCTGGTGATTTCCCAAAGCGGCAGCCGTGGTCAATGCACTTACACCGGCATTGCGGTGTGGGAGGCGAGATTGTGCATTAATATGATTCCTTTTTGGAAGGGCACGGCAGGACCATCAGAATGCATCCGCCTTATCCGTTCACCTTCTTTGTGCAGTTGATGGTCGCTCTGCTACTTCAATCGACGAGCTACAACGAGCCATTTGATGTAAGCATCATGCAGATACGCGATGGCGAGAATTTCCTCGTGCCATCCATTCCAGTGATACAGACCGACGTCACCAGTGCAGCGCGGTTTGTGACATCAGCAGCCAATAATAAAGCTGGAATGAACGGCTCCTTGGTGAGAAAGTTGACATCGTGGGATATAAAGATGCATACGAAGGACGCTTGCGCGAAGGGCACGGCAGGACCGTCAGAATGCATTCGCCTGATCCGTTCACCTTCTTTGTGCAGTTGGTGGTCGCTCTGCTACTACAACCGACGAGCTACAACGAGTCATCATTTGATGCACACGTAAGCATCATGCAGATACCCGACGGCGGGAGTTTCCTTCTGCCACGCAGTCCAGTGATACAGAGCGACGTCACCAGTGCAACGCGGTTTGTGACAGCAGCAGCCAATACTCAAGCTAGAATCAACGGCTCCCTGGTGACAAAGCTGACATCGTCGGATGTAACAGGCGCATACGAAGGACGCTTGAACGAAGGGCACGGCAGGACCGTCAGAATGCATCCACCTTATCCGCCTAAACCTTCTTTGTGCAGGAGAGAAAACCTTATGGCAAATGTTTTCGGTCAAATAATGTGTCTTTCGTTGTGCTGCCGTGCCCGAGTCTGCTAGTTGAGCTACTCTGTGAATGCATTGATGTTTCATTTAACAATATGATAATGTTATTATGTGGTGACGTTGAAACTAACCCCGGTCCCGATATCTCGTTTGTTTCGAAGCAACTCCAGCTGATTGCTGAGGACCTGAAGGAAATCAAGCAAGAAGGACTAACCGCAATTGAATCCAAGTTGGAGTTGCTTACGGCATTGGATGGAAAAATAGCTGCTTGTATTAATGAATTGAATAGCCTACAAACGACGATACATACCTCCGAGCTTAAGGTGGACGATCTGGAAAATCGTTCCAGGACGTCTAACCTTATCATATATGGCGTCCCGAAGAATGGAAAAGAAAGTGAGGGCTCCCTTGTAGAGGTAATTAATGAAATAATCGTTGAAACGTCATGAAGGTGGAGCCTGTTACTTTCGAAAGGATTCACAGACTTGGGAAACCTGCGTCCAACAAAAAACAAAAGAAAACACAACCGGTAATCATGAAACTTGCCGGCTTTCGAGACAAAACTATAAGGTGCTGAAGAACTGTCGCAGGTTCAAAGGGATTAATTTTTCCATAAGTGAAGATTTTTCAGTCCGTGTTCGAGACATAAGGAAAAAACTCTGAAACTATGGGAAAACGAAAAAAATGAAGCTGGAGATAGCGTTTCCTTAACCTATGACAAACTGAGAATTAATGGAGAACTGTACTACTGATGAGAGCCAAGATAATGTTTTAACATTGAACAGACAGTCGGGCATCCTTAGCTGACAAAAAAAAAGAAAACCAACAAAGCGAGGCGAAGTCACTGTGCCCACGCCGAATCCAGCAACATTCTAAATATGGAAGAATCGGTTTTAATCAGTCTAGAACCAGATTTCTTTGCTGCTACGGAAAGATGGCTAACAAGAGATGTCCGCGACGTTGAACTGGCCCCGCCAGATTATTCAGTAGTACGGAAAGAGAGATATACACGTGGCGGGGGCGTTGCAATATTCATAAAGAAAACTATTCCTTTTTCAAGGCTTTCTGATGTAGACAACGTCGAAGCGATTTTTTGTAAACCTACGGTTGGCCCAGCGCGCGGTCACGGTGGGATGTGTTCACCGCTGTCCAACACTGAGTGTAGCGTCATCTCTTCACTATGTGATTATCTACAACGCCATGTGCCAAGTGGCCGACTAATCTTGGTGGGTGACTTCAGCTTACACGATATTAATTGGGAGGCCATGCGCTTTCCATCGGGATCGCCTGAACTAGTTAGCGATATGATGTCACATTTTAACCTGAATCAGGTAGTTACCCAGCCCACGCGCACCAAGGGAACTACATCAAATATTCTTGATCTGACATTTCTCAGTCATCACTTCGCTCTTGAAAGCGTAAGTTTGCAAATTCTGGAAGGCATATAAGATCACGAAATAACTTATTGCACAATCCGGTCAGAAACGCCTACTCCTGCCGTTGAAAAGTGTAGCAGCTTTTATGACTTTTCTAATGCTGATGACGCCAGTATTATTGATAATCTCGGCTTTGAATATGCCGCATTTGAAAAATCTTTCTATTAACACTTCCATAGATGTAGAAGCTTTGTGGAAAAAGCACAGAGAGATTATATTTTTCAGCCTACGAAATTACGTGCCAATGAAGACAAAGAAAAAGCAAGGAAAACAACTCCATGAATAACACGCCAAATAATCCAAGCTAAACGAAAACTAAAAAGGCTAAGTAAAACCATCAAGATAAAACAAACGCAGGTAAATAGACGTGCGCTTAACGCATCCATCAGAAATATGAAATCAAAAATTAAGGAAGCTAAGAATAACTACTTTTCTTTACTCTTCCTAACTTTTTGAAGACCGCGCCACATAAATTTTGGAGTTACCTTAACCATAAAGACCATGACGGCCCCGCCACTACCTCTGATGATAATAGAAACTCCGCAAATTCTTTTATTATATATTTTCAGTCAATATTCAGCATCGATGATGGAAAACGTCCGCACCTAGTCCCGTGTGACCGAAAGCCCATCGAGCCGCTCACAATCACAGAACAAGGCCTATTAAATATTTTGTTACGTAATGATAGTAAGAAAGCGATTGGACCTAATAACATACCTAATATGATTCTTAAGAGATATGCTGAGTGGAATTCTAAATATCTGCGCCATATCTTCAATAAATCATTAGTGACGTGTTCTCTTCCTGTCGAGTGGAAAACCGCTAAAATCATTCTTGTGCACAAATGCGGCAGCACAACCGAGCTATACAAATTTGAAGTCCATTTCTTTAATGTTGACCATATGTAAACTTCTTGAACACGCAGTACTTAAACACATAAACACGTACCTCGAACAAGAATCTATCCTTTCTCCGTATCAGCATGGCTTCCGCCGCGGTCTTCCAACAGTCACACAGCTGCTAGAACTAAGACACGACATATCACAAAGTCTAGATCATAGAAAACAGACAGACCTAATTTTATTAGACTACTTCAAGGCCTTCGATCGCGTGTCACACACACAAAAAAAAACTAATCGGGAAGCTCCCCTGTATACTAGGAGAAGGATCTATTGTTAGATGGGTAGAGAGCTACCTCAATGGCCGCCCAAAATTCGTTCATGTTCATAACGAAGATTCAGCTTTAGCACCTGTTACATAAGGAGTGCCTCAGGGCACTGTGCTAGGTCCTGTTTTATTTCTGATATATATAAATGATTTACCTTCCAAACTAAATGTCAGCATCCGTCTATTCGCAGACGGTTGTATTTTCTACCACGAGATTAATTCCGATGATGACCATCATGTACTGAATAACGCCCTAAAATCTGTCTTTTCTTGGTGTGAAGAGTGGCAGATGACTCTAAATGCCAAAAATCTGTAACGCTTACAGTAACTAGAAAGAAACAAATATCTGATTTTACTTAGGTTATTAACGACAGACCTCTGACTCGGGTATATGAGCATAAATATTCATGCGTTACTTTAAAGCATTATCTTCGATGGGAAACGCATATTAACAATATAACTTCAAGCGCACTAAAGCGACTATTCTTTTTGAGAAGGCGCCTTCGTCTTGCGCCCCCAGATACAAAACTACTGGCTTACGAAATGCTTGTTAGATCATTATTAGAGTACGCGTATATTGTTTGGTTTCCCTACACGACGGCACTTATTGCAAGAATGGAAGGAGTGTAGAGGAAGGCGATAAGGTTCATCTGTAATAATTACAAGGCAACAGATTCTCCAACTGAATTACTAAAGAAATCTAGGCGATTAACACTGCAAAGCCGAACAATGACAGCTAGGATAAAGCTCTTGTTTCAATTAATTCATCGTGATACAAACATCGACACGCCAAGGCTCATTTCTTTCAATCGCTCTAGATCCACACGCACTCCCAAACACTTAATGCATACACTTTTAACTCAAATTGCTTTAAGTATTCATACTTCCCACGAACCATACGAGAATGGAACGAACTTAGTCCGTCTATTGCTAACGCTCCATCATTGAATATGTTCTTAGATACAGCAGAAGTGAATGTATGTATATCCTAATAAGTTTCTGTGAAAACTATTTTTCGTTTTTTTGTATTTTGTTCTTTTTTATTGGAACCTGTATTCATATATTGTTTTACTACCATAGTTGCGCCATGAGGCATACTACGATTGTAATTATTGTAGCTAATAGCTGTTAATGAGTTGTAGTTATGCGGTGCATATTCTGTGGATACTCATGTACTGTATATTTATGATTCCGCATTGTATGAATATCATGGTGCTTCTTTTGCTTTCATGCGTATGCCCTCCCTGCTATGATCTCCTGTGAGATCGGCAGTATTGCTGAAAGAAAAAAATATCTCATAACAGAATGCGCGAAATCAGGTTTTTCTCCTGATCCCAGTACGAACCGATTCCAATATGCACTGTCATGATGTATCAGTTGTAATAGGCGTACAGCTTCTCATTATCTGCTGACCGTATGTGATTATACATTATGCACTCACGCGCTTCTTCCCTTTCTTTCTTTCTTTCTTTCTTTCTTTCTTTCTTTCTTTCTTTCTTTCTTTCTTTCTTTCTTTCTTTCTTTCTTTCTTTCTTTCCTTCTTTCTTTCTTTCTTTCTTTCTTTCTTTTTTCTTTCTTTCTTTCTTTCTTTCTTTCCATTTCGCGCTATAGAAACGAAGCCGCTGCTGCGGAGATCGAACCCGCCACTTCAAGGTAAACTTTTTCTACACTTTATCACACATTGGCTTTCGCGTAATCACTATAACGCAGCAGTTGACTGAGGGCAAAAGTGGATCGAGCGCGACAGTGGGTAGAGAATAAGAAAGGTATCGCTTTTGCAGTCTGCATGTCAATGAACGAATCTCGACGCGTGGCATGGCCTCGACTTTAAACGGAGCATGTGTTAAAATCTACTCTACATTACAGTGATAACAGGCCCCGCGTTCATCGGAAAGCGTCTGTTCTTTGCTTTATAATAGAGACATGTAGAGCAAGGCGATCAAATGTTTCTTCCTACAGATCTAAACTTTTACGCCTGAATAAGGATCCGCAGACCGTTTAATTTTAGCGACAAATTCTCCACGTGTCGGCCAAGGAAGAAAGAGTGCGTTTTGAAGAGAGATTTTTCGTAGACGAGGTTTAGAGTCTCATCAACAGGCTCACAAAGAGAAGGATACAACCGCCCGTAGATGTGCAATACGAAAAAGCGGCCAAGGCCTGCATTCCGCGAAGAATCTCCCCAGGCAGGCGAGGAGTACTTTCGAGCTTTCCGAGTCAACGCTAGTGTGTAAACGGGCACCCTTGTCGTGTAGTTGTCCAGTAATTACTTTAACGACGACCAAGACGTAGGATAGCACCCACAAGCCATTTCACGGTGGCTCTATTACGGTCGGCCATTACGGCCTGTTTAATTAGAGCACGAACGTGGGTCATTTGCACCTCTTTAGTATTTTTTTTCCTTGGTGATCACTCGGTGGCTACTTTTGTGAACGCAAATGTTGGTAGTCTCAACTAGAACGACCCTCACGTGCAACAGCAGTCGTTTCAATTAAGAAATTGCACAAATTAACAAGAAGAAGGGCTGCATCGCGTAGCAAAGTTACTGACGTACTGGGGAAGCATTTTTGAGGACTGCAATACACATACGATTCTCATTCGGATAGCTTAGCAATTAGGACTGAAGGCAAACTAAGTGTACTTATTTGGACAGTTTTAGTCATGTCCGACAACCTTGGTTTGATGCTTCTAGTATATTTGTTGCTGGGTGATTCCACGTAAGATCGAACAAAGCATGGCTGGTCACCATCTTAAATTTATTTCAAAATTTTATATATTGCTGCCCGATGTGTGGAAAGAAGAGATCCGCAGTTGGTTTTGCTAGAAAAAATTTTGTCGAAGCGCCGGGAGTCAATAATGACGAAGAGGTGGAGTGCCGCGCTTACCTGCTCTTCTGTTTTGGCCAACTTTGCTTATTAATTACACAAACTATACTAAGGTTAGGTGGCTGAAAATTTTTTAAGTAATTATACGCATGCTTCTACTTGTGGTAAATTATTTTTTCTTTTTGTGGGGAGTGTATATATTTTTATAAAAATCCTCAAAATCAGCCCAGGAAGCATTTTTCTGTCCACTTTGCGGGCTTATATCTCAAAAAAGGCTTGAGGCAGAGCGGCGAAAATTCCGCATTACGTTCTAAGCAAACTCGTTTGTCAACCTACAAAATATTATATTTATATAATTTTTGAATAAAGAGATACGGCCGGGCTAACTTCAAAAAAACACCGAACAATGAAAACTTCTGACGACAATTAAAAAAAAACCCCATTTTTGATATTTTTTAAACAATTGTACACTTATTCTCCTTCACATTGGCTTTCACAATCACCAAAAACATGTTGCATAATTTTGTTCCACTAGGAGTTACAGCCCGTCGAATTAGACCCTTACGCAATGATAGGCAATTGTTGTTGATCCGGCTTCTTGCCCGCTTAGTGTATAGAATGAAGACAGAATTGAATTGCTGGTCCTTAGGAGGCCAGCAGCACCGAAAAAAGGTGTTGGTGGCACTGATGGTGTCAATTTCGAAGCGATTTGATCACCCGAGCAGCAATGAGCGCGGGGCTATCGAGCAGGTGCGCGCGCCCCCCAGATGCTCTAAGAGAGGCACAGTCAGAGCTCCTTTTCACCTCCTCAGACCACAAGTGTTCCAAACACTTCTTGGGTAACTTCAACGCGTGTGGGCTGGAGATTCGCTATCCATTCTGCCTTTTGTTCGCACCGCACTTAGGCGCTGATAACAAGGCGGAGATGGAAGCAAGATCAAAACACTATCAGGTAGCTATGAGCGCTTGCTTCACGCACGCGGTTGACAGCCGCTGCCGCCAGAGAAACTGTGCACCGCCACTTGCGATCAGTAGAACGCATGAAAGTGGCACTCCAGTGGCAAAGCAAGGTATAGAACGCCAAAGGAAACAAAAGCAAAACAATTGGTAAACGGATGCGCGCACCTATCTCAGATTAGATTCTACACCTTGCGACCGCGCCGGGTAACATGTTATCCCCAGCATGATGTGTGCGTTTGTGCCATTTGTGCCAACTATAAGCTTTGCCTTGCCGCTGTTGAGAACATTACTGGCCTCAAAATCGCTGCTGATCAGCTTCACTCAACGTTCGTTTTCATCCCGTCACCATCGGAGTGCCTTTTAGGCGAATGCAATCAGTGTCCAAAAGGCAGGTCCCTGACACTGGAGGAACTTAATATCCCAGAAGACGAAGAAATATTACTAGCAATGCGGGAGGCAGGCGACCTTGTGAAAAAAGTTTTGGGTGATGACACTTTTTTAATCATCTTCGAGTATTGGCGGAAAGGTGGATCATGCACAACCACTGACACAAAGTAGATCCATATACGAGGAAAAGCAATGCACGCAGCGTGGCAGCATTGTATTCCACTTTGATTTTGCCGAAAACTGGACTGTTGTGCTTCCTGATGAAGTTCAGGCATACCACTGGCACAAGCAGCAAGTATCCGTCTTTACATACGTGGTCACAACGAGAAAATCTACGAGGAGTTCCACTGTTGTTAGTGACGACTTGAGCCACGATTCCGCTCACGCCTGCTTGGCTCTAGCGAAAGAATGGGTGGAAGACAACCTGCCGGTTTACTCCAACGTGACATGTGAGTGATGGAGCCGCCAGTCATTTCAAGAATAGATATCAGCTTTTCGAGTTCCGAAAGAGCTGTTGTCCGAGTACCCAATGGGTATTCTCAGCAACTGGACACGGGAAAAACTCATGCGATAGAGTTGGAGGTCTCGTCAAGCATCAGGCAATGCTCAACAACCTTGAAAGTGCAATTCGGACAGCCAGAGACTTTGTAACCGTTTTATCAGAGAAACTGAAAGGTGTGCATCTAATACACCTTGAAGAAAAAGAAGCCGTTGCCTTCCGCAAGTTAAAGAAGGAAGAGTGGATGAGAGTTCCCGCGTTCCATTGTCTTGGCATACCTAGCAGCTATCCACGCCAACGGAAGCTTCTCCTGGCTTGTACGTGGCACGAATAGCCGGGTCTGCTTGGAAGGAGTTGTGTGTACATGAATGAAGAAGTCTGAACAGTCTAATCAATGGAACAAACAATTTCAGCCCAGAAACATGGTTTAATGAAGTGGTTCTTCTTGACCTTCACAAATTTTCCATTTTGCTAAAGATTATTTGGAAAGCGCACTTTGCTTATTGCATTTTTATCCTTTCTTCTTTTCCTTCATCCTTTTTTTTTTTGGGGGGGGGGGGGGGGAGATCTAAGCTACGCATCGAGTTCTTACTGCCTTTTTGCTGAGGTAAAGGCGGAAAATATCTGTCTGCGCTCCGATACCGCAGCGCATCAAAGAACCCCATGCTTAAAAAGTGACCCCTAATCATTAATTATTGTGTCCCTTATAGCTGATATGCAGCGTTCACACATAAATGACCAGGCACATTACCATGCCAAAACTGAAAAGCCGTACGCGATCACAAATGTCAGAATAGTCAGAAGCGCATGCTTCGCTGAGCCTTCCGTAAGGGTCTAATTCGACGGGTTGTAACTCCTAGTGGAACAAAATTATGCAACATGTTTTTGGTGATTGTGAAAGCCAATGTGAAGGAGAATAAGTGTACAAAGTTTAAAAAATATCAAAAATGGGTTTTTTTTTTAATTGTCGTCAGAAGTTTTCATTGTTCGGTGTTTTTTTGAAGTTAGCCCGGCCGTATCTCTTTATTCAAAAATTATATAAATATAATATTTTGTAGGTTGACAAACGAGTTTGCTTAGAACGTAATGCGGAATTTTCGCCGCTCTGCCTCAAGCCTTGTTTGAGATATAAGCCCGCAAAGTGGACAGAAAAATGCTTCCTGGGCTGATTTTGAGGATTTTTATAAAAATATATACACTCCCCACAAAAAGAAAAAATAATTTACCACAAGTAGAAGCATGCGTATAATTACTTAAAAAATTTTCAGCTACCTAACCTTAGTATAGTTTGTGTAATTAATAAGCAAAGTTGGCCAAAACAGAAGAGCAGGTAAGCGCGGCACTCCACCTCTTCGTCATTATTGACTCCCGGCGCTTCGACAAAATTTTTTCTAGCAAAACCAACTGCGGATCTCTTCTTTCCACACATCGGGCAGCAATATATAAAATTTTGAAATAAATTTAAGATGGTGACCAGCCATGCTTTGTTCGATCTTACGTGGAATCACCCTGCTATTATTGGAGGGCTGTAGAGTGGGTAGGGGAGAAGGAGGCGTCAGCATGGTCCTCTGTAAAGACTATCGCCTTCTAGTGTACAGTTTTAAGATATACAGGTTACTTATATTCCGAAGTGGCAGGCTGACCATTTTTATAAGCGCTATAGTCATGGCCAGCTTCTCACACAGATAAACAAGTGCGCGAAAATTCAAGCCAAGCTCGAAGGGGCGAGTTCGAGCTTGCACCCAGGTAACATGACCCTCAGAAATTAACGAGACAGAATGAAAACTGTTTCTGGCATCTCATTTTCAGACGTTACTGTTGCGCACCAACCGCTGCTTCACGTTCTTTGTTACTCGATGCTTGATTGAGTTATAAATCCTCCCTTATATGCACATATCATACTAGAGTTCACTATAGTTCATAGATGCACTGTAGTGCAACTCTTTTTACTTACCGCCATCGCCCCGTTTTCTGTAGAAATCACAAGCGCAAGTAGCGGGAGCGCGCTGTGCTCCTCTGTCTTTTAATTGCTTTCCGTACTGTTGGCATTTTCTGTTAACTGCCTAACAACAGGCCCCTTCCTCATTGTTCTCTTTCCTCCTTTCTCTCATATATTTCTATTCCCCCTTTCCGTTCCATAAGTGAAGGGTAACAAACCGGACGCCTTTCTACTTACGAGACCCATTTTCTCGCTTCCGTCTGCCTGCGTCTCATATAACAGTAATTGGGAAGAGTTTATGTGCTAAAATCACGACGTGATTACGAGACAAGCCTCGCAGTATAGCGACGCCGGATAGTTAGTTCATCTCGAACGGATCGTGCATTGCGCGACTATGAAGGAAGGAAAGAACTGCGCTCTTTCCCTTCTATGTTCCTTCTTTCTTCGCACTCTCGCTGTACACTATTTGTTCTAGCTGATGTTGTTCAACGAGGATCTGAGATAAACACAAGGGAATGTTTCTACATTTCGCCCGTATCGAAATGGGGCCGCCGCGTCCGGGATTCAATCCCGCGACCTCCAGCTTCGCAAGCAAAGTCCCGAAGGGCTGAGCTTCGTCGGCGGGCCCCTGCGTCACCTGTGCCAGTCTTTTCAATTCGACGATCGGCCACTCTCCATGCAGGGTGCTGCTTGAACACCGCCCTCGTCGCTCCTCGGCCCACAAGGCACTGAAAGCACTTTTGCGCTTCTTGAAGACGACAGGTTTGAGCGAACACCTCTGACTGATGGAGTCATCCTACAATGTCTCTTTCGTTATTCCCCTTCTTTCTCTCTCTCTCTCCCATCTTTCTATTCCCCCTTCCCATTCCCCCAGTGTAGGGTAGCCAACCGGACGCCTTTCTGCATAACCTCCCTGCCTTTCTGTATTTTCCCTTTTCCTTTTTCTTCCTATGCCCGTATTTCGAAGACTTCGATTATTAGGAATTCTGTGCTATTGAATCGGTCCGGTAGAGTTGTGTATTTGTGCTACCCTACTTTCGCTGTGTTAAGTCGACGAAGAAACGTCATCGGTAAAGTGAAATAAAACTGAACCGCTGGAAATAAAACCTGCATATCTTGCGCACTGTGCAAGTCGGTGCCATGGGAAGCAGTCAGTGAGGAAGCTGCCTATGGGGGATCATCCGGCATTCAGCGAAGTGTTACGAGTAGGACGAACGTCTTTGTGCCAAGTGCATGAGTGGGTGTGTGCCTGACATCTGTGGGCTAACCAAGAATCTCGACAGCAGCGTGGCGAATGAATTGCCGGTCATAGCGACGTAACGTTTGCACCAACGTTAGTGCACAGCACAGGCGCCTGTTTCGTCGAAGCCGACGTAGCCTAGTGGTAGCCTAGTGGTAGAGTGCTTGCTTGGAACCTCGGTGGCGCGCGTTCGATAGGCGCCTACCGCTTGGTAGGTTGTCTTCGCAGATTACAGCGCGTTCGCGTGTGTCTGTGTGTTATGTCATATTGCATTCCAACTTGGTGTGCCTTTGTTGTTCGTAAGTGCGTTCCGACGATATGTGAAATATCTATTTTACTGCGTTCGAGATTGGCATGGGTATGGGCTGTATAAAATTGAAACACTTGTGGTGCCTACACGTATAATGCGGCCCTAGCACTGCGGTTATGAGCCACACGTGATTGTAGTTTCGTTAATAGTGACATATATGACGAGTATATCATATTAGAGATTTAAAGGTCAATAACAAGTGTTCATCATATACTGATACGTTGCCATTCAAATTCGGTGCATACTAGGTAAACGAGCCGACCGCGAGAGCACCGAGACGTAGGCGGATAGATAGATAGATAGATAGATAGATAGATAGATAGATAGATAGATAGATAGATAGATATATAGATAGATAGATAGATAGATAGATAGATAGATAGATAGATAGATAGATAGATACGGTTCAAGTTCCTCAAGTTCACCAAGAAATGCTCGGCATTTAATTTAATAATCATAATCATCATCACCAGCCTGTCTACGCCCACTGCAGGGCAAAGGCCTCTCCCATGGATCTCCAATTATCCCTGTCCTGTGCTAACTGGGCCCAATTTATTCCCGCAAACTTCCTGATCTCATCTGACCACCTAACTTTCTGCCGCCCCCTGCCACACTTGCCCTCTCTAGGAATTCACTCAGTTACCCTTAATGACCAACGGTTGTCTTGTCTTCGCATTACATGGCCCGCCCAGGCCCATTTCTTCTTCTTAATTTCTATTAGTATGTTCCTAACACGCGTTTGTTCCCTAACCCACACCCCTCTCTTCTTGTCCCTTAAGGTTACACCTACCATTTAATTTAATTAGCATTAATTTACCCGGCTACAAAGCATGGATAGAAAAAAGCAATGATGCGCTACTGCGCTCTGATATTATAAGTGTCTTACGGACACCACCACTTGTTGTAGGCACGAACAAATTACCACTTTGTTACAGCTGAACTGCTACAGCTGTAACTTCTATAACTGCTACAGCTGTGGCTAACTGAGAGGTTTGCGGAACTAAGAGACATAAATTATTATGTGTTCAAAAGTTGATTCATATCGATGCATGTGCAAGCATCAGCATATATTTTTTATGTGGAGGAGAAGCGTGTTTAATCAGCTAAAGCGCGTCCTTATATAAAACGAAGATGGAACATCAGCTGGCGGGAGTCTATCACCTGAGCTTACGTGACGAACAGGTCTTTGTCCTCTTGCGCAATCGTCAGCCGCTGTGGTCTAGTGGTTACGCTGCTTGACTACTGACCCGAAAGACATGGTTCGAACCCGGCCGCGGTGGTCGTGTTTTCAATGGCGGTGAAAATGGCGGAGGTAGTGTGCTTTTTCAGTGCACGTTTTAAAGGTCCACTAAAGTGAAAATGCAAAGTTGTTTAGAATGATGTGTTTTATTTCGAGAACTCGATTTTCTTACATTTTGACGTATTACAATAAATGTTAAAAGAGGAAATTAATGGCAAAGTTTGTTTGAAATTGGCGCCGGAACTTCGGTATCTAATGGCGTCAGAAGGCCAATCCCATTTTATTTTTTCGTATACTTGCCAAATTCGCTCCATGAAATGTTCTGATACTTCTTGTGTTACGTCTCCCATTTTCTTGGAACACAATATATGTCTCCTTAGCTATAAATATTTATGTAGGCTCTAGTAGACGCCATCAAATATCTGTGACGTCTCTCGTTTTAGTGCTGGAACTTCAAAGCAGCGCCACCACCGGTATTTTTATATGGCTTTGGAAAACATTGCATTAGCTCGAGATGATTATTTGTGCACCGACATATACAACAGGGACGTGACGCAGTGACCACACACATTCTGACACACATTACTTACCGATTTACAGAGTGGCCGGCCCATGCAATATCTAAGCTGGTGCGTTCACGACAAGAACTCACAACGTGGTCCTGGGAGGCACGGCTTTCGGGCCTGGAACTGGGGAGTCAACGGTGACCCTAGACCAGGCCAGGCGAGCCGCCGTGACCAGTGGGGCTCTACATGGGGGCTGCACCCGAAGCTAACCACTGAGTACTGGTGCAATAAAATTTATTTTTCTTATTATTCTGGCGTGGGCGCCTGCGCCGACGCGTACACCAACACCGTCTTTTCTGGTATACGAGCTCCCTAACGGGGTCGCGTTAAAAATAAAAGCATGTCTCTTCCCTCTGCGTCGCAATTGGCTCATTGCGTGCGCGACTATAGATCAGTCAACGCCAAAATAGCCCACCTCAGCGTGGAACACATGTCGTTTCATTCCCTGCTTTTGCATTTAAACTCATTTGCGTGTCTCGCGCAGGGATTTTTTCGATCTTATTTCAATGTTCCTTGCGTGTCAACTTTTTGTCATCATGCAGTCACACCAACCCGCCGAAAGGAGTCGTCCCTGACATATCCAAAGGGGAATGGTTCAAGGGCTTCTTCCTTTATATCGTCGGTTAGTAGACCATCGGAGGCGTTATTTGAATGTAGACTCGGTTCCTACCAACGAGAGAGATGTGTTACCGTGAAATTCAGTAGCTTGCAATTTGCGTCTTAAATACTGCCCTACATTTAAAAAACTACAACTATTTCCGCTATGCCGTATTTGGCCCTCTTGCGTGCTGGATTCACTTGTTGTGCCCAAGCGGGAAACGGGCGTTTCATCCATTCCTCTTTCGTCATTGCAGAGCATAGGTATCGTTCTGGCAGACTGCCTTTTTAGATAGCATGCGAAATTTTATTCATCGGCCAGCTCCTCTGACGATCACGTATTTACTACGTGACGCCTGCTAGCAAAGAGGGTGTTCCACACTCGCCGCCATGGCCACGAGTGGCGCTGACTTAGACCCCCAGGAACAAATGTACAGAAATACTCAATGAAGTGGACAATAAAAAGTAAGTGCAAATAACTAGGAGCTACTGCACCTAACCGTTCAATAAGGAGCTTTACCAATGAACTGAATATCTTTTAGAAATACCTCAAAGAAAATATTCGTAACCATGCAGCATTATAATTTTTCCGTGTCTTCTGTTATTCAAAAGCTGCGAAACGCATTTGTCCTTCCAGATTTCATATTGAACATTGAATATGCAATTATATTAGCCCAGAATGTTCAATGAAAAGGGAGGCGCACGGAAATTTGGAATTCAAGTATTTGCAAACACGTTGATGCAAGCAGGGCGAGAAATACATGTGGATAACGTGAAGCGGGAACACAAGAAAAGTCGCGCTCATTATTTGTCCCCTGTTTCTTCATATACCTACGTTGCTGCTTTGAACAGAAAAGTTTTCCAGACGTTGCGCAATTCGTTGCGCCTCGCTCGTATATCACGTTCTTAGAGTAAACAAAGACGAGATGAAATAGCAGCTTGATGTACGGTCCGCCTGGAAGACGTTTACGAGCAAAGAGCAAGAGCGCGGACGACAACACCGAGGTCGACAACGACGAAGTTTCGTGTGTCGTACTATCTATGAGGTCCAGGGGATAGCTTGAAGGTTAAACACAGAGGAGGGAAACGTTCGAATATCTATACTTTTGCCGTGGATGCACCACGGAGAATCTACGAACGCGACGTGGTTTATGTTGTGTTCTATCTTTGACAGTTCCGAAAACGACCCCCGATCCTAAAGGGCTGTTCTCATCTCGGTCACCGATAGTGGTTTTCGTTCCTCGGTTGACAGGGGCCATTTATTTGGTCGACGCCACTGAGCGAAAATGCCCTTGAATCTAGAAGCCTGGGAAAAAAACAGAAAAGAAAAACAGATAGAAAGCCATCGACAATCTACGGGTAGATATGTCTCGAAAATTTGGGACCGGTACGTAGTATATTATCCGTGTCTACCATGAATCGTGTTCTCTTATTGTTCCGAACCAACGAATATCGCGAAATATTGCCTCCTATTTCACCGTTGAGCGTTGTCGTAACATAGAGAGATACACGATTCAGCAGCGGGAGAGGCAACGGCCTTGGTCGTTCGAAACGGTGATATGAGTGTGCTGCGTATCTCTCACAATTTAAATGGGGTTTGCATCTAAGAATGATCTGAACAATCGCTTCGAACAAAACACCAGTTGCTGTTAGGGCGTCAAACTTGCGTAGCCCTTGTACGGACTGCACTCGTCTTGGTGGTGATTGTAACGCTGCTAAAGGGGCAGGTAACATTCGAGGAAAGGTACGAATGCCACGGGACTCATGATAACGGCAGATACTTGAGGCAAGCCAAAGCCTGTCTTCCAGAATATATAAAACTCTGTGATGAGAGAAAATACTTCAGGCTGGTTGATTTATTTATATATTAAATTAGTCACTCATTTATTCATTTAATTTAATTTATTTATAGAGCAAGCTCACAGAAAGAGTATGGTAGGTCTGGTCTAAAGAAAAATGTTAGAAAACTAAAAGGCACAGTCACGTATGTACAATCAATATATAAAGATAAAGTCGTAAATAGAAGGGCGCGAACAAAAAACACAAATGAACCGAAAACTAAAAAACAGATGCTAAATGCGAAAGAAAAGAAAAAAAAACGATTAAAACCACCTAAAACAAGGCAGAAATAGCGAGTACGCATTTCAAAGCAAAATTCTGCCTTATCGATCGCACAAACTATTGGCCTCGAGATCTTGGAGTGGCGCCCTCTCGCGTGTGACGTCAGAGCGGGGACTCCGATTTCAACCGCGCTGCAGCAGCCGCTGCTCCTGTACGCGTATCGTCTGCTTCACGTGAGAACTTTGTCGAACGAACAGCCTCGCGACGGTCAACTAACGCCTGCAACGATTGTTTTCGAGTGTAATCTTGAACTTGTTTTAGTTGCGGCCCAATCGACAGGGCCAAGAAATCCCCCGGATGGCCGACGAGTGCGCCGATGCCACCGACCGCATTGCTCGTAAGAAAGTGAAACTATGTGTGAGTGTTCGCGCTCGTTATCTTGTTTCCGCCGTACGATACTAATTAGTTTGGGTGTTTCTTTCGATATTACAGTAAGCGTGCCGTTCTCGAGCATCTACAAGTATGTAGATAAAGCTTGCGAAACTTCGCGGTGTCTCATCGAGGGCGAGGCGGTGTACGACGCAGGCCACGTTGTTGAATGCGCGGTCGAGGCCGTCAACGGAGGTCGCATCACCGTCGCCGCTCTCGTCCTCCAAACAAGTGGACTCACCAACTCAACGCACAACGTCTCTGTCGTGATCGACAGCAGTGAAGTGGCCAATGCTCGCTGCTCGTGCAAAGCAGAGTGAGGCAATGTCAACGTGTAACATAACATAGAATTTATGTTCACTGCTGGTCTGCAGTTGGTGTCGAGCTCATATCGCCTTTTGCATTGTGTTAATGTTTCTAAATTAAGAGGCAAGTTCACTATTGAGACTAGTTTGAATGTTTAATGTTGGCACCATGAAATATTTAATTGCGGCACCATTTCTATTATTTCTATAAATGAAAAGAGACTTCGTAGGTGACTTCGTGGCTTCGTAGGTAAAATACGTATGTACACCATCCAGACGCAGCCGTAGTCTCATACATCCTGCGCCGCTCAGCTGAGCTCACGAGGCGCGCTTACCCGCGAGGCGATTCGGAGGCCGCGTCGTCGGCTCCTTGTCTAGGGGCCTTCGCGGCAGGTTGTGGGACGGCACCGCACCTGGTGTAAGTCGCCTATGCTTATAGCCTGCGTGCAATAAACGGCTTAAGTATTGGCGAGGCGCTTAAACACGGTCACAAACTTACCGAAGAGTGGCGCGTACGGTGGGTAGCAGAAGTCACTGTCCGCGAAGTGTTTGCTGCACACGGTCGATGAAGGCGTGGGGCGCTTTCCCATTCTGAGCTTGACCATCCACTTCTTCTTCAGCTTTGGGTCCTTAGGATAGTTATGAAAGCTAACGCCTCTTTCACGAGCGGACGAAGTACACTGAGGCACAGAGCAGTACTTCACCATTGCGCAGCACTCGCCGTGGAGACAAGCGGCCGCAGTTCTAAAAAACAAAGAGCCGTAGTTCTAAATGAACGTTAAAAGCAGACCCACGGTTGTTCGAACAGCGTCAGTAGCCACCATACGCGAGATAACCAACTAAACTGCTTTTTTGTTGAGATTTACCGCAACGGTGGCTTCAACACGGCGCTGGGCCTACGTAGCAGACGAAAGCGCGCGAATACCCGCTCTGACGTCATACAGGCGCCGTTCGCAGCGCCGCCATCGGTCGCACACCAGGCGAATAGTCTCGGGTTTTTGGTGAAATCTTGACTCGATCAGAAGTCGCACAAAATGCGTTTTCCCGCATCGTAGAGCATTCCACTACTTATTGCGCGCCTTCCTGAATAAAAATACGGTCTCTCAAAATCTTGCCCAAAATGTCAAAAAAGTACACTATAGTCTTGGGTTTTTGTGAAATTTTGACTCGATCAGAAGTCGCACAAAATGCGTTTTACCGCATCGTAGAGCATTCCTCTACTTATTGCGCGCCTTCCTGAATAAAAATACGGTCTCTCAAAATCTTGCCAAAATGCCAAAAAAGGTAAGACTATAGTATTGGGTTTTTGTGAAATTTTGACTCGATCAGAAGTCGCTCTAAATACGTTTGGCCGCATCATAGAGCATTCCTCTACTTATTGCGCGCCTTCCTGAATAAAAATACGGTCTCTCAAAATTTGCCCAAAATGCCATAAAAGGTAAGACTATAGTATTGGGTTTTTTGTGAAATTTTGACTCGATCAGAAGTCGCACTAAATAGCGTTTTGCCGCATCGTAGAGCATTCCTCTACTTATTGCGCGCCTTCCTGAATAAAAATACGGTCTCTCAAAATTTTGCACAAAATGCCACGAAAGGTAAGACTATAGTATTGGGTTTTTTGTGAAATTTTGACTCGATCAGAAGTCGCACAAAATGCGTTTTACCGCATCGTAGAGCAGTTCCTCTACTTATTGCGCGCCTTCCTGAATAAAAATACGGTCTCTCAAAATCTTGCCAAAATGCCAAAGAAGGTAAGACTATAGTATTGGGTTTTTTGTGAAATTTTGACTCGATCAGAAGTCGCACAAAATGCGTTTTCCCGCATCGTAGAGCATTCCTCTACTTATTGCGCGCCTTCCTGAATAAAAATACGGTCTCTCAAAATCTTGCCCAAAATGCCAAAAAAGGTAAGACTATAGTATTGGGTTTTTTGTGAAATTTTGACTCGATCAGAAGTAGCACAAAATGCGTTTTCCCGCATCGTAGAGCATTCCTCTACTTATTGCGCGCCTTCCTGAATAAAAATACGGTCTCTCAAAATTTGCCCAAAATGCCAAAAAGGTAAGACTATAGTATTGGGTTTTTTGTGAAATTTTGACTCGATCAGAAGTCGCCAAAATGCGTTTTACCGCATCGTAGAGCATTCCTCTACTTATTGCGCGCCTTCCTGAATAAAAATACGGTCTCTCAAAATTTGCCCAAAATGCCAAAAAAGGTAAGACTATAGTATTGGGTTTTTGTGAAATTTTGACTCGATCAGAAGTCGCACAAAATGCGTTTTACCGCATCGTAGAGCATTCCTCTACTTATTGCGCGCCTTCCTGAATAAAAATACGGTCTCTCAAATCTTGCCCAAAATGCCAAAAAAGGTAAGACTATAGTATTGGGTTTTTTGTGAAATTTTGACTCGATCAGAAGTCGCACAAAATGCTTTTCCCGCATCCTAGAGCATTCCTCTACTTATTGCGCGCCTTCCTGAATAAAATACGGTCTCTCAAAATCTTGCCCAAAATGCCAAAAAAGGTAAGACTATAGTATTGGGTTTTTGTGAAATTTTGACTCGATCAGAAGTCGCTCTAAATACGTTTGGCCGCATCGTAGAGCATTCCTCTACTTATTGCGCGCCTTCCTGAATAAAAATACGGTCTCTCAAAATTTTGCCCAAAATGCCAAAAAAGGTAAGACTATAGTATTGGGTTTTTTGTGAAATTTTGACTCGATCAGAAGTCGCACAAATGCGTTTTCCCGCATCGTAGAGCATTCCTCTACTTATTGCGCGCCTTCCTGAATAAAAATACGGTCTCTCAAAATTTTGCCCAAATGCCAAAAAAGGTAAGACTATAGTATTGGGTTTTTTGTGAAATTTTGACTCGATCAGAAGTCGCACAAAATGCGTTTTCCCGCATCGTAGAGCATTCCTCTACTTATTGCGCGCCTTCCTGAATAAAAATACGGTCTCTCAAAATCTTTGCCCAAAATGCCAAAAAGGTAAGACTATAGTCTTGGGTTTTTGTGAAATTTTGACTCGATCAGAAGTCGCACAAAATGCGTTTTCCCGCATCGTAGAGCATTCCTCTACTTATTGCGCGCCTTCCTGAATAAAAATACGGTCTCTCAAAATTTTGCCCAAAATGCCAAAAAAGGTAAGACTATAGTATTGGGTTTTTGTGAAATTTTGACTCGATCAGAAGTCGCACAAAATGCGTTTTCCCGCATCGTAGAGCATTCCTCTACTTATTGCGCGCCTTCCTGAATAAAAATACGGTCTCTCAAAATTTGCCCAAAATGCCAAAAAGGTAAGACTATAGTCTTGGGTTTTTTGTGAAATTTTGACTCGATCAGAAGTCGCACAAAATGCGTTTTCCCGCATCGTAGAGCATTCCTCTACTTATTGCGCGCCTTCCTGAATAAAAATACGGTCTCTCAAAATTTTGCCCAAAATGCCAAAAAAGGTAAGACTATAGTCTTGGGTTTTTTGTGAAATTTTGACTCGATCAGAAGTCGCTACTAAATACGTTTGCCCGCATCGTAGAGCATTCCTCTACTTATTGCGCGCCTTCCTGAATAAAATACGGTCTCTCAAAATTTGCCCAAAACTGCCAAAAAAGGTAAGACTATAGTATTGGGTTTTTTGTGAAATTTTGACTCGATCAGAAGTCGCACAAAATGCGTTTTCCCGCATCGTAGAGCATTCCTCTACTTATTGCGCGCCTTCCTGAATAAAATACGGTCTCTCAAAATTTTGCCCAAAATGCCAAAAAGGTAAGACTATAGTATTGGGTTTTTTGTGAAATTTTGACTCGATCAGAAGTCGCACAAATGCGTTTTCCCGCATCGTAGAGCATTCCTCTACTTATTGCGCGCCTTCCTGAATAAAAATACGGTCTCTCAAAATTTTGCCCAAAATGCCAAAAAAGGTAAGACTATAGTATTGGGTTTTTTGTGAAATTTTGACTCGATCAGAAGTCGCACAAAATGCGTTTTACCGCATCGTAGAGCATTCCTCTACTTATTGCGCGCCTTCCTGAATAAAAATACGGTCCTCTCAAAATCTTGCCCAAAATGCCAAAAAGGTAAGACTATAGTATTGGGTTTTTTGTGAAATTTTGACTCGATCAGAAGTCGCACAAAATGCGTTTTCCCGCATCGTAGAGCATTCCTCTACTTATGCGCGCCTTCCTGAATAAAAATACGGTCTCTCAAAATTTTGCCCAAAATGCCAAAAAGGTAAGACTATAGTATTGGGTTTTTTGTGAAATTTTGACTCGATCAGAAGTCGCACAAAATGCGTTTTACCGCATCGTAGAGCATTCCTCTACTTATTGCGCGCCTTCCTGAATAAAAATACGGTCTCTCAAAATCTTGCCCAAAATGCCAAAAAGGTAAGACTATAGTATTGGGTTTTTTGTGAAATTTTGACTCGATCAGAAGTCGCACAAAATGCGTTTTCCCGCATCGTAGAGCATTCCTCTACTTATTGCGCGCCTTCCTGATAAAAATACGGTCTCTCAAAATTTTGCCCAAAATGCCAAAAAGGTAAGACTATAGTCTTGGGTTTTTTGTGAAATTTTGACTCGATCAGAAGTCGCACAAAATGCGTTTTCCCGCATCGTAGAG